>OY855903.1:67732137-68061845 GCA_963693305.1 Meandrina meandrites
CAACCCCTTTTGTATTCTTGATCAAAATAGATCTTTAGTGATAATTTGTCCAACCACAAACCTGCGGGATGCCAGAAGAAGCCTGTGGGAGCCACTGCGCAGATTAGACTGTCAGTCTGTGACACAGTCTGCGTTTTCAAACGTGATAATTTTATACTGTAATGGGAGCACTTCATTGTTTTAAAAGCACAGATAGATTGTTAAAACATTAAATTAAACTTATTACTATTATTATTATTATTATTATTATTATTATTATTATTATTATTATTATCATTATTATTGTTATAATATACCAAAGGGTCTTGATAGCACAAGTGTTGTAAATATTTTTAAAAACACAACAACGCTTTTTAGTTTTTGGAACATGTTTCGATGTTTCAAACATCATCATCAGCCATAATGAATATATAAGGTTTACAGAATGATCGTTATTATATATGTAACAGCCTATACAATGAGCCTTTATAAATTCAAATTAACGTAAAATGCAAACTTATTTAAACTAACCAATAAAAATAGAAAAGAACAATAGTGACATAACCACTAAGCTGAAATTGATACATTAAAAGTGTAACGATAAATTGACATGCTCAACTTGTTTGTTGAGTTCTGGATTTAACCGTTCAATATGAAAACTCTCCTTGATTTTAAGTTGTGAGAAAGTCTTAGCAGAATCAATAATCTTAAAACTAGAGGCATCACAACTATCTCGACAATGCCTAGAACAATTAAGATGTTTAAAAACATGGGAATTTTTGTCCCGGAATTTTTGTCAAGAAAGTCACGCAAAAGAATGTTGAGCGCAAAGTCGACAACTTCATCAAGACGCATGAGAAGAAGCTTAAGGCCCTCACAAGGAATTCTTCTGTTCCTTTCATGCACAAAGACACAGTTGTTAACATTTCTTCCTACAAACTGTCGGATGACGAACTTGACATTTTAAAATTTGGTCTCACTTACCGGTATGCAATAAAACCCCCGCAGATAAGTAAGAGTCATGTTTTCACGACATTTGAACTTCTTCACCAAGATCTCAAAAGACATCTCGTGGACAAGAGCAAGGCCAATGAAGTAAAAAGTCAAATTCAACATCTGGCTACGACTTATGTCAACTCTTATAAACCTACACCAAATGACTTAAAGAAACTTAAAATATTGAAGAAACTCAAACAGAACAAAGACATCATTATCTTAAGACCGGATAAAGGAAACGGGGTTGTAGTACTTGACAAGGTAGTTTACAATAATACCATTAGTGATTTGTTGAGTGACAGCTCTAAATTTAAAAAATTGCAATCTGATTTAACCCAACGTAGAGAAGGTCAATTACAATGTTATGTACGTAAACTCAAAAAACTGATACTGATACATATTGTGATATTTATCCCACTGGTTCTCAACCAGCTAGATTGTATGGTTTGCCCAAATTACATAAAGTCAAAGATCCCAGTTCTACTACACCTCCTTTTAGACCTATTGTATCATCTATAAACACATATAACTATAACTTAGCCAAGTATCTTTGTTCTTTACTCAAGCCCCACATCTCCTCAGAGTTTTGTGCCACGGATACATTTTCTTTTGTTAGGGAAATTCAAGATATAGATTTCAGTGACATGTTTTTGGTTTCGTATGATGTTACTAGTCTTTTCACTAATATACCTTTGTCTGAAACCATTGATTTAGCTGTTAATGCTATATTTGATAGCAAAGCTTAGTCGGACTTAAAACTTAGCAAAATTCAACTTAAGGAACTTTTCAATTTTGCTACAAGTCACACTCATTTTTTATTCAACGGTTGCTTTTACGATCAAATAGATGGAGTAGCTATGGGTTCACCTCTAGCCCCTGTATTAGCCAATTTCTTCATGGGTCATTATGAAAAGCTTTGGTTAGATAATTACAATGGTCCTAGAGTACTATACTATCGCAGATATGTAGACGACATTATTTGTTGTTTTAGAAACAGCGAAGATGCCATTATGTTTTTTGAATACCTAAACATGTGCCATCCTAACATCAAGTTCACAATGGAAACAGAGGAAAAAGGTCATTTGCCATTTTTAGATGTATTGTTATCTAAGCAGAGCAACACTAGTGACAATCAATGTTCTTGTGTCACTTCTGTTTTTCGGAAGAAGACTTACACTGGTTTACTAACTAATTATTTTAGCTTTACACCCTTTAAGTACAAATTAGGTTTAATTAAAACTCTCATAGACAGAGCCTACAAAATTAACAACACTACTCAGGGCTTTCAAAATGACATCAAAAACCTTTCTGTTATTTTGAAACGTAATCTGTTTCCTAAATGGCTCATTGACAAGTCAGTTAGAGGTTATCTTAGAAAGGTCAAAACCACAGAACAGGATGTGGATACTTCAACATCTGACAAATCCAACTGCCATTTTTACAAACTACCATATATTGGTTTTTATTCTACCTACACAGGGAAGAAAATTTCATCTATTATTAATAGGTATTGCAAAGATTTAAATGTAAAAGTTATATTCTCTCCATTCAAACTTAGTAGTATGTTTAGTCCTAAGGATTTTATTCCCGAGTCTCTAAAATCACGTGTTGTGTATCAGTTTACGTGTGCGAGCTGTGGAGCTCGTTATATTGGTGAAACCAATAGGCATTTTCACACACGTGTTTAATGAACATCTTTTCCGGGACAAAAATTCCCATGTTTTTAAACATCTTAATTGTTCTAGGCATTGTCGAGATAGTTGTGATGCCTCTAGTTTTAAGATTATTGATTCTGCTAAGACTTTCTCACAACTTAAAATCAAGGAGAGTTTTCATATTGAACGGTTAAATCCAGAACTCAACAAACAAGTTGAGCATGTCAATTTATCGTTACACTTTTAATGTATCAATTTCAGCTTAGTGGTTATGTCACTATTGTTCTTTTCTATTTTTATTGGTTAGTTTAAATAAGTTTGCATTTTACGTTAATTTGAATTTATAAAGGCTCATTGTATAGGCTGTTACATATATAATAACGATCATTCTGTAAACCTTATATATTCATTATGGCTGATGATGATGTTTGAAACATCGAAACATGTTCCAAAAACTAAAAAGCGTTGTTGTGTTTTTAAAAATATTGTTATAATATAATATATATATATATGGAGAAGCCTAAAAGCAGAGCTCCACATGCATTTTTTTGCTGGTTATTAAAGTTAATAGACGCAACTACTCAAGAAAAATCCATAGCTGAACTAGATCGCCAACTCCAATCACAGAAATTCTGCTGACAAATCATGTTATTATTACCCTAGAGAGAAAAAGATAAGGACTTGAACCCGTGATCCAATGGAAAACTATTAGCTGGTCAGCAGCTAACTTAAAAAACATGTGATGTCGATGAGCTCTACTTCTGAGCCCATGATATGGTCATGTGATACTGGTCAGTGGATGGCGATAGTGACAGTCTGTTATATAGTGGCAGTCATTTCAATCAACTGTCTGTTGCTTTTGCTGGGACTATAGACTCAAATATTTAGTGGAGTGTCAATAATAGCAAGATGTCCATATGGCAAGAGTTGTGAGTGAACACTCTATCACCAATTTTCTTACATTTTCGTACAGTTGCTCCACGTAATAGTTGATTTAGAATTTGATAATAATTTTTATTTTATAATATTGGTGCTTTTTCCAGTTGGTTGGAATTTTATGATATGTAATTACAGGGCATCTGATAGGGTGCGGAAAAAAATAACAAATTATGCGGAAATTTTCAGGAACATTATGCGGAAGAAGGGGTTGATTATGCGGAAAACACGTTGGATTATGCGGAAAATTTTCGGCTCGCTTCGCTCGCCAAAACTCACATCTTTTCATGCAGTCAAAATCAAGCTACCCCCAAAGGCGAGAGTCTGCTCGCAGGCTAATTTTAAACAAAAAAAATTATATTGGTATTTGGGCTTTTCCAGTTATTTTCATTTATATTTGGTATATTATGAAATTATCTTATCAATTATGTGATGTTCAATGAAAATAACACAACTGTTATTTTGTTGGTTGAAGTTGATTTTCTTCTTATGCATAAACAATACAATTCAAGGTGCTACGTGATCTACTACAACATTGCACGTTGAACAAAATAACAATCCATTATCTACATAGAAAACTCCAGGATACTGGTTCACTCAATCCTTTGCTGCTATTAGACTTTCAACAAAGTCCTTCGTCTTCATTATGGCAAGTCGCTCACAGGCCACTTTGCAGCCTCAAGCTCGCTTCACTTAATTCGTCGCTCATTTAGCCCGTGAGGTCAACTTGTGGCAAGTGTACAGCGAAGACGGAATCCTTCTTCTTGGTCTCTTTGATGACAAATTTATCCATATACTATAGGTAACCACAGAAGAATTTTCGATAGACCGAACGAGCGAAAGAAGACAACTGATGTCCAGGCCCATCACAAAAAGATGCGTGGAACGCCTGGAGGTTAAAAATTGCTCACGATCGAAGTGCCGTGTTTTCGTCACTATTTTAGGAGAAAAACTGTGTCAAAATAATCAATTTCTTCGAAATTTATGTTTGTGAGGATGGTAAAGAGCTGCTCATAGTTAATCGAGGGGTCCCCTCGATTAACTATGAGCTGCTTAATCATTAATATGAAACAAATTTCTCTGTTTTATGCGGAAAATGTTCTCAAGATGCGGAAGATGCGGAAGTCAGCGAATTATGCGGATCCGCACCACCGCATCCTATCAGATGCCCTGTAATTATATTTGAATAAAACATTGTTGGAGAGACAAGTGAATGTTCAATAAAAACATATTAATTTCAATCATGATTTTTCTCTTTTTTCAGGTGAAACAGAGATTAGTTTCTTTCTTGTTCTTGTTACTGGTTGCACATCAGTTGGAAAAATAAATGACAGTGAAATATTCCGTATCAGTGCTACTCAGTTAGTTCCTTTACAAGATGGCCAGGATGAAGAAGTCATTGCTGAAGTTCGCAAACTATTAAACTCTGGGACATTTTATTTTTCTGTTTGCTCTGGAGGTCAACAGCCCTTAGACTTGACCCTGTGTTCACAACGAAGATATGAGGGCTGTGAACCTGATAACAGGTTTTTCTGGTAAGCATTTTCAAAAGCTTTATAGTGAGGGTACCAGCCTGTTAGAGAAGCACTTGGGAGGAAACCAGGAGGTTCAGTCAATTAAATATGTAGCCTGTGAGCAGGCTCACCTTTGCATGATAAGCGAGTGACAAAGCTACGAGAGTTAAAAGTGAGCTTGTTACGATCTTTGTACTTTTTTCATTTCCACCCCCAAAACCACAGGAATAAGATAAGCCAATAAAATTTCACTGGGAGAGTGATATTTGCAGCACGTTGACAGCAAGCTGCTAATTATGATAGGAAAGTTCTGGTAAAGAAAGATATTGAGAAAAGCATTTGAAGCTTTTTTTTACTTTTTGAGGTGGTCAAGAGAGATCAAGTCCCCAGAACTGACGACCACAAAATTGCTGAGTTTCAGAAATAGCAAATGGAAAGTTATTCTTAATTTGACAAAGTAACCGGTACATGTGTCACAAACATTTGCCATATCCCATTTCTATTCGGCAAAACGGTGAGTACATCTTGATTTAACAGTAGACATTCCACAGCAGTATCCTGCTCATTCTTTAGTTTGAAATTCAAACTTGTAACAGAATGGAAATTTGTTAAAACATCAAAAACACACACACTCATCTCTCGCTCTAAATCCATGTTGTCAAACTGTTCACAATATGAGAACATGTGGAAAGTTACTGACTCAGTGGGGATCTCATCGCTCCTCATTAAACAGTTTTCTCACCTTTCACACTTTTGGCCAGTGGTACTATTTTACGTTGCTCAGGCAAAGCAGAAATGAAAAAATTACAGAGATCATGGCAAGCTAACTTTCTTGGCGCTTCCATACCAGACTGCTCCCCACCAGATCACTTCACTTGCAGATTTTCTCTTTGTATCACTAGCGCACGTGACCCAAAGGTGAGCCTTAAATATGTGATTTAATTAGCAATTTAAGGGCCTTCCAATAACCCTTGTTTACAATGCATTTCCTTCTTCTATAGAAAGTAATAATTTTTATAACAACTTAAGGTAAATAGCAATGGTTACTCCAAATAAGGGCATTAACAATGAAGGGCTGTGAAAGAAAACGTCCCCTGATTTTTTGGTCATTTTGAAAAGTGCTCTAAAATAGCTGAATTTTGGCATGTGGCCTTGTTGTTACTTGAGAAACACTGTTCTGAAGTTTTTTTCGCTTGTTTGTGTTTAGTTTTTGAGAAATAATGTATGCAAAAAACTTTGAATTTCATGGCGGCCTTCTTTGTTATGCATTTTGTGAAGCCGAAACAAAAGAAGCTTTTTGTTTTCTTTTGTTTCTACAAACAATGACCAGCAAAAGCATACATATGGTCACAAAATCAAGAGCAATGTTTTGTGTTTATATTTTGTCCTTTAAAATACTGAAACAGCGTTTACCAGGCGTAAATCGCGGCAGGATTACAGTGAAAGCCACAGAGCCTTTGACTTTGCTAACATTTATGTGAAAACACCGTCAAAACCAAAGTTTTGAACGGTTTAATCAGTGCCACCACGAATGAATGACTTAACCTGGGCTTAAGTTTCCCTCAAATGCTCTTTTGCACAACTGGCACATAACCTTGATGTAAAAAAGCAAATAGCAGGGAAATTCAAAAGATTTTGGTTTGATGCTCTGGTTTCCTTGTATGCATGCAACAATACTTGGCATGTGACACAACATGTAATGTTGCATCACTATTTGTTTACAAATTTGTCCATTCATAACGTGCGGTGACTCGGTAGCATGATGGTAGCGCGGTTAACTTGTACTCGGGCAGTCGGTCAAAAGTGTTTGGAATTGAATCCTGTAGTGAAGTGAACGATTTCTTTTTCTTTTTTTTCCTTCCTGTTTTTTCGACAACATACATTTGATGTTTATGTTCCTTGTTTGTTATTAAGTATCTCACGTTGGTTTGACGACGGTAGTTCACGTAAATCACAGCAGGATTACAGTGAAAACCATGGAGTCATTCACGTTGCTAACATTTGTACAAAAACACTGTTGAAAACCAAAGTTTTTCAGTGACAACGCGAACGAATGAATTAACCTGGACTTAAGCTTACCTCAAATCCACAACTGGCGTATTATCTTAATGCGTGAAAAAGCGCACAGCGGACGAATTTACATGTAAAAGATGAACTTTTGTCTTTCGTTTTCAAGCCTGCAGAGTGCGGTTTTCCTACATACCACAATAGTCGGCATGTCACACAACACGTTTTGTTGCTTCACTATTTGTTTACAAAGTTCTAATGAATGCTGGTCACCTCGCCACCAGGGAATCTCGCCACCAACCAACTCGCCACCAAGCAAAGTCACCTCGGCTCATGGATTAAAGAACGAGGAATACACCAGTTTTGGTGGCGAGTTGGCTGGTGGCGAGATTCCCTGGTGGTGAGGTGACCGGATACCGTTCTCATCCACTACTGTGTGATGTGTTCGTGGCACAGTGGATAGTGCGTTGTGCCTACTGGTTGTAAATCACGAACTCCACACTGAACCTGCATGGTCAATTTTGGGTCAGTGGTGCATAATACGGTGTGACATGAAAATTATTGTTCCTAAGAAATCTTTTTCTATTCTCACCTGTAATAAAATAACTGCATTTAACAGCATTTTTTCATTATTTTGCTTTATAAGCTACTTTATTTAGATAACATTACATAACTGATAATGTACAGGAATCGCAGCTTGCACATTCACCTGCAGCGGTTTGGAATTGACTGTTCACAATGGCTGCTGCGAATGATGTGTGGGGCAGTGGAAATTAGAACTGTGTATGCTGGAAAAACTCAAGCCAAAGCCTGTCTTGTTTCAAGATTGAGCTCTGAGAGAGCAGGAACAAGGTTTTATGTCAGAGGCACAAATGATGATGGACATGTTGCAAATTTTGTGGAAACAGAACAGGTGCAATATTTTGACTGTTAACCTATCACTAAGGGGTTTGATCAGGTTAGTGATTTTAATGTAATGATCTGTTCCAAATTAAATTGTAATGTCAGCTAAAATACCAAGATTTTTATCTCTTTAAAGCCCAATGGAATCAGAGTGCATTCAGGGCTTGGACAAGGTTCGTAACTGGCATTTATCACCCATGGCCATCAATGGATTGTAGTGCTACAGTCTTGTATCACTACATGGTAATTTTCAATAATGTTGTCGATCAGGCGGCTTAGAAAGTTGGAACGAACTGATTTGGATTGACTTTATACTAATAGTAACCTTTTTCTTAACTGTTTTCAGTTCATTGTGCTTGATAACATGACAACTTCCTATGTCCAAACTCGTGGGTCAGTGCCAGTATTTTGGGAGCAGCCTGGGGTACAGGTGCATAAAAATTTTCATGAAAGTGTGGTTTCTGAAGCAGTAAAAATCTATTCCTAATTAATGTTATTCATAAATTTGTCTGGCCTGTAGTATCTTGTATGACCAAACAAAAATTGAAGAATGTCAGTGTTTTATGAGTTAAGAATATCTCATGCTCCACTCACTGTAAAAGCTGTTGTGAAATACTATCCATGTTAATCAATAAGCTTCCAATCACTGCACATCTGTCAACAATGTTGCATTTTAAGTAAGCTGTTCCTGGAGCTACTTTTAAGGAGCTAATTGCTGACTGCCCTCATTATTATCCAGTAAGCATACATACTGTGACAATAGCATGTGTATAAATTGTGTAATCATATTTAACAGGTTGGATCTCACAAGGTCAAACTTTCCAGAGGCTTTGAAGCATCATCACCAGCATTTGACAGGTAAAGAGATCAACATAACTGTTTTCGTATTGTATATGTTTAACATGCTCTTTCAAGTTTTAATTTAAGATACTGATTTTCTTGTAAGTTTAATGAATTAGGAGTACAAATGTTATACTCAAAGTATTAAAGTTGTTGTTGTTACTATTATTAATTTAAAAATGTTTAAGCAGCTGTAACGTTACGCTATTGGAGAGCGCAAACCAGGTAATAGACAAGATGACAAACAGTCTTATGCTTGGAGCAACAACTCCATGTTTTAATTTAACATGGCAAGCACTTGGCATAAGTGTCATGTGACTAGCATGACGTCACAACAGCAAGCATTGAGATAATAATGAGATAATAAGTTGACACTGTAAATGATGCGACAGAGAATATGTTTCTTTTCCAGTTGGCTTTAATCAGCTTATGCCCAACAAGCATGCTTTGAATTATCGCTTAATTCACAGACTAAACTAACTTCAGTGTTTCGGACGAGATATCGGGCAAGGTTTTTATTTGTG
This sequence comes from Meandrina meandrites, assembly GCA_963693305.1. Lineage (NCBI taxonomy): Eukaryota > Metazoa > Cnidaria > Anthozoa > Scleractinia > Meandrinidae > Meandrina > Meandrina meandrites. Next base: position 67,741,492 of record OY855903.1, read on the forward strand.
AATGGTTTAAAAACACAAGACAAGTTTTAAAAGACATGTCTTTTGAAAGTTGTCTGATGCTTTTTTCTACAACCTACGTGGCAATAACATTCTGTCACTTCCAAAGCCAAGGACAACAACGAATGGTCTAAACTCGTTTAGGTACCACAGTGCAAAACTACATGGAATGCTCTCCCTGAGGCCTTGAGAAATTGCAAGGATTTTAATGAATTCAAGAGGAACATTCAAAATTTTTATCAATTTTAATATTAAATAGAATTATTTTTATATTGTAATTTTTCGATTTTATCAATTTTACTATTTTATAGGCACGCTTTTTATATTTTAATGATTAATTTGTATTCTATTGTATTTTATATTTAATATTTTACTGGAAGATATTAGCTTTTTAAAAGCTACTCTCAAATTCGAGTCAAAAGAAAGTTTATGTATGTATGTATGACAGCATTGCAACATACGGTTACTGATTGAGAATGTTGTCATGAGCTGCCATATCAGAAAGATATGGAAATAATCAGAAAGTGCAAAATCAGCACCAGTGGCTGGATATTTACTTTTAGTTTTGAGATGACAGGTAGTTCTTTTTTTGTTTTCAGACATTTGACCAGCCTTAAAAATCTGTATGGGCAACAGTTACTTGTTAATTTGCTTGGCACAAAGGAAGGTGAAAACACTCTAAGTATTGCATTTCAGGTGAGATGTAAACAATATGTTACCTGTATTGATATGTACTGACTCTTAAATGTGTACTTATTCTTATACTTGTAGAGAGATTTTACATCTAAATCTTAGCACAATTTTCACCTGTTTTAATTTGTTTTGTAAGTAGTTTTATCTTTCTTAATTTTTGTATGGTGGAAAAGCCCCCAAAGGGGATCAGCTATACAATAAAGTATGTAAGACTTTTGACTGAAAGGACTGCAAAATCAGCATTGTTTTGAGGTGGTGGTGGTGGTGGTGTGAGCTGTAGCTAAACCTTTGGTCATTTGGCAGTGTGAGTTGCAACCTTTTTACACAACTCCATTGTGTTGTCAGTTAGACTCAATGCCAATAGATGAACTTAAGAAGGTGCCTTTGGTATGGTGGAGCCAAACGCAAAAGTGTAGCGAACACAAAAGTATCCATTGGAATCCTGTGAGTGGCAACCACCAGCCACCATAACCCTAACCCTAACCCAAATACTTACGAAGTCGAACCATTTACTGTAATTGGTTTGTAAAAGGATGGGAGGAGTGGAGGCAGAAAAAAACACATGGTAATCTCGGGCACCAAGCTAAGCAGATAACTGCATGTGATGATCCCAAAAGCTGCCCTGATATGCATGATTGACTGCCCTAAACGCTACTGACCAGCAGTGGCTAATTGAGTCTAACTTTGCCTAAATTAAATTGAGCAACTTTTCAAGTGTAGTGTGTTGTTGCTTTAGTAGATTTTGAGAGCTTTTTTTAATGTTCTTAGGATCAGTTGAAAGATTCAATTCATGGCAGTGAGACACGCATGATTTGCTTTGATTATCACCAAAACTGCAGAGGAGGAAAGTGGGACAAGCTATCAGTGCTGAAGGATAAGGCTCGACCATCCCTTAATCAGTTTGACTTCTTCTTTGCGAAAGGAGATCAGATTATTAAGTAATTTGTCACTTACTTTTTTTCTTTGAATAATTTCCTGGAACAATGTTCCATGGTCCTAACATCAGCAACTTATGAACGTAATTACCGCTGGCGCTTACGTAGTTGTATTCAAAGTAGAGTGGTCATTTCAATTGCCAGATTATTGAAGTAACTCTGTTTCAGCAAGAAACTTGTGTCTGTTGATTAGTACTATTTTCTTTAACAGGAAGCAAAGAGGAGCTGTTCGTACAAATTGTATTGACTGTATAGATCGTACCAACAGTGTCCAGAGCTACTTAGGACTTGAGGTATGTTGACTTGAATTTCGCAGTGTCTATGCAGAGCTTAGTAAACTACTGGTATGCATTTGGAACAAATGTCCATGCAGAGATCAGTAAACTAGTTGGTGCGCATGTGGAACAAATGTGCATGCAGAGATCAGTAAACTAGTTGGTACGCATGTGAAACAAATGTCCATGCAGAGATCAGTAAACTAGTTGGTGCGCATGTGGAACAAATGTCCATGCAGAGATCAGTAAACTAGCTGGTGCGCATGTGGAACAAATGTCCATGCAGAGATCAGTAAACTAGTTGCTGCGCATGTGGAACAAATGTCCATGCAGGCTTCAGTAAACTAGTTGATGCGCATGTGGAACAAACGTCCATGCAGAGATCAGTAAACTAGTTGGTACGCATGTGAAACAAAATGTCCATGCAGAGATCAGTAAACTAGTTGCTGCGCATGTGAAACAAATGTCCATGCAGAGATCAGTAAACTAGTTGGTGCACATGTGGAACAAATGTCCATACAGGCTTCAGTAAACTAGTTGGTGTGCATGTGGAACAAATGTCCATGCAGAGATCAGTAAACTAGTTGGTACGCATGTGGAACAAATGTCCATGCAGAGATCAGTAAACTAGTTAGTGCGCATGTGGAACAAATGTCCATGCAGAGATCAGTAAACTAGTTGGTGCATATGTGAAACGAATGTCCATGCAGGCTTCAGTAAACTAATTGGTGCGCATGTGGAACAAATGTCCATGCAGAGATCAGTAAACTAGGTTGTGCGCATGTGAAACAAATGTCCATGCAGGCTTCAGTAAACTAATTGGTGTGCGTGTGGAACAAATGCCCATGCAGAGATCAGTAAACTAGTTGGTGCGCATGTGGAACAAATGTCATGCAGGTTTCAGTAAACTAATTGGTGCGCATGTGGAACAAATGTCCATGCAGAGATCAGTAAACTAGTTGGTGCGCATGTGGAACAAATGTCCATGCAGAGATCAGTAAACTAGTTGGTGCGCATGTGGAACAAATTTCATGCAGGTTTCAGTAAACTAATTGGTGCGCATGTGGAACAAATGTCCATGCAGAGATCAGTAAACTAGTTGGTGCGCATGTGGAACAAATGTCCATGCAGAGATCACTAAACTAGTTGGTGCGCATGTGGAACAAATGTCCATGCAGAGATCAGTAAACTAGGTGGTGCACATGTGAAACAAATGTCCGTGGGGAGATCAGAGATGATCAGAACTAATTGGTGCACATGTGAAACAAGTGTCCATGCAAACTCAGTTACGCAGTTGTTGTACACATGGAACAAGTGTCCAAGCCGAGTGCAGTAATACAAACACCCTAGAGTTAGGGTTAGACTAAAATTACACACAATATGATGTAACAATAGACAGGAGTTCAGTCTTTCTCTCTTTTTTTTCTTGACGTGATGTTAATTTTAGATATTGCCTCCCCTCAAGGTAGCTTAATTGCGCTATTGTTCCAGTCTTTTTCAAGTCGCTTCCGCCTGATTCCTGGTCTCCTTTCAAAATATCTCACCTTTTTCGAAACGAATCAAGCCGAAAGCGCCCGACACGTTTTCAGCAACTGCCGAAGGTAATGCCCAAAGGAATGAACTGAGCCTTCAAGCTAAAAAATCCAGCGGTATCACCCATTTCAGAAAGACACACTTAAAGCGGCGTGAAGTTGTAATGATCCTGGAAGATGTTTTACAAAAGGAGCCGAGGGTTATTCATTAGTGTGTGTAACAGGTTCTATTAGCTACGTGTTGTGCTTCCTGGACTTACAACATGAAGGAAATAATTTTCATGTATATTTAGCTGATTTACTGCAAGGAAGTGGTAATCTCAATATGTATTTCTACAGATGCTGTCACAGCAAGTGGAATGCCTCGGTTTATCGAGCAAACAGGGATTACTGTCCAGATTTCAAGAAGCTTTCCGAACCATGTGGACACAAAATGGCGACCATATCAGCCGCATGTACCTCGGTACAGGGGCTTTAGATGGAAAAGCCAAGGTACAGTAACAGCCTTTTTTTTTTATCAATGATTGATATTCCTCATAGAGAATAATGTATGATTTGATTCTTTTGACAATTAAATGATCTTGCGAGTTTTGCAGGAATGACATTACTATTAAAGCAACATGCGATATATTCATAATATGAGAAGCTGACGTGTGGAGTGGCCTGTTAAATTGCATGCTTTTTTTTCAAGAATGGTGCGTCATTGCCGACTAAAGTGCACAAACCATACCCTTTTTCAGACTAAAATGGTGAAAATCTGTTCCATGTCAGAGTCTCAGACCATGATGGTTTAAGCTATGTCAAGTAATAAAAGAAAATGCAATGCAGCAGCAAAAGCAGTAGCAGTAACGGCAGCGGAAGCAGAAGAAGCAGCAGCAAAAATTAAAGCAACAGCAACAGGAGCAGCGGTAGTAGTGCGTGTATTTGGCCAGGGTGGCTTAGTGAGCATGTGTTTGGATGTACACTTTAATTTCTACACCGTGCATCTCTTAATCCACAAGAGGCTATAGCATGTATGCCACAGAAGAGAGCTTTTATCATCAATGTCGGAACTAGTTAGTTAGATATTCTGACTTTCTCTCCACTTGAGTAATGACTATCCCACATTGTTATGTTGAACATTGTTAGCAAACCAATATTCCACTCTTGATGTTCTCAGGTGATTAACAAGCTTCGTGATGGCGCACGCTCAGTACACAGAACCATTGTCAATAATTTTCTGGATGGAAGTAAACAAGAAGCCATTGATATGTTGTTGCTAGGCAACACATTCGTTGGTGAGCTTGGTGAAAGAGCACGTGCGTTGCTGTATTCTTCGTTTCTGCACTGTAAGTCTTCATGTACACAACCAGTCCCAGGCCGCTTGCAAACCATACAGTTATTTCAATGTGAAAGACAATACGAAATTAGTGAGTTATCAAGTCTGAAGTTTGTGTTGGTAACACAAAATGGCCTTGATAATTTTGTCATCATGCAGCAAGAAAACAACAACAACAACAACAACAACAACAACAACAACAACAACAAAAACAACAATATAACTGGTGGACATTTTACTAATTGTGAAATCTTGTATTTTTTCTGCTGCGGTATGCGTGTTTAAAATCACGTCTCCATCAATAAATCTCATTGTTATTCATTCAAAATATTTCTCCGTTTCTGATTAGCTTTCAATCCTCGGCTAATTCCAGCTAACCGGCTAGCACCGACCAAATTTGAAAGACGTTTCTATTATTGGACGGTTGACGTCAATTGTCCAATAATAGAAAAATTATTGGACGATTGACGCCACGGCTTTTTATGCTAAACAGCTAGAAGGCGCGCGAATGGCCGCAAGGTTTGAACACTGACGAAAACATTTCCAAATTATTAGATAATAAAGATTGCAAAAACAAAAAAAGCTTGGAAGGGAAATCACTTGGTTTAGCAAAAGCAAAGGAATTGGCCACTGTTTTGCAAAAATTCTACGTCGGAAGTAAGAACCCATTTAAATGCATTTTTCTGTTTTTATAGCTCTGGAAATATTTGTAATGGTTTCGCTCAAGTTAGAAATGAAAGTATCGCTCCCGGGTTGTTACACGTGCAGTCGAAAACACCAAGCCAATATACGTTTATGATTCTTTCTTTAATTGTTACTGCGTTCTCCTATTCTTGTGGCCTCAGGGCACTTATCGAAGCGATGCGGTCAACTGAAATCATTACATTAAGAAATCACTAAATATTCGTTTCTTTTATAGCTAAAAATGATCACAAAACTAAGCGCACGTGATATCGAAAAGAACTCAAGAACAGTCAAATCTAGCGAAACCTATATGTAACTTTAGAATCACTAACTTTCATAACACTGTAACATTAAAACTGAAGTAAATAGTAGCTTACCAACGTTCGCGGGTCTTGATTTCCTGGAGAATTTCGCTCTAACTTGTCTTCTAGTTTTCAAGAGATCTTGATCTCAAGGGGTCTTAGGTAGAACTGAAATGTGAGCTATGATCTATACCTATCTACTAGGGATAGTTAACACTACATCTGCCCCCGCTGTTATCCTTTTTTTTCTGGCGCATCCGTTACTACAGTCAATTATTTTGCTCGATATTTTGGCTATTCTACTTTCTTAATTGATTGAAAATCAGTTTTCTGTTTGGAACAGTCTTGCGATAAATCAGAAGAAAACACTAATTTTTCTCGTGTTCTGTTCACAAAGTATCACTTGTTTCTGCCCTTCTCTTTTTCAAGATCATGGGACGAGGACGTGCCATTTAAAACAAACTTTCAGTATGAATTGCTGAAGCCTAGCAGATAAGTAAAACAAAGCCAAATTATGCTAAAATTCTGAAGGATTAATAATCACGTAAATTTAATTGCACGAACGCGTCCCCAACTTCCTGAGTTGATGGGCGGGGGCGTCTATTAGACACGGGGCGTTTACTTTGTATCTCAAGGGGGGCGCTTATTAGATATGAGGCGTTTATTTGAGAGTGGGCGTTTATTAGATCATTTACGGTAAATGCCTATCGCAGAATTAAATGATTGGGCGGGGGGGGGGGGGGGGGGGGAGGAGGGGGAGCTGTGGTGGACTGTCACCCCATCACATAGGGGAGTAAAAATACTCATAGTTGCTTCCTCATGCTATGGAATCTGGAGATAAGCCCCTGTCCGAAAGCACTCTTTTCCTATCTCCATCAATAAGGGTAGAGATAGTTGGCATTTTTTACTGAAGTGTTTACAAAATGACACAGCTAGCATCTGTTAACTTGTATTAAAACTTTTTTTCCTTTTTCTCAGCCTCCCCAATGATCCTAAGGGAGCTGTGTGACCGCCATCTCGAATACACCACGTGGTCCAATATACGCATCTGTGTCGGCACCTGGAATGTAAATGGCGGCAAACACTTCCGGAGTATCGCTCACAAGCACCAAACAATGCATGATTGGCTTCTAGATTTCCACACGACACTTCCGGACAGCGGTTACTCAGAGAGTAATGATGTGGACTTCCGGTTACCAACAGACGTTTTTGCTATTGGTTTTGAGGAGTTAGTAGATTTGAATGCATCAAATATTATGTCAACAAGGTAAGTATAGACTTGTACACTATCCTTATTCGTGTGAATTTGAATTTGTAGAAATGTTGTCTTTTTGAACATTCAAAACACGCGGCTATGATACAATGCATTCAGCCATCTCAGAAACCTTTTATACTTTGTACGTAGTACATAAATGCATTTATAGGGGGGGGGGGGGGTGGGGGTAGAAAGTGGGCACTTTTTGTTTAATGGTACAAATCAAGCCATTGGTAAGAAAGACGCCGCTAGGAAAGACGCCACCCAAAACTTTTTTCTTCTCGAAAAGTTTTTTTGTTTTGATCCATGCACGCATGTAGAATGCGAACAGAGACGGATTTTGCGTCTGAATTGTCTTACGCCGAGGTATTTTTACATTTTCAGCCGGATTTCGCCCTGATGTTTCCGGTCACTGAGAAATATCTCGGCGGTGTGGAATATCAAGCGAAAAATCTGAGTTTACGTTCAACAACCGATAAATGGCCAATCATCTTGGATTCATCAGTTAGGCTTAGTATAATTTAGCAAAGCCTCACTTTTGCCACACCGGTAGCCGTTATCACTGTTTTCCCATTCCCTTTAGCATGGTTAATAGAGAAAAATGGTTTTAAGCCTGTTAAACTTCAAAGGAGCAAACAAGATGCAAGACCATGCACAATCTTTTGTTTTGCGCTAGATGGTTTCTATTGGGTAGTTGCTCAGACAGAAGTAAACAACTATTGTGTTTTATGCACGGTCAAGGCCAAAAATTGTGAACTAAACAAAGAAGTTTGTCAAGCTTCATAACGTTTTTTACTCTATTCATTATTCCCTTAGCAACCATCTGATTGCCACTGCACACACTTGATTGCCCGGCATCGCTAAGGCAGTTCCTTTCCCCCTGATTAATACGTGGTCATTTAAATTATAGCCTGTTTTTATCTTTTCCCGCGAAATTTTTAGTATAAAACAATAGTTTATTTTACTTTAGTTTGTTTTATATTTAAGGCTTCCCACTGTTGTTGTTCAACAAACATTGCGTTGTATTGTAGCGTGACATCAATATCTGATACACGATATATACCATACTTACCAGTAAGGTCAAACGCCGTCTTGTTTACACCGGCACCGCCTCTTTGTAATAAAAGAATATAGAGATTTCTCTTTACTAAATCTAATATAAATCATGTTAACATTGGTTTACTGGAACACGCCCAAATTTATCGATAAAGAAGGCGTTTGCACCGACGAAAAAGTCGCGTTACAAATCCACTGTTTGCAAATTTATGCAAAAAGATTCAAATCACTGCGTACTGCATTCCTCCGTTTGTACTTACATTCCTGCAAATTTATTTCTTATTTTCTTTTGTTTCAAGAATGCATTTCTCTCATCGAAACCAGTAATGACATCGAGGGCAGTAACTATAAAAGCTGATAAGCCGTACCATTAAACTGAACACCCCCAAGGGTCACCCCCTACCAGTCAGTCAGTCAGTCAGTCAGTCAGTCAGTCAGTCAGTCAGTCAGTCAGTCAGTCAGTCAGTCAGTCAGTCAGTCACAACGCTAACGGTCACTTTTATCCGCTTGTTTCTTCACACTTCAAGCTCGAATCAACGAAAGGAATGGGGCGAGGAGCTGCGACGCATAATATCACGTGATCATGCGTATGTCCTGGTGACGTGTGAGCAGCTTGTTGGTGTCTGTCTGTTTGTGTTTATTCGTCCTCATCTTGTACCATTCCTAAGGTAACTACACTCCACTTCCCCTTACAATATAACCAACTCAAGCAGGCAGGTATGGGGAATAAAGACACGTATTCCTAAGGTAACTACACTCCTTAAATTGATCCACTTCCCCTTACAATATAACCAACTCAAGCAGGCAGGTATGGGGAATAAAGACACGTATTCCTAAGGTAACTACACTCCTTAAATTGATTAACTTCCCCTTACAATATAACCAACTCAAGCAGGCAGGTATGGGGAATAAAGACACGTATTCCTAAGGTAACTACACTCCTTAAATTGATCCACTTCTCCTTACAATATAACCAACTCAAGCAGGCAGGTATGGGGAATAAAGACACGTATTCCTAAGGTAACTACACTCCTTAAATTGATTAACTTTAAACTTCCCCTTACAATATAACCAACTCAAGCAGGCAGGTATGGGGAATAAAGACACGTATTCCTAAGGTAACTACACTCCTTAAATTGATCCACTTCCCCTTACAATATAACCAACTCAAGCAGGCAGGTATGGGGAATAAAGACACGTATTCCTAAGGTAACTACACTCCTTAAATTGATCCACTTCCCCTTACAATATAACCAACTCAAGCAGGCAGGTATGGGGAATAAAGACACGTATTCCTAAGGTAACTACACTCCTTAAATTGATCCACTTCCCCTTACACTATAACCAACTCAAGCAGGCAGGTATGGGGAATAAAGACACGTATTCCTAAGGTAACTACACTCCTTAAATTGATTAACTTTACACTTCCCCTTACAATATAACCAACTCAAGCAGGCAGGTATGGGGAATAAAGACACGTATTCCTAAGGTAACTACACTCCTTAAATTGATCCACTTCCCCTTACAATATAACCAACTCAAGCAGGCATGTATGGGGAATAAAGACACGTATTCCTAAGGTAACTACACTCCTTAAATTGATCCACTTCCCCTTACAATATAACCAACTCAAGCAGGCAGGTATGGGGAATAAAGACACGTATTAACTATGGCCATGTGGTTTGTTTCAGGGACGTTGCTGTCCAGTCCGTAAAAACAGGTCTTGGTGGCAGTGCTGGGAACAAAGGAGGCGTGGCCATTCGTCTGCTCCTGCACGCAACTTCCATCTGCTTTGTTTGCTCGCATTTGGCTGCTGGCCAGTCAGGTGTGGCAGACAGAAACAGTGATTATCATGATATCGCATCAAGGATAGCCTTTCCAATGGTAAAGTGTAATGTCATATACTATAGGTGTAAGATAATTTTTTCTCTTTCTCTCTGTTATGTGGCTGGTGCGTTCCCGCAGATTTTGCTAGTCATATCTGCGGGACGCACCGAAACGGTAGCTAAGTGTAATGATCACATTAAACATTGTATTATATTGTATTGTATTTTGTGGCTATTTGTGGGTACAAGTGTTTAGTAGTTTGAGCCTAGAAAGTTTTCGTTTTTTTGAGTTTTAGTTTTGTCCAAAAAAAAAAGTCTTAATCGTCGTGTCCTTGTGGTCATTCAGTGAGTGAGTGAGTCATGGATGTATGTCACCGTAACCAGATTAGGGGTAATATTAAGAATCAAAAGAGACCAAAACGCTCTTATCTATCGTAAATGTTTGTAAGTAAATAATTGTTGTAAGCTCCGTGGCGCTTTGTGAGCGCCTACAAAAATACGTGTTTGTCACGGTTTCGAATGGAATAGAAATGTTATTGCATGTTTCCGGTTTACGCCAGGCTTTAATCCTTTGTTTTGATGAATATTTCATTAAAAAAGAGAAAGAGCCCAAGAACACTCTTGCTCTTTTCACTTATTCAGAATTACAACATTTTTATATCTTTAATACATCACCTTGACTCATTTATAGATTAATCGGTGTAAGTATCAATTTTAAATGGTTTTGCTGTGAAAAACAAATCAACTGCGATCAATAGCAACAAGAGAATGAGGACTTGCCGCTCCGTGACAATTTGATAATTAAATGAGTTCTTATTTTTCAAACAGAAGACGAAAGATACAGAGTTTATTTGTCAAAGAACGAGAATGTGTATACCTTATCTACAAATTTGATCGCGATAAACGATAAGCAGGACTCAGTGCAAAACTGCAATTTGCCAGACACAAACTACTTAAGGTGGCTCGACTGGGGTTTTTAGGGGCAACACCGCTCAAGTTTGAGAACTAACCAGACTGTCATTAACAATGCCATCGAAAAACGATCACCACAGCTGAATTAGGTAAAGATGAAAATTTGTTATGACCAGTGTTATTTTGTATTCAACTTTCATTTTCACGTGCACAACTCAGCAAAAAATTCATTTGCATTTTATCAGTGAGTTTAGACTTTTTTCCTGATCTGTTGTTCTACACAAAAATACCTTTTCGTTTCCTGGAGAAAGAGACCCTCGGCATTGCTGTAGTACAGTCTAACAGCGTAACAAATATTATTACAGTTTTCAAGTCATATAAGCATGTTTCCCGAACATTTTTAGAAAGCAATTGAGCGTTCTGTTTAATGCAAATGAAGTTTTTGCTGAGTTGTGCACGTGGACATGAAAGTAAAAAACAATACACGTGAATAATGAGGACACTCACTTGTAAACACAAAATCTGCGAGAGAAAAGTAGTACATTGGAGCCCCGATTTTATTGTCTTAAATGTTTTCAATGACCTTGAAACTTGCAGGCCATATAAACTGATGACAAACCTCGAGATTGACAAGTTTTTAAAAAAATTCATCGAGTGGTTTCCAAATAATTATCACATTTGTAGGTGTAGACCAAATTATTTACAAAAGTGGCAACAAGAGCACCTGAATGCACGCTCATCAAATCCGTTTTTTTCGCAATCAGTCGTGGCGATCCCCATAATTTTGTATACACAATTTTAAATGGCATCAAACTACTATGAGATGAAACTGCATCCCCAAAGCGCGAGGTTTTCTTCAGATATTACCCTATTATCTCAATAGTATGTTTTTTGCTGTATTTATAACCCTCGAAACTTCATCCCCAAAAATTTCGATAACGCTCTCACAGAATTTGTTCAAACTTTGCCAACATTGAGGCAGGTATAGGAGGTACATGCTCCCTTGAGCGATTTCCGAAAAAATCTCCTGGTGCCGAGCAATACGAACGAAATTGATAAACGTGATGACGTCATTACGTTGCTATGACAACTCCGATGTCAAAATAACACTGGTCATAACAAATTTTCATCTTTACCAAATTCAGCTGTGGTGATCGTTTTTCGATGGCATTGTTAATGACAGTCTGGTTAGTTCTCAAACTTGACCGGTGTTGCCCCTAAAAAACCCAGTCGAGCCACCTTAACCAGATAAAAGACTCGCTGGATTAGTCCAGCGGTCGAGATTTACAAGACGACGAGCGGCATGCGAGATAAACAAAATGAAGGCTGTAACTGAGACTCGACAGGAAGAAAAGAGCCGTTTAAAAGAGTTCTCGAGATGATAAAAACTCGTGGCAGGCGTTTGGTTTGACAGAGGTGAGAAAACTTTCGGCATCTTTTCCGACTCAGCTCTCGATTACATGTAATTCTTGCTTTATATTGAAACAAAGGGCCGATTCGCACTAGCGGACAAGTTTTAAATGTCATAACATTTTTGACAAAAACAAAATTGTCGCGACAAGTCAGAGACATTTTGAAGAAAACAAAAGGTGTAATTATTATTACAATAGCTCTGCACGTGCTTTTGGCATCCTAGTACATTTCTCGGCACGGTCGTCTTGTGCAAACATCAAATAATCCGGCAGGTCCACGTGGTGAAAATTTTTTAAACGATTTGCATTTGAAGTGCGCGTGTAATGATGTTTCTGTGCTCGTGCGGGGAAAATGTCGCAAGTAAACTATTTCTTTTCCCCTCCATTTATCGGCACAAACTGGTTCCCTCCGCATTCATTTGTTCCAACCCTGGTATTACCATACTTCCGCGACCTCACCTCGGGACACAAACATGTTTTGCCGCCTATCGCGGAAATATTTCACGTGTTGTTTTTTAGTACAATCCAGACCAAACACAATAGCCAATCAGCAACGTATTGTTATCTGGCATTACGAGGGGCGTTGGAATGCGACTTGTCATGACTTGTCCTGCCTTGAGGCAGGACATCGGCCCCTTTGAAGATTTGTCCGTTTTGACAAAATTTGCCCTTGTCCAACAAGTCGTTCGCACTTGTTTTTGCGATTGTTTGACAAAATGTATCGCGCGTGCAATGCGGACCAATCATAAGACAACTGCTTCTTTGTTTTCCTGAATTGTTTGACAAGTTCTTGGTCTCAAGAAACGTATTCGCACTTGTTTTCTGTAACAAGTGACACATTAATGATGAAATCTACCAATTGTTACAAAATTTGTCCGCTAGTGCGAATTGGCCCAAAGAATGAAATCAAAAATCTGTTAATGAATTCATTAATTCACCCTTGAAAGGAACGCTTGAGCTGTTTTGACTGAAAAACGTTTTGCTATTACTAAAGTTTATCCTCACCGAGATTACTCATAACAGCAAAACAGGCAAAATGATCTCAAGCTGTTGTAGTCACTGTCTTGCTTAATTCCGCTTTGTTAAGTTTCTTTCAAATCGCACGTCCTCGTCCCACCTTGAACAAGAGAAGGCCAAAAACTATGTGATAGATGGTCGGCACAACATGAGAATAATTTAATTTAGTTATTCTTCTTATACCTATATATTAAGTTATTTAGTTAGTCTTCTTATACATATATATTTTAATTCACATAATTAGTACATATAATGAAGTCAGTTTATTTAACGGTCAACAACAACAACAACAACTTTATTACCAGAAAAAGACTTCATACAATGCTTCAAAAAAAAAAAAAAATTAAAACAGGATATTGGTAACAACACTCAGAAAAACTAAAAAGCTTATCGAGCTGAGCGAAGTTAAATGAACCAAAATTTCGACATTGTTTCTTTAGCGATTTTAAAGCAACCAAACGCTAGAAGAATTCATTATTAAGTAAACTTAAGGCGAAATTTTGCTTTCTGAGCCTTAAAGAGCGAACTATAGCAAAAAATACGAAGATTTCCGAAGACTTCACGAAAACGTTTCCAAAATGACCGCGCACTGAAATGGAAGGAATGGATCGAGCTTTGAATTTTGTGACGTAATAGTTTTATTTTACGGCTTTGCGATCGAAGAGACGATCGTCGTTTAAAGAGCGAATAATGTTAAGTTTTGAGAGTTTCAGTCAGTCTGAGTAATTCAAATAATTCTGAAAACATTGTTGTTATATTTTATACTACATTGGAATCCAGTTTCAAAGATTAATAATTATCAAAGCACTGAGTAAAATTGTAAGCATTGTACGATATAGGAGGTTTTCAAACACTGGATGGCGTATAAAAATCATCAGTCTGCTCAGCTTGGTATAAATAAATAAATAAATAAATCACTTTATTTAAGTGTCAATGTGTTTTGCACGGCTGTACTAATTGAGGACACTGTAAAATGTGAAAGAAATATTATAAATCAAACAGAAACTTGTTAAAAATCCCAACTGGCAGGAGGCTGACCAGTTGGCTATATACAAAGCGTGGAGGAGTTGAATTCGGGACCACCGAAGACAAATCCATCTAGCTAGTGGCAGGGAGGAGGATTTGAACCCGGGACCTCCGGATTACAAGTCCAGCGCCCTAACCACTAGGCCACGCTGCCTCCTGCAAAGAACAATTAATTTTGTTATATACCCCAAGTAAAATGCAGTTTTTTTGGATTTGCATGTAATTCTTATCAGGACGTGTGCGGCTTGCATAGGATGTGGCCAAAAGCCCCATCCAAGATTGAATTCACTGTTTCTTTCCCGTACTCGAGAGTCACACAAAACACAAAAATAAATTTGTACTCAAAAATTTAACTTGAATGTAAGGATATTTCTCAATGCAAATTCGAAACCGCAAAAGCATCACGCAGGGTAAAACTTTCAATGAATAAATTCGTGTCGTTTTATTTTTCAACTGAAGGAAAATTCGATGTTGAAATAAGTACAGAGCGTTTACACACTGTTCCTGTGGACACTGTGAGTTCTGTTTGTATTAGCTGTTTTTTTTTTTTATTTATTTAGCCGGTGCCTGTTATTTAGTGCTCGAAATTAACGGTTGTAAAGCCAACATAAATACAACCTTTGAAGCATAATTTTATACGCGTCAAAAAGCACGTGCACGTGCATGGAAGCAAATTATTTGGCGAGGATATTGAACTAACGAATTCAAATTGTAATACTTGATCATGACCAGCCAAACCAACAAAGTAAAAGTGTTAATAATCATAACAAATACTCTATCTAGCTCTAGGTAGAATAAGAAAGGTGCAAAATGCATACCTCTAAATTCCTTCGTTTAGCAAAAGCCGAACGGACAGGGGGACCATTGTGCTTCGGGAGGCATTCTTCCCCGTGATTTCTTTTCCGAACAAAAAAACTAGTCGGCATAGCATCCTCTTTGAGGTGGAGTCTGAGCGGCTTGAAATCAGAACCAGAAACCTACTTATCGCCAGATTTTCTCTGAAGCAGTCTTCGGTAAAATGAACTGCACAAAAGCGAGAGTTCTTGTCTGGCTTGAATTCTTTTCTTTTCATTTTCAAAAGCCATTGCTTCCTGAACTTTTGAATTTGCTGGAAACCTAAACGTATTTACTTTCGACTTAGAGTTATTTAAGCAGTTTGGTGCTGCACAAAACACCATGATGTCCCATTCTTGTGAGCTTCATCACTGAAAGACTTTGAATTTTCCGCAATTTCACAGCACACCAATAATGACGTCACAGTTTTAACTTCCGATAATTTCTCGACAATTTTCCCGAGCGCTCTACGATTATGAATGCCTAAAATAAGCATTTTTCAACTTGAAATTTCTCTGTTTTGCACAGTCCAATTACTTTGAAATTTCGGAATATGTTTATTTGGTTCTTAATCAACAAGTTGGCCTAAAAAAAAAAAATTCGAAATTTTCACATAAGTTCAATACAATTTTATCTCGTTTACATATAGATATAAATTTTTTAGATATTTTTTATCCTTTTACAATTGTAAATTTAGTTAGCATCGGGCAGGCGAAGAGCCACTCTGTGGATATACTGCCCGAAATGCCATTATTATTATTATTATTTAGAATACACGCGCTGCCATTGAGTGTTTTCTTCGTAAACGTCTCCCCCCCCCCCCCCCCCAAAAAAAAATAAAATAAAATAAAAGAGCCAAATGGAAGAGGCACAGTAGTAACGGATTGGCTTAAAAAAAACTGATTAACAGCAGGGGCAGCTGTAGTGTCAACTGTTCCTAGTTAGTTTTGAAAAGGACGGTTTCTGTGGTATCTTTGATTTAAATTCTTATTGTTTCTACTTGGCAGGGACGCAGGTTAACTTCACACGACTATGTGTTTTGGTGTGGAGATTTCAATTACCGTATTGACCTACCTATTGAAGAGGTGAAAGAACTGATAAGGAACAATCAATGGAATGAACTCTTGAAAGAAGATCAGTTGGTGAAGCAAAGAAACGAACACAAGGTACAGTGATCACGTAGCATGGTCCGTGTAAAATTATTTTGAAAATGCATGACGCCAACCCCAAAGGGTATTGTGACGTCATGTGAGCCACTTTACTCCTGGCGTTTAATCCCCAGTCTTGTTCTGCCACAATTGATTGTTACATGCCATAACCAAAAATTATATTGGTGCTGGTTCTGTCCTTCTCTCTGGACAGTTTTGTAGAATAATAAAGCATCCTGCTTGTTCTTGGTACATTATTCCGTGAACGAGTATATCTGTCACTGCTTGAAACAAAGGCGTTTGTTCCTTTCACCTAGGTTTTCCGTGGCTTTATTGAGGGTCAAGTTGCATTTGCCCCAACCTACAAATATGACTTGTTCTCTGACGATTATGATACAAGTGAGAAGATGAGGATCCCGGCCTGGACTGACCGCATCCTCTGGAGACGGAGGAAGCCTCGGTTCAAATCAACCACCCTCGTTCGCAAGCATGTAACTGCACAGCATAACCAAGTGGAACAAGCAGATAAACCTTTACTAATGGAAGAGGCAGAGGAAAATGACGATGATGATGATGATGACAACGACGACGAAGAAGACGAAATTAATGATGAAGTTGAAAACGAAAGTAAGTACAAAAGGAAAATGCCGCCTTAGTTTTTTACTTACATTCCCAGTCAGGTAGGCAAGTATTTCACTGAATGAAATTGAATAAAGTATTTGGCTTCATAAAAGAGCGGAAATAATATTTTGAAGTCAAAAGTTATTTCAGGATAAACAATCCACTTCTGAGTAGGGTAGGACCGCTTTATTGTTCCCACGGAGTAAACATTCCTGTCTTTGGCATTCTATTGCAGCTACAACATGCTAACGAATAGCTTTCAGTACAAGTGTCTATACGTGTAATCAATAAACAAGTTGAGGCTGCTTCGACATCACAATTTGCTGCCATGGCAACTTAACATAACTTAAAAACTACTAGGCAAAAAATTCTTGTTTTAATATAATTTTGTCTAGTTTAGGTGATCCGGACGTATCTATTTACGCAACGGTTACATTTTTGAACAATTTCACTGAACAATTTCACTGGTTTCTTTGATTTTTGGAGAGCGGGTCGTGAAATATGAAAATTTATTTTGTCATTAATGTATGCTATTTACAAGGCTAAAAGGTTAAAAATTGTAATATTAAATGTTGAAACCAAACATTTTCGGCTGTTTGCCATCATCAGAATGATAACGTTTGGACATTTTTCGTTTTCAAACCCTGTCGGAGACATTAACGTCAGTTGAAGGGTTCTAAAGAGCAAGGATGAGCGGGGAAAGGTCAAATAAAAAATAAAATGATCATGTGATGGCAAAGAAGAAAGTTTCATACATCAAAACTCGTTATTCCCGAGAGAAGATCTGCCCGTGAGGACAACAAAGACAGCTATCTTGAATTTATTATCAAGCACAAGGCTTTCCATTGCAGTTGAAAAGCGGATGGTTAGAAGCACTCGACTTAGTGACTTTATTTTTCCTCAGAAATGGAACTTCTGGTGATGAAAACTTGAAAGGGGCTTTCGTAAATGTTCGTTTTTGCCATGCTAAGATTTTTTCGAAAACAAGTGGACAAATATGCGTTAAGTGGGATGGATACGAAATATTTAATTTCGCCTTGCATGCGTCACCAATTGTACTTCTTGTTGCGCTGTTTGTTTTTCCTGTAGATTTCGAATTACTCGATTTCTTTCTTATAAGACTTTGAGTAGCATTATCCTTTCAGAGAACCGTTCCGCTATTTGTGCGTCAGCTGACAGGAATGCAATAGCAATGCATTTTTAGAGGAAATTGATCCAGCATTTTGTGCAGCGAGTTGCATTCTCAGGTTTTTCATGAGACTTGTAGATACAAAACGTGAGAGCTCTGAGGTTTATTTGATGAAGTATGGAAAAAAAAATCTGTCATCTGGCTTTAAAATTATGGACATTGTTCGTAGAAATGAGGTATTTAGAATATGTTCATATCTCATAAGATTTTACTCCGATTACAAAATAAATAGCATTTTCTTCAAATTCGAACATTTTTCTTTTCCAATGCCAAAAATCAAAGAAATCTGTATTTTTTTCCTGCCTAAAAGCCCGACTCAAAATTTAACCATTCCGTTAATAAACAGGTTCGGGCCAACTCAAAATAAGAAACATTGTTTCATTCTTTTTTAAAAAATCTGTTGGTAGGGATTAATGTGGCTCTGAACCCTCCCGAAAGATTTTTTTTTGCATTTTGAAAACTGTTTCTTTTGTTGATTAAACACAACTTTATAAAAAAATCAAAACTAGTAGTAGTTATAAAGTTATTAGCCCCGATATATCATTTTGATTGAAGTCTGTTAAGGGTCAAATGAACCAAAATTTCGACATTCTTTCTTTAGCGATTTTAAAGCGACCAAACACAGAAGAATTCATTAGAAATTTTGCTTTCTGAGCCTTAAAGCGCGAACTATGGCAAAAACTACGAAGACTGCCGAAGACGTCACGAAAACGTTGCCAAAATGACCGCGCACTGGAATGGAAGGAATGGATCGAGCTTTGAATTTTGTGACGTACTATTTTTTTTTACGGCTTTGCGATCGAAGAGACGGTCGTCGTTTAAAGAGCGAATAATGTAAAGTTTGAGAGTTTGAGTCAGTCTAAGTAATTCAAGTCATTCTAAAAGTACCTAAGCTTTTTTTAACATGGTAGCTATATTTTTTACTACATTGGAATCCAGTTTCAAAGATTAATAATTAGTAAAGCACTGAGTAAAATTGTAAGCATAGTACGATATAGGAGGTTTTCAAACACTGGTTGGCGTATAAAAATCATCAGTCTGCTCAGCTTGGTATAGAACAATTAGTTTTGTTATATACCCCAAGTGAAATGCAGTTTTTTTTTATTTGCACGCAATTATAATCAGGACGTGTGCGGCTTTCAACCCGGATAGGGATACAGCGCGAAGTTATCCTAGGATGTGGCCAAAAGCTAAGATTGAATTTACTAACTTTTCGTACTCGATAGTCACACAAAACACAAAAATAAATTTGGATACAGAAATTTAACTCGAATGAAAGGATATTTCTCAATGCAAATTCGAAACCGCAAAGCATCACGCAGGGTAAACTCAATGAACAAATTCGTGTCGTTTTCAGCTGAAGGAAAATTCGGTGTTGAAATAAATACAGAGCGTTTACACACTGTCCCCGCGGACACTGTGAGTTCTGTTTTTATTAGCCGTTTTTGGACCATATTTAATTAGCCGGTACATGTTATTTAGTGCTCGAAATTAACGATTGTAAACCCAACATAAATACAACCATTGATTAATTTTGTACGCGTCAAAAAGCACGTGCACGCACATGGAGCAGAGGAGTTCCTTTTGAATGAATAAATAAAAAAACGTCTTACCATTTTGAATTGATCTGTTGCGTAAATTCTCTTGGTAAAGAAAACCATTTTACGAGTCTGCTTGCGTTCATTTTCGCCGGTCAATTGCTCCCAAAACGATTCGATCGTCCGGACCGCCATTATTTTGAAACGCATTGACCGCTGACTACCGCGACCGCCTCGGCACTTCGTGCCTAGTGAAGCTTTCCGAAGATATTTCGCTGGACTTCGTCCAAGAACGACAGCGGTCGCGGTAGTCAGCGGTCAGTGCGTTTCAAAATAATGGCGGTCCGGACGATCGAATCGTTTTCAACGAGGTAAGACGTTTTTTTTATTTATTCATTCAAAAGGAACTCCTCTGCTCCCTGTGGTGCACGTGCATGGAAGCAAGTTATTTGGCGAGGATATTGAACTAACGAATTCAAATTCTAATACTTGATCATGAGCAGCCAATCCAACAAACTAAAAGTGCTTATAATCATAAATACTCCATCTAGCTCTAGGTAGAACAAGAAAGGTGCAAAATGCTTACTTCTGACTTCCTTTGTTTAGCAAAAGCCGAACCGACAGGGGGGTCTTTGTGCTTCGAAAGGCATTCTTCCCCGTGATTCCTTCACCGAACAAAAAAAAAGTAATAGTCGGTACAGCATCCTCTTTGAGCTGGAGTCTAAGCGGATTGAAATCAGAACCAGAAACCTACGTATCGCCAGATTTCCTCTGAAGCAGTCTTCGGTAAAATGAACCGCACAAATACGAGAGTTCTTGCCTGGCTTAAATTCTTTTCTTTTCATTTTCAAAAGCCATTGTTTCCTGAGCTTTGAATTTGCTGGAAACGTAAACGAACTTACTTTCGACTTAGAATTATTTAAGCAGTTGGGTGCTGCACAAAACACCATGATGTTCCATTCTTGTGAGCTTTATCACTGACATCATAGCACACCAATAATGACGTCACAGTATTCAGTTCCGAAAATTTCCCGACAATTTTCCCAAGCGCTGTACGATTATGAGGGCAAAAAATTTTAAACTTGAAATTTCTCTGTTTTGCAAAGTCCAATTACTTTGAAACTTCGGGTCTGTTTATTTGGTTCTTCACCAACAAGTTGGCCTAAAAAAAAGAAAATTCGAAATTTTGGTTCATTTGACTTTAAGTGATAAAAACTTTGCTGGTTTACAGCAAGCAGGTATCAGCCGCACCATCGGAAATTCCAAAGACGGTCTGAGGGTCTGAACTATCGTTAGCCGCCTTAGGTCGACAATGTTCGAGTGCAATTCGCTATTTTCACCGTTCCCATAATACACCTTGTTTATTCTCCAAAATTTTTGCATAGGCATTGTTTAAACTTCTCTTGCAACGATTATAAATCTCAAGAGAAATCGAAAACAATGCTTATGCAAAAATTCTGGGGGGTAAACAAGGTGCATTATGGGATCGTAAAAATAGTCAATACACGCAACATATTCACTGGTGACAATGGGAATTTAAATTTAAGGTTCTCTTGAGGGTTGAGATTCCCGGTTTCCTACTGTTCTGAAGGTTTGCTTATTTAGGTGACAAAAGCAGCAAGGGTACTAATTCACAAAGTGGAGGAATCCATTTCACTCCTGGAAAAGTCTTGTATTATGGCCGAGCAGAACTGAAGACCTCAGATCACAGGTATGGTTACTGGAATTAAAACGTGCTTACTTTTAAAGTAATGTACCAAGCAGGCAGCAGTCTCTGCTTGTGGAATGGATTGCGAGAGGAAACCAAGAGAAAGACTGAGTAGCACTTGACTGGATAACAACTAATCCCTTGTTGTAGTGGTCTCCTTCTCGACCATTAGTTAGACCTTCACGCATCGCTAGTCACTATCCAAATAAGGCTAATACGAAAAGTCAAGCCAGGCCAAACTCAAAAGCTACAGTACAATCAGTTCCAAACTCGAACTAAACAAATACAGTTTGGTCTTGGTTTTAAATTTTAATTCTTTAAACCCATTCCATGTGTCACCCAAAAT
Source organism: Meandrina meandrites (assembly GCA_963693305.1). Classification (NCBI taxonomy): domain Eukaryota; kingdom Metazoa; phylum Cnidaria; class Anthozoa; order Scleractinia; family Meandrinidae; genus Meandrina; species Meandrina meandrites. Next base: position 67,763,116 of record OY855903.1, read on the forward strand.
CTCTTTGTACGTGAAACTTTCATCTTTATTTTTCATCTTACTTCCTTATAGACCAGTTGTAGCACTGATAGAAATAGAAATACAAAAGGTAGACTGGACAAAACAGAGTCGTGTACATGACATTGTTATGCAAGCTATGGGACCCGCTGACCCTACCGTTGTAGTTACAAATAATGAAGGGGGCAATGGGGATGCTGGGATTGATGTGTCAGAGCTCCTTGATGCCGTAGAGCCTTATGGGACTGTTGTGTTAGTGAGGTAAGTCAAGTACCGCCGTGCTTTGCAACTTCTTCAAACATTCACCTCTAAAAGTATTTACTGAATAACTGATAGCCCAATACAATGAATTCCTATTAATAATACTCTTTTTGCGGTAACGGTTGACTACTGAATGCATTCGTTTTAAACACTGTGGCTGAAATCAAGCATTGTGAAAAACCTATCTAAAATGAAACGCGATACCGAATTTCTTCTTTAGGTCTGTTGCTGTTCTGAAAACATTTCAATACTCTCTCGAAGTACATTTGTAAAAGAAATTTACCAATTTAAGTCCTTTTATCATAAAAAGTTTTAAATTTGTGTTGTTATGACCGTATGACGGATACGCTCTTGTAAATGTACAGTCAACTCTCGCCTAGCGGACAACCCGCTATTACGGACAAAATTCAGATCCCCGGCTATAGAGGTTTGACTGGAAGTGACTCCCGCTATTACGGACTCTCGCTAATACGGAAACTAAACGAAGACCCAAACTGTCCGCTATAACGAGAGTTGACTGTACCCCGCTTTTACGGACAAAATCCAGATCTCTGGCGAAAGCTATTACGGACTCTCGTTATTATGGAACTACGGACAATTTGGTGGTACTAAAACAACAATTTTATTGTTTGACTCACGATAAAGCGGACATCGTGAATTTCTCATTTATCATTATTTGGAAAAATTGCAGTCTGTTGATCATCAGTTTTCAAAACGCACTTTAAAAGACATAGGTATAGGTAGCCTTTATTTTAAGGCGATAAATATAAAAGCTTGAAAGCTTGTGGGGTCGTTTGTACCCAAAAAGCTAATAACGAGGATATCTACAATTACAAATAAAATGAAAGTTTCAAGTTTGTATGTGACTCATAGAGTTACGTAACCACAAGAAGCAACAGTAACAAAAGCCATATTGAATTAAAAAACGTTCTGTGGTAAAAAAGTTAAAGATTTTGAGCCTTTAAATAATAATTTGTCAAAACTTAAAGTTTATGTCGTATTCTGGTAACTCGGCCATTTTTAGTGCAGAATGGTTAGGGGGCTGTCGTCCGTGATAAGTCCCTATGGAGCTATGTTGTAAACTTTAATAGTCAATGAATGAATGAATGAATTAATATCAATGAATTAATTATTCTTTTGGTGGTGAGGGGAGAAGGCGAGGCACTTCTGTGCACTACGTAAAACGTAGTTTCTGTATTACCTACTGTATATCGCAAAGGTTTATATTTGTTTCAGTGCACCGTGTTCCGTCCTTGTGGTACTATTCTTTGTCGAACAAAGAAGTTTGCCTTGAACGCATGCGCAAAAGATTAGTTTTGTGGAAGATACCCCTGTAATTTTCCGCTGTTTTCAAACTGATTGATTCTCTTCTGTGACTTGTTTATTTCTTGCTTTCTTTGGCCTTAAGAACGAGACCAGTGGCGCGTTCTTGACAGCCATAAAATACGTCTTTGTCACGGTTTTAAATAGAGTAGAAATAAAGTTGCCACTTTCTTCGGGTCTCCGCCAGGTCGGTTTCAATCTTTGCATTGATGGATAGTGTACTAAAAAAGAAAATTTAAGCACTCCCAAGAATTTTTAAAGTTTGTGGCAACGAAACTTTCCAAATATTGCAGGAGACTTCGTGGCGCTACTGAAAACCGCAAATTAATTTAATCACTCTTTGAGGCGTCTTATTGATGTCACTAAATCAGGATAAACACTAGGGAAAGTAGCACATTTGTTTTTTTGCATTTACGCCCACTTCTTTAAAGCACTGGGTGTCGGTAAAACGCCGACTCGGGGTGCCGGGGTGTTCTTTTTTTCATTTTTTTAGACTTTTTATAACCCGGAACAAAAATCACACTTTGTTGCACCACCGCTATACATGGAACCGCTTTTTCCCACTGAAGGTTTTCATATCAAATCAAGAACTTCAAGGGTTAAAGGTCAGAGCCAAGTTTCTGTTGTAAGAGGAATTTGATTAACTAGTTAACAGTCACGTACATGTATGGCCGTGATCCCGGCATTCTAGACATTTAATTGCTTCAGAAACCGTAAGAATTACATTAATTTTGTTTTCTCTGCCTAGTCCCTGAACAGTTTTACATTTGTTTTTTTCTGTAAGTTAACGCTATTCTTTCGATGTATTTGTGTCAATTAAAGTTGAGTTTTTCAACGTAATGTGCATTTGTCTTGAATAAACACAATTGCCTTATGAAGCAAATAAGTATCGTAAAATACGTTCCAAGAGCCTCCTACCTTGCAAATTAGCCATCCACGATTCCTCTGATTTACTTCAGGCAAATGATACTTCGAAAGTGAGCACAAAAGCACAATAGCATCATCAGTGATCATATCACAAACACAAGTGCGATCCATCGTTACACGGCGCGCGTATTTTTGGTCAGCGGCAATGATTATAAGGCATGAGGCGCTCGATGATGTGTACAACGAACAGTAACTGACGATAACCTTTTCCTTCACGTCAACAATCAAGAAGCTATTGCTCTTGATAACGAAAGCTGGTTTTAATCCTGATTTAAAAATTAAAACATACAAGACAAACAAAATATTTTTGGTAAAAAAAAAAAATCCAAAAAAAAATACACCCCGGCCCCGACCCCGACCCCGACCCCGACCCCGAGTCGGCGTTTTACCGACACCCTTAATCACTTGATATGCGTCTTAAATTTAAGCGGACTCAACGTTAAAACCGAGGGAACAACTACTGGTGGCGGCAGTAAAATGCAAACGTGCTATTCCGTGACGATAAATAAATAAATAAATAGATAGATAGATAGATAGATAGATAGATAGATAGATAGATAGATAGATAGATAGATAGATAGATAGATAGATAGATAGATAGATAGATAGATAGATAGATAGATAGATAGATAGATAGATAGATAGATAGATAGATAGATAGATAGATAGATAGATAGATAGATAGATAGATAGATAGATAGATAGATAGATAGATAGATAGATAGATAGATAGATAGATAGATAGATAGATAGATAGATAGATAGATAGATAGATAGATAGATAGATAGATAGATAGATAGATAGATAGATAGATAGATAGATAGATAGATAGATAGATAGATAGATAGATAGATAGATAGATAGATAGATAGATAGATAGATAGATAGATAGATAGATAGATAGATAGATAGATAGATAGATAGATAGATAGATAGATAGATAGATAGATAGATAGATAGATAGATAGATAGATAGATAGATAGATAGATAGATAGATAGATAGATAGATAGATAGATAGATAGATAGATAGATAGATAGATAGATAGATAGATAGATAGATAGATAGATAGATAGATAGATAGATAGATAGATAGATAGATAGATAGATAGATAGATAGATAGATAGATAGATAGATAGATAGATAGATAGATAGATAGATAGATAGATAGATAGATAGATAGATAGATAGATAGATAGATAGATAGATAGATAGATAACCTTTATTTAGACACGGTAGTATTTAAAGCTAGAAGCTTGTGGGGCCGTGTATTCCCGATGGAATTGGAATTTGGAAGTGATTTGATAATTAAATTAGTTCCTCTTGTTCGGAATGTAAAGTCGTGATATTGTTTTCTCTCAAGATTATTCTTGAAACCAAAACTATCATTATATTCCTTTGTAAGCAAAACACACAAACTGTATCATGCAAAAATTTTTGCAAAAAAGAATTCTCTAGTATATATCATGTTGCAAGCCTTTGCAAGAAAAACAAAAGCATCATATTACATTCACAGCTGTTATGGCAGCGCGGATAAGTTTGTCGGTGAACCCTCGCTCAGAATTCAAAAGAAGTAGTAAATATTTTTAAAATGAACCGGTTAGCTCCCTAAAACTAATGCAATGTAACTATAAATCAGTTAGTACAGGACAAGAAATGTATTCGATTGATTCACCTCGAAACCTTTGATGTCAACACGCGCAGGCGACTTATATTTTTATTTATTTTGCATATTTACGGAAGAAGAACTGTTTACTTTTATTGTTTAGTCTTCGGATTGCCCATGCGTTGAAAACGGTTCAGAAGGAAATTTCGCTTCAAGCTAATAATTGCAACTGATTAAATATCCAGAATTGATCAGCTGCGAGAGCTTTGCTTCAAATGTTCGGCATTACAAATCCTTCTTTACATGTGTAGCATCTTTCGTAATGTGACACAGAAGTTCTAAGCACGTCGATGTTCAGGAGGAAAAGTGCTTCAAAATAATCAGTCTCTTCGGATTTTATATTTTTGAAGGATGGCGAGCAGTTGCTTTGTCGCTAATATTAGGCAACTTTTTCTGTGTTATGCGGGAATGCTTTGCAGGCTTGTTAAAAGTCTTAAAACAATCGGCGCCATTGCATTCTGCACTACCCTTTGAGTCTCTGAGTTAAAAAGCAACAAAAGTGCCAAAATGTTCAATAAAGATCCGTTCCAACCAGCCACTCCTTTACTAATCTTCGATGTGTGTCTCATTGTTTTAATGTACCATGAATGCTCCATCCATGCCAATGGTTATTTATTCTTGCCGAGATCTAAAGTCACCAAATACCCATCCAATAACATATGTGGTAAAAATGGCGGGAAAGAGGCGGGTAGTGACTGCAGATCCTCACTCCCCGGCGGTGCCAGCCCCGAGTGGGTCCTGTATCCCTTCCCTTTTTTACGACTGTTTTTGCGTATGCAAAACGGGAGTTACGGAAGGGGTGGCGATTTGAAGCGGTCGATCCTTCCCTCGGTCGATCAGATGTAAACAAAAGGCCGTTGACAGATGGTTGGCAGACCTACATGCAACGCCACTCTCAGTTTGACGTTGCGGTTTATTAAGACCGATGACAGACCACTGTACTTTGCGCGCTAATGGTTTTGTTTTGATGGGTATGTGATGATAATTTGAAAATCGATTGTGAACATATTTTATTTTTATTTTACCTTAAATCAGGTGTATGTTGTTTCTGCCCTATAGAAAAATCAACAGAATTTTCTTAAGTTTGCGTGTGACGGTGAAAGCGAAATTGAAAGCGAAGTTTGTGTAATCGCTAGCTGACAGAAGATTATCAGTGTCACGCGACAAAGGTCAACCTAGCCGATTTCAAAATAAATTTTATGCGACGCTTAATCTTCACAGCAATCAAACCTGCTCATGGCACTATCAAAACACATTCCGGAAATTGAACGTCAATCGTAAACGTTGTACAGAGAAAAGAGTGTACACACGCTAGCACGAAAACACGCAAACAACACGCAAACTTGAATTTGTCTGCTTGGAACTTGCTTCTTTTACTCCCAATGCAAATCAAAATGAACTAGACGCTTAACTGCGTGTACTCGGGCTTCTCTTTAAAAAATTAACTTGGATCACGCTGTTTACATAACCTTACACGTCAATAATTATAGTAAACATACTTCGCATTGCGAAATCTCATGTCTTTTCTTGCTTTTATTGTCACCATTGAATAATTGTTTACATTTCCGGTTGAGTAAATAGCTTTGTCTAAGATATCACAATCATCAAATGCCGAAATAACAACATTCTCTACATATTAAAAATTGAACTGTAACCAGGGTGTGACATATTAAAAGAGTAAAAAGCGTTCTCTGGTTAAAAAGGTTTAAGAAAATATAAGCTTTCGGCCATTCTACTATAGCCTTTAACGAATATGAAGAATAGTAAGCGCGTGGTTGGAAATATATGCAGGGGAGGGTGTGAAAAGATTAAAAACTAAAAATACAATAGAAGTGTGAAAAGCTAAAAAATGGACTAACGAACAAGTAAAGATTACAATAAAATAGAATAACAAGTAAAAATTACAATAAAATGGAATATTGTCTTGGTAATGGTTTAGAATTGTTATCGGCGCCGACAGTTTTGGCAGTATGCCAAGATTCTAGAGTTCTTCGAACACGGTGATTGCCTTTGTCTATCACAGTAGCGCCCTCAAAGTCAATAGAATGATTGTTATGCCAAGCATGGTTGGCAATGTTCGAGCCTCTCGTATAGTTTTTAAGATTTCGCTGATGTTCCTTTCTTCGGGTTTTAAAACATCTGCCAGTTTCTCCTACATAAGACCAACTGCAGTCAGCGCACAGAATTTTGTAGACAACATTGCATTGGAGATCCAGGGGCTGCCTGAACTTAGGAGAAGGAAATTCTTGTTGCAAGGTTTTAGCTGGTTTACTTACAACACGAATGTCATTTTTGCGGAGTAATCTGGTAAGAGGTTCAGACAGTCCGCGGATGTAGGGAAGACATGCGAAACCCATGGATGTGTCTGATGGATCGGCCCATTTGAAGAACATGGACACCAATTCTTCTGGTGGAGTTGTTGGAGCTGACTTCTTTTTTAAAATGTTAGAAATAACTGTTGATGGATAGCCATTGGCTGTCAATGCTTCCGTAACGTGACTAGTCTCGCGCGCTTTTCCTTCACAGGTGCTAGGTAGGTTGGCTGCGCGGAATAAGAGAGTCGAGGCCGCACTGACTTTATGTTTTGTTTCATGATGTGAGGAAAAATCCAGATATCTATCTGTGTGTGTCGGCTTCCGGTAAACGTCGATGACAGCAACACCATTTTTCCTGGAAACCAGGGTGTCCAAGAAAGAGATTTGGCCATTGTTTACTTCTTCGATAGTAAAAACGATTTTGGAATCAATGGAGTTTAAGGTGTCATGAAAGGAGGAGACAGCGTCTTTCTTAATGATGACGAAGCTGTCGTCAACATATCGTTTCCAAACCCTTGGTGCAACTGTAGAAGTATTGGTGGCTAATTCTTCAACAACCTCCATGCAGAGATTAGCGACAATAGGGCTTACAGGGCTGCCCATAGCACAACCGTGAACCTGCTTATATACACAATTATTGTAAACAAAATAGTTATTGGAGAGGGTAAAGTCCAATAAAGAAACGATGTCGTCGGTAGTAAGGCTTGTTCTAGACGGTAAAGTACTATCATTGTTCAACTTGTTGCGAATGTAATCACACGCTTTATTGACCGGGATAGCTGTGAAAAGCGACACAACGTCAAATGACACCATAACTTCGTCCTCGGAAATTTCCATATTGGCTACTTCTTTGGCAAACTGTGAAGAGTTGAGAACTGAATAGCCATTGAGGTTCTGAATCGGCGATAGGATGTCAGAAAGAAACTTTGATGTGTTGTAAAGGGCAGACCCGATACTCGATACAATCGGTCGAAGCGGGAATCCTGGTTTATGGTGCTTAATGGAACCCCGGATGGCAGGCGGAGAACCGTCTGTAGAACGAAGTTTTTGATAGACTGTTTCGTTTATCTTGTTTTGTCGTTTGAGAACGAGGAGTCTACTGTTCAGGTCCCTTTGAATTTTGGCGAATGGTGACTTGAGGACTGGTTGGTAAGTGTCTCGGTCGCTGAGTAGAGTTTCCATCTTGGAGTCATAATCAGTTCTGTCCATAACAACAAAACAGTTCCCTTTATCAGCTTTCGTAATAACACGTTCGTGGTCGTGTTTTAGGTTCTTTAGGGCTCTTAATTCAGCTTTGGTGGTGTTGCTGTGTGGTGGAAGTCGGGCTCTGTGGAGCAAGGAGGCGGTGGTGGTTCGTACGGCGTCCTTCGTGTCGTCAGGGAGGTGGACGATGGCGGCTTCAACTTCGGAAACGATGTCTTTAACTGGGATGGTTTGTGGGGTTGGAGCGAATTTAGGACCTTTCTCAAGAAGAGAACGTTCTGCTACGGTTAGGGGTTTTTGTGATAAATTAATCACCCAGTTTTTCTTGTCGATGGTATTCGGGCGATCATTTTCAACTTCCATTCGTAGATTTGAAAGCTTGTTTTCGTGTCTCGCTTTAATGTTGTTACGAACAGATTGAGACCTCATTTTCAAGAATTGAAGCAACGTAGATGAAGTATCTTCGGTGACGAAACTTGATAACTGTTGTTTGGATTCATCAAGAGTTCCTTTCAGAGTTTGAATTCGATCGTGACAAATAGAGATTCTTGCTCTCATACAGTGTTTGCTAGCCCGTTCCATAATGCGTTTGAAGACCGGGTGGTTGCCGGGAGGTTTAAACCTCAAGGATTTAGGAATCCAATGGTTCTCAATTGCCTTGTGCGTGAAATGTAGATGGCGGTGGTGAGCTACAAGTTTGTACGTCGTTTTCTCCATGGTTCGCGCTAGTTTGAGGGCTTCCAGCCCAGCCTCACGGCGGATACGATTAATTTGCGTCAGTTCCCGCAAGTATTGATGATTCTCTTAGCGTTTCAAACTCCATTATATAGATAGCTCACTATAAAATCTAGGCTTCTGATAAAGGTTTCACTCGGAAGAGCTCGCTCGTAAAGTTCTCTCGTATTAAAGTTCATGCACCTACCCGCTCCGAAGTAGTCATCGACATGTTTCAGTGTGGGTGTACAATCGATTTCGCGTTCTAGAAATCACACTAAATATTTCAACCTTTACAATCCTTGAGATTCCACCGAAAAGAGAGTCAAACGAGACAGCTTCGTACCGTGAATCGCTTTTCACTTTATCACCTCGTGTCGACCTCGTGCCTCCGTGCAATAAAACACATCCCCATCCGGCATACTCATATCTTGCGCAAGCGCAGAAGACGTCAGAGGGCGATTTGCGCCGGGATAATAAACCCCGTTCCCATTTTTAAACTCGGGCTTTTCTACATTCTTTGTAGCAGCCCGAATAAAAACAACGTAAATCCGTATAGATCTTTACAAGTCATGCATGTATAATGGCCGGCAGGCGCTACTAGCTACTCGAGTGATCAAAGCTCAAAGTTGCAGAACGACAGATGCGCGGATCGATAAAAGCGATCATATATTTCCAAGCACGCATAAAAATACAGAGAAGAAAACAACTTGCCTCCAAAGTTATGCAGATGTCCACGCAATCGAATTCAACCAAAAAGTCGTTCCACGTGTCACCGACTCCATCACAAAATCAGACTTCGCGGCTCAAATTTACAATCATCGGCGAAGAAATCATTGCAACGACATCAACAATATACTTAGCCGTACAAACGTTGTACAACTCAGCAAAGCCACTCGGAGCTGCGCTCAAAAAGCTAAGATTCTCGCTGTGACTGCAGAGTTTACTGTACTGACTGTAATCAACGCATTGCGAAAGATCTATTTTAATCGAGAATACAAAAGGGTTTGACAGATGGTTGACAGACGTAATGCAACTCCTGTAGTTTCGGGTCTTTTGGCATGACAATTTCGTGTTCCGGCTTGTAACAGTCTAGGGTGCGAATGTAGACGTATGTATACCGCAATCGCTTTTATCAAACCGTCCAAGTACAAAATTAGCGTTTAATAAAATTTATTTTTAATTCTGTTTGACACCCATAATGTTCACTTTGCTGGAGATTACAGGCCACTCATTTGTTGCGCAACGAACCACAAAGGACAACCAGTTGCCGTGTCTTTATTTTATTTACCAAATAGGTTGATATTATTGTGCTTGCTACTAATGGATCGGTGTAGAAGTTTTTACTAGAGTTATTTTCTCTAATCTGGACCCCGAACTCCAACGTTGTCAGGTGTGACGTATGATTTGTTTAAAGCGATGCACGCTAGACCGCGTTGCAATTTGATAAATCCTCATTTATTAATAATTCATTTTCCGAGTTCAGTAGCTCATTGCCACTTCCAAAAAAAAAGTCGTTGCACATAGTGCCTTTGATTATTTATTTTATCTCGACTGTATAAATTCTTTAGCAGAGTAAATGTTATTCAATTTTTTATGTTTTGTGCGACTTATCGAGTTGTTTTCTTGTAGAGTGGTTGATGATGAAATCCTTTTGACCATGGATGATGGCCGTAGCGCGTTAAAAGTCCTGGAGCTGAACGGAAAAGAGGTAGCTAATGTAGAATCGCCACATTTAATTTCCTTACCCCGTCCATTACATAATTGGCTTACACACACCCCAATGAAAACGCTATGCAAAGTATTATGGTTTGTCTCACGACGAAGTGACTTGTGATGTGAATCGTGACGTTTCGACTGTATTCTGCTAGCATACTCGCATAACCATAATATACAGATATAGGCAGGCCTAAAAGCGGAGCTCCTTTATTTTTTTGCTTGAGTTTACAGTGTTTCTAAATTAGTAGCTACAGTATTTCCAAGTGTAGACGCTGGCCATATGGATACAAGATAAATTTTAATCGTTCACGGTTAAACTAATATCTCACGGCACAAGAAATTTGCTCACAGGAAAATGAAACATCTCGAGGCACAACAAAATAAACTCACGGCAATATAAAATAGCATCATTAACCTCTCATGGTTTTGTTGACGAAAGAGATGTCAATGGCTGCGGCCGCACTAACAGTTTTAACTGGGTTAACTTTTTAGAAACCGGGTTTAAAATTTCCACACAACTGAACTCGGTTACAGTGTGGTTGCCAAAACTAACTTGGTGAAATAATTTTGGCGGCCGCATTATCAGACCAGAATGAAGTGATGTCATGATTAAGCTATTTGAAAACAAGCAAAAACGGCCGGCTTTCATGATAGTTATATTCCTTGCTCAGCTCTTCTCTTTCTTTTTAGATTTATTTCAATCTGTTGTCGACTTACACCGTTCTTTTCCTTCCTAATGTGTTCTACGCAAATTTCAAGCCCAGTTGTTTCGAATATGTTGATTTTCCGCAGTCATTGTACATGTAGGGCTCATCGCTCGTCGCCATATCGAAATTCAACTTCAACTTTATTACTTCCATCACTTACCGTAATACAAAGATATCATAAATAATTTTTTAAAACAAAAATCAAAAGTGATGAGGAGCCTACAGAAAAGCAGAAATACCTGAAGTTGTAGACCCCTTTAGCGGTTAATACAAGATTGAATACTTGTTTCACAGTTAAATTGAAAGATAACAATAATCTTATGATCGATACATTGAAGAAGCAATAAAGACTGAAAAAATGTTCATAGAAGATTTACTTGCCACGAATGTCATTACCTTGCAACGAAAGAAATGTTTGCTTAATTAACTTTTTAAAAGAGAAAATTGACTTATTGTCTTATTGGTTAGGGACCGGTCATTATTTATCGCCTTGGGGGAGGGGGGGGGGGGGGGGGGCAGAGGTTTTTGGGAGGATCACATAGTTTTCTGAAGAACGAAAGGGGGGATCAGCCGTTATTGGCGGGCATTGAGGGGGGGATCAGAAAAAAATATAAGAATTTCATATGGCGCTAGGATCGCCGTAAATAACATGGACGGTGTCAATTGATCACCTCCTTTTATTCTATTTTTATGTGTTGTCTTCCTCTCTTATTCAGGCACGATCTCAGCCATATAAATAACCGTTGGTTGTGCAATGGCTTGAAAATGTTTAAGTTCAACATTTAAAGAATCATTCGCGATTTTATTAAAAAGAACGGCAAAAAGGAAAAATATACATATATGAGAAAAGTGTTGGGCAGAGCCCCCCCTCCACTGACTCTTGGACAGCCTCCTCATCACATTCATCGACAGAATCCTCGTCCGAGCTTGACCCTTAACCTTTTTTCCGTTTAGACTGGCCACTACCACCTCCATATTAAACGCTTAGTTTGTGTTGAATGCGCCTTTTTCCAATAGCCATAACAGAAGGTCGAGATATAGACGCCTGACTGATTTCCCGGTAAACTACACTCTTTTTTATAAGAATGATGTTTATCCGGCCCAGGCTGAATATTCTTATTTTTCTGCCGATTTAAGGCTGAAAATATTCTTGTGAATATTCTTAGATTATAGCTTATGACATCTTCGTTTTAGATTGTATTGGGGTATCAATTACAAGTTTTTGGTGTCTAGATCTGTATACCATCTGAAAACCATACAGATATATTACATGTACCATTCATCGAACTGTCATGAGCATTGAACATTTGGCTAGTAGAGGTTTTTTATCGTTTTATTGCTGTTTAGAGAAAGGAAGAATTTTATACGGTTTAGTTAAAGACATATAATTGCATTGTATTAACATATTTTCAACACACAAAATTCTATTCCTTTCAAAATCTCAGCCTCGGATTTATTCTTAAAATATTCTAAAGATTCGCAAATCTGAGCCTCGATATTCTTATAAAATGTTTTCTTATATAAAAAAAGGGTGTAGGCATTGATGGTTGCGACGGTTGTAGTCATTTTGACTTGAATCAAAACCCCCTCTAGTTACCTCTCTGGAGGTAAATTTTTCTAGAAGCATTTTTTCTCTTTTTCTCTTCGCGAAATGGAAACTTCCTCGTCAGGTTCATCAGAGTTGTTGTCAGCTAATTTGAGGCTTTCTGACGTTCATCGAAGAACACCGTTACTCGCTCTTGAGCTTCCTGAAAATATTTCAGCTCATCGCTTGCGAACAGTTTCGGGGTGTGGTCTTCTGTATTTCATGATATAGACCTTTCGCTTGCTGGTGATGAATGATAACAAATCGGCTGCGGAATTCAAGGTGTCATTTACAGATTACAGTCATTTTTAGTGGCATGCCTACAATGAACTTGATATTTTGCGGTGGCTTGGAAAAAAAAAAGGGGGGGGGGGGGGGATCATGAAAGCTTCTACCAGCAATAAGAGGGGATCATGAAAAAGCTATACATGTTATGGGGGGATCAGGTGAAGGCTACGGTGTAGGAGCAAAAATCCTCTGCACCCCCAGGCGATAAATAATGACTGGTCCCTTATGTTGTTCCATAGTTTTGGCCCCTGAAATGACAGAGAATACTGCCCTAATCCCGGATGACTTATGGGGAATATAACACTTATTTCTATTACATGTACCATGTGATTTGGTTTGAATAATTGATTGTGCCTGCCCTACTTAAACATCAGAATTGAATTTTCCAATTCATTTATTTCATCTACCCTTAGTAGCTTCAATGCTTTAAAAATTTCAGCTGTACTTTCCCTACACCACTTAAGCTGTAATTCTTACCGCCATTTTCTGAAGAAATACAGTCCTAGTTATTTTGGAAGGAAAATAGGTAGCCCTCAAGTGTGCGTTTTTTCCAAGGAGTCGCCGAAGAGCTGGAAGAGATCATCTGAAACCACAATAGCCCTGTCTGAGCCAAATAATCATTGCTTTGGTGGTTTTAGAGTTTCCTAGTAGCAAGGGAAATAATAGAATTAAACCACGAATTGTGTCCGAACGCCTGTTGAGGCCTCAAATGTAATAAATGTCCCTAAATGTAATAAAGGTCCCAAGTGTAATAACTTTTGGTCCTAAATGTAATAAAGGTCCTAGGTGTAATAACTTTTGGTCCTAAATGTAATAAAGGTCCTAAGTGTAATAACTTTTGGTCCTAAATGTAATAAGGTTCAGCTTGTGACGTTACATTCGGATAAGGAATCAGACATCCATTTCTTTTTAAGTTGATAGTAGAGTTGTTTTACTTAACCCGTGCTAAACTTTCTGATAGTCTTACGCACTAATTCCATTTATTTATTCTGCTTAGTTTTGACTGTTACGCACTAGTTGTTAGATGATGTTTTACGGGTTAAGTAAAGAGGACAAGTTGTTTCCCTTATGTAATAATAGTTCTTGTTACATCCGTTAATTCGAGACAAGTCGAAAAGAAGTTGTCGCATTAATCTGAATCTTTGTGTACTCGGTAAATAGACTATTGAGGCTCCTAAGTTGCTTGATGAAAAAAATAATTATTTTAAGCACCAGTTCAGACGTCGTGCTTCTGCCGTGCTACACGACTCTGGCACGGCAGCGATTCAAACGTCGCACTTCTGCCGTGCCAAACAAAATTCATAAATTATATTAAATGTATTTTAACGGGGGTAGTAACCGCGTCATTTTTGTTTGATCACCGCTGACTAATTGTTACGTGACTTCATTTAATCCTGAATTTGGCACGACTGTGGCACGACGTCTGAATCAAAGCCCTTTTTTGCCGCTCTACAGTTGAACCTATTACAATTAAGTTCGGCACGGCAGAAGCACGACGTCTGAACTGGGCCTAAAATGCATAGACGTTTCGAGGCTTCAGCCTCTTTAATTATTAGTTTACTTAGGAACTAAGGCATGCGTGCAATACATTTAAATTTAAAGTTAAATTTAAAATGGTAGCATTTTTAAACGTGCAAGCAAAAATATACAGCGTAGAGTTTAAACGAAACTGAAATTTGTGTTTAGTCCACGTGGGTGGGGAGTGCCGTGACTAAAAATTAGCTTAGCTTCCGCGCTCGCTTCCTTTCGGTGGCGTTACGGAAGCCAGCAGATGATACTAGCATGTCATAAGGGGAGTGTGCAGGCGAGCTAGAATAGTATCCCGAATGACGTTCAAATTTTTATCAGTGCTCCCAACCCATGAAATCAAACAAGACAACAACAAGTTCAATGGGCGAAAAAGGGGTAGGAGATGAATTGCCCGAGTTTCCATTAGGACTCTGATGCAGGATAACACAGGTTAGTTGATTGGCCTTCGGGAGGCCCCAAGTTCCAAGGCTACAGAGAGGTCCCCATCCACTCCCTGGGGCCTTAATTCCGAGGCTCCCTGGGAACAACCACAACAACACAACCCTCTTCCTCCTTTTCAGGAGGCCCTGGTTCCCAGGCTGGTGTCCGTTAACTAAGAGAGGAGTAAGCAGGGTAAGACAGGTCTATTTTTACTTAACTCGCGTAAAATTATGCATAACAGATTCGCTAGAGGATATACAGAAGTGAAGGAATAAGCAATTGGGACCTTATCGGAATTAGGAGCATCTGTGCATGAGGACTCCCAATGAGAATAGCTGACCATATGTATGAGGCAAAAGGGCAACCTATTCGGAGCATTTCATCCCCCTTCATGGTTTATATACTTCAAGATAATCAAAACTTGGATATAAGGGTCTAAGCCTATTGAACTAACAGATCAGTAGTGAGAATAGTAAGAAAGGAGAAAAAACACAAGAACAAAGCACTTGAGTTAGCATATGCCAGCTTGACACTAATAGTAACAATTATAACAGTCATGCG
This sequence comes from Meandrina meandrites, assembly GCA_963693305.1. Classification (NCBI taxonomy): domain Eukaryota; kingdom Metazoa; phylum Cnidaria; class Anthozoa; order Scleractinia; family Meandrinidae; genus Meandrina; species Meandrina meandrites. The sequence goes on from OY855903.1 coordinate 67,778,334, forward strand.
TGCTTGTAAGTCCAACAGTTCTAGGCTGGATAACAACATGTATAACGTTTGTAACAAAACTCAACCCTTTACAAAACAGTACAATTATTATGTGTACACTTACAATGTTGATAATACTATACTTTTAAAATGTCTGCATGTGCGCTTCTTGAAGAGAGCCAAAGAAGGATAGGTGGGTAAGAATTTTTTGTGACGACGTTTTGGGTAGCCTGCGTGCCGGCTATCTCCTATTTCCTTCTTAAGGCAAGGGGGATGACTATACACAGGCTACGCTTTGGGAGGTCAAAGAACTTTGAAGTGAAATTACAAATGCGTAAATAAGACCGCATGGCCTTGATTGGCATAAAGGGAGAGCGGTAAGGGGACTGGCCGGTCCAGGATAGCACATCATATATACTGGTACAAGGGGCGAATTTGACATTTGGACGTAACACAAGAGTGTTTGTCCTGCCAGCATGTTTGTGTGACAGATCTGTTTATTTGAGTGGATAGCTCAGATCTCCCATTCATGGTTGTCACATCAATTTAAACTTAAATTTATATACATTATAAACTGGCTTAAATTGTAGATTTAAATATTCATATGATCGAACTGGTCTAAAATGACATTGGTCAAAATTTACTACTTTTGTTGTTACTATAATTAAGTAAGAGATAAATACTGAGAACGGAAGTAATAATCCATGTAATTACACTTAGGACCTTTATTACATTTAGGGACATTTATTACATTTAGGGACATTTATTACATTTAGGGACATTTATTACATTTAGGGACATTTATTACATTTAGGGACCTTTATTACATTTAGGGACATTTATTACATTTAGGGACATTTATTACATTTAAGGCCTCAACACCGCCAAGAAAGATGGTTTAGAATTAACCTAACCCCGGTTAAAAAAATTATTATTCTTGGATTATTTCCGATTGACTTGGTTAAGAGTCGTTAACTCTCCAAATACGCGGCTGCATTATACATTTTTTTTAACCCAGGTGATTTTAATTGATTAATTGGAAATAAGCCGGTTAACTCGCCAAGTGCGGCCGTGGCCATTGGAGTATATTTCATCTCAGTGGTTCTCAAATTGAAATTTATGTCGCTGCACTTTATTGGGTTCCTCACGCACGGACGTAGGCGCACACATCAAATTTAAATAAAACTTTTTACAACTTTAAATGTACACTAATACAACTTTAAAGAAATTTGTTTTGATTTACTTCAAAACAAACAGTCAAGGCAAAAAAACAAAAAACAAAATTTACTGGGAGCCGGTTATATAAGTCATTTTAGTGCTGTTTTTAGTGTAAGAGGTATGGCAATTTGTGATTTGGGAAGTGGTGTTCGCTATCTAATATACTTGTAGTTTTGAACCGTCTTGGTTTGGTTGCATGATTACCATCTGTTTTATCTGGTACGCGCTGCTAGAGAATTTTAGTCATGTAGAGAATTTCCTTCGTTTCTGGTAAACAAATGTGCGTTAGAAAGCACAGGTAACTCGCAACAAAACCGGTGTATATATTCGTTTACGAATCATCTAAAATCAGGTGTATGAGATTTCAACAGACTCATTTAAAGCGCAACATGCGAGCGAGTAAAATAGAGCAGTTGGATAATAAATCTAATAACAAATATAGATTGATTTGCAGTATCATTGAGTTGTTTTACTCGTTTTTGTTTTAGCTTGTTTGCGGGATTTTTCTGAAAGTGTAGTTTGTAATTTACCATTTATCATGTTTTTGACCCATGTAGCTAAATAATTTAATATTGTTTTCAAAATCCAACAATGGACAGCACAGTTAACTCCACAAACTAAATCACAAAATTTGAAACGAAACGTTTATTAGAAAATACCTGTTTAAAATGTACAAGAGTGATTAAAGCTAAAGGTTTGAAAGCGGCATCAAATACAATTTACGGAAATAAGGTCTGAAAACCGACACAACTTCGAATTCGTTCAGAAATGAAGTATAAACAGATTCTCACTGTTATTGTTGCATTATGGTAGCGAATAACCAACGGGAACTCCAAACATCGTACAGCATTTATTTATCAGCTTACAACTACGAGTTTGACTGAAAGGAAAAGGAAGGCAACAAAATAAATATTAACAACAAATCCAGCGGAATAAAACTAAAAGAAAACAGATGAACAAAAACTTACAGAATTTTTCCCGGATGAACAATGAATCGAATCGCCAGCAAGATAGCTTGAAAATTAATAACATAACGAACGTTGCCACACCGCTAACGGTTTTTGAAAATCTAAATTTATGCGCACAAGACTCTGTCCCAGTGGGCGCGTGTAAACCTAATTTACATGAAATAAAGTGCCTAAGTGTAAATTAGTGCGAGAATGTTACATTCACAATAGATTCGAGTACACATTTACATTTGTTACCTCATTTGGAGAAGGCTTGTAAATTATGCAGGGCAGAGCTGTCAAACCAGCACAATAAATATCGGAGACGAACAACACCACTCAAAAAAGTTACTCAGAAAGACCTTTGACATAAGGTAAAACCGCGGTAGATTTAAACTCGGTCGCGAGTTCAGCGGTGGTGTTCGGTTTTCTGGTCTTGGTAATCTTTTGCAAGAAATGAAAAAGGATAACCATTAGAAACAAAAACGGACGACAGATTTTTCTGCTTGGAGATAACAGATGGTTTTGTTACGAGGCGTTTAGCGCGCTAGTAAAGACACTTGACAGGTCTTGACAATACAGCATTTTACAGATTGAGGGTGGTGTGAATCATATGCTAAGTATTGATCAGTGTGCGTTGGCTTCCTGTATTCGCTGGTGTTAAGGCGGCCGTCTGGTTCTCTTGAAACTGCGGTGTCAGGGAAGGCGAGTTTGCTGTCACTCTGTTTCCATGGTGAAGCGGATGGAAGGCTGCTGCGTAACCAGTCGAACCTATCGCCTGATGAAGACTAGCAGTATGCAATCGGATCGTCGTGATTCACATCACAAGTGACTACATCGTGAGACAAACGACAATACTTTATTATTATTATTGTTCTTTACCACAATGAACAACCGCAACCTTTTTTATGACTAAATACCAGGCGAACGGTTACAAGTCGTTGGTTGGTGTTTTGATAATATCGTTAATAACTGCGTAGTGTCTTGTTCGCGTGATAAAATTAACAAATTGACGTCAGTTTTTTATGCGTCTGTCCTGTTATTGATGATAAATTGCGTCAAAACACTGTCAAAGTGTTGTAAAAAACAGACAAACTTGAAACCGTCGAAACCTAAAATTACGCGCGTGCGAAACATTTTCCGAAAAGCACCCGAAAAGGTTATCAATAACCTTAATTAATTTGTTTATATATTTGCCTGCCTGCCTGCCTGCCTGCATATTTGTACATCTAATTTTCCAAAGCTAGTTTTTACGACTGCTAATATAATCACAAAGCTCCAGTTAAATTCTATTGATACAAATACGCGTTTCTATACTTCCTATAGGTATCGAATAAAACGGTTGAAGTTCGCCTGAAATCTGAATCTCTTCTGTCCAAAACTGACCTCACTGTTCAATGTCTTGTCTCGCACGAGTCTTCATTCATTGGTGATTCTGAAGAATGTAAAAACAGTTCGTTAACTCCCGTAAGGGGTCGGGCACTTTCGGATTTGCTGTCTTCTTCGACGGACAATCATTCCGCCAATTTACCCGTCTTGGAACCGATCAAGATTCAGTCAACTGAAGTTACCGAGGGTGAAAGTTCGGAGAGCGAACCGGAAGACGAAGTGAATTTTGAGGTGGCTTATGATAGTGATGGTGATAGCGAACCCGAGGCAGACCGCCAGATGAACAAAATCGAGGACAAAGGTGATGGTAAGAGAGTGTAATAGAGATGTTAGTTAACTTGGTAAAGTAATATCTTTGGTATTGTTAGTAAGTTTATAGTCAGTTTCCAACGCATGGAGCCCAACCTGGAGTAAGAGGCCAGCCAAGTGCAATTTGACCACTTAAGTTTAACTTGATAGTTTTCACTTGCTTGCCGACACAACAAAACAGCTTCTTTGAAACTCGAGGATAAAAGGTGAGCGATAAACCTTAAATATAAGAAGTTACCTTGTGGACAATGCGAAACAGTTTTCCGTGAAATTTTGCTACTACTTCTTGCCAAACCAGGTGACAGTATTTTATAAATTTTCATATTTTGTTTGCCGTATTTTGATAACTTCCTAAGTCCTCTATCTTCCTATTCTTTACGATCAGATGGAGTTCCTAAAACCAATGATGACAACACGTCTTTACCTAAACGGCCACCACCCCCTAGACCAGCGCCTGCGAGGCCTAAAGTTGCGAATACGGCTCCTCCACAAGTGAAAAAAGTCGAAGAGATCCTTATCGCTTCTGCGCCGGCACATGATGGCCCATCTGCCATACCTGGTTCCTTAAAGGATTTTGATCCATTGGAGAAGGAAACTTCGAAACATTCTCCAAAACCCCGTAGACCCACTCCACCTAAACGACCAGCACCTCCAAAGAGGCCTGTCGATGGCCCTAAGGCGCGTTCCTCTGCGCTTCCACCTCAGGAGGGTGTGAAGGCGAAACCTAACGTGGAGGTAATTCATGTTCCAACCAAGAAAGGAAACCAGGTATGACTAGATCTGTGTTTCCGTTTTTGCTGCTGCTAATATGCTTATCCTTCCCTACTTGTCCTCTTCCTCAATGCTAGTAGCCTCATTTTTAACATCACTACCGTTAAACTCCGCAAATAAGGCCTATGGTGAAGGGAGCTACGAATTTCATTTCAGAAATGGAGATGTCTCTATTTGGAAAGGATTTTGCTTCTGTTTTTTTGGTGTACTTAAAAATACTGTGAACATGGAAAGTCTCAATGAGAAAAAAGATTTTAGCGGTTAACAAATCCAAGACTAACGCGCTGAGAGAAGCACCTTGCACATTTCCATTGCACAGTCAATAATTAAGTAACAAAAGCAACGTCCATTAGACATGCAGAATTTAATATAACACATTTATTTTGCTCAATCAAATTCTTTCCGCAACCCTGTTCTAAGTAACATTTATGCACTAATTCATTTCCTGAAGGGCCCTGGAATAGGTGTTCCATTCAATGTCCAACACGTAGCCCACATTGGGGCTGATAACGTCGAGGCTCTGCTGCTAGCTGCAAAAGATGATCCTAAATTGTTGCCGTCGTTTTTGCTTCCCGACGCCCTTGTCGATGTAAAAGAGGGCGGTAAAAAGTCGGTGGAAATAGGCGACACAAAAACAGGTGTGTTGACATAATATAGGGAACTAAACTTTCAAACTTGCTAATACAATATCAATGTAATGTAAAGCATACAGAGGAATATTATTAACGAGTGTTTTTTCTTTATACTTCCCATTCACTCTTTGCCCTGCAATTTAGTACAACACATTCCCTGTGAAGCTTGTCTGAACTTACAAGACCTCTACACTGTCGCCACATAAACCAGTGACACATGTAGGATGACTATTTTTGTTATATACACCTGGACTGGTTCACACTCACCGACTTGAGTATAAGGCATTTTTAAGAAAATTAAATCTTGACTCTGTGATGATATGTAGACTGTTTTGAGCTGCTTTGCTTTCACATACTGGACATCGTGGAAGGAGCGCCAGCTACACTCCGTAGACAGTCTAGCTATTACAATAGTAGCTTGTTTTGATTTCCTTCAAAAGTGCTAATTTTACTTCATTTCTTTCCTTTTATGGAAAAGGTGACGAAGTCATGTCATTTAAAGAGTTGAAGGAGAGTTCATGTGACTCCACTCCAGTTCTTTGTGACACTAACACGGACGCTACAAATTCCGATAATCGGGCAACACCAATTCCAAGAGCAGCGTCTTCTACTAAACCGACTCCTAAGCCTAGACCCCGTTCATTAATAGTCGAAAAGGACCTCAACAAAGAGGTAAAGGTTGCAGAAACAGCAGAAAAACCAAAAGCACCTCCACGGGCAAAGTCTAAAACTTCAAGAGGGGACAGCGAGACAGGGTCTCAAAAGAACCATTCCACCAAAAGCAGTAAACCTGAACCCCCTCAATCCAGACCAGACCTAAATCCTCCCCCGCCCGTGAAACGAAAGCCTCGACCAGTTCTTAACGAACCTCGAACAGAACTACGAGCTTATTCCTCGGTTTGTGATAAGGAATCAATTGCGGCGACAACGATAAATGCGTCTGGTGAAGAGACCAATTTAAAAGAACAGGACATTCAGAGTGGCCAGGAAGAAATCAAAGGTTCTTACGAAGTAGAGGCTACAAAAGGAGAAGACAAAAAGGCTGGGCCACCGCCCATACCCCGGAGAGTTGACCTGGATTGATTGGCTTTTCACGTGCGATTATGACACCGTTTCTTTTATTATATTATAAACAGTTGTTGCTAACTAATGTCACTCAGACAACGTGTATTGAAATATGTTTACTTACGCATTGCTCTCATCTCACGACTCCGTTAAGTTTGCCTTACTGTTTTAGAACTATTCTTTGATTGAACGTGTAAAGGCTGGAGACAGAATCATGATAAACGGCACGCAATACATGCAGAAGCAATGACGTTTCACAAGGAGTCTTTAAGAATTTTCAGGAAATTTGACAGAAAATTTCAAGAAAGTTAATAAAAATAACTGACAACTTCTGTGTTGAATGATTGTTCGACAAAAGTTGCGTTATGTTGCAGGGAGATATCTGATACTGACGACACATGATACAAGGTCAAACGCTGTCTTGAAATTGTTGAGCCCTTTTGTTTAAAAAAAAATAAAGATTTCTGTTTACTAAATCTTATAAAACACATCAAATATAATTAGTCTCTTTCACTTATACTTAACAAATAAAGAAGCCTAAGCCATGTTTTATACTGTCATAAACCACGACGGGCATTTGAGAACACGAGGGAAATGTAGAAAACATGAGCCGCAGGCGAATGTTTTCTACATTTCTCGAGTGTTCTCAAATGTCCGGAGTGTTTTATGACAGTATAAAACATGGCTTAGGCTTCTTTCTTTGCTTTATGATATAGATTTTAGACGCCGCGAGTGGAAAGTTAAATTAAAATACTTGTAAATGTACAACAAGAGCGATTGAACGAAGATGAAAAGCAGCAAATAGTTTACGGGAAGACCAGAAAACTGACACAATTTCATTCATTGTTCGACGTAAGTTTGTTACCTTTCAATCTTTATCTTGTCCTTTTGAACTTCAATAAACTTCACCGACTCTGAGTGCAATTTCGTTTCAGCAGTAGTCTTGATGACAGCCGTGGAGCCGTGAACAAGTACAATATGTAAACACTTGCTTCGCTAGTCTTGCACAAGGCGTATAATTTCCAGAAAAGCTATTGCTTAGGATCTTTCCGTAAACCTTAATTGTTGTCGCAATTTTCCAGCATGAATAGACGATTTAAGAGGAGATTGTCGAGGAAAATCTTCGAAAGAAAACTCTCTCGCTCGCTGTCGTTGCGGGAGTGAACACCGCGCCACAAATGTTCCCGCCTTCTCATACTATCACTTCGTTTACATCAAAATGAAATGTCCAGTGGATTTATACTTCAGTAAAAAGCAATTTAATAAAAACAAATATTCCATTCGCCCTTGTTGGATACGAGTGGTTATAGCCAACGAGGCGCGAAGCACTTGAAGAAAGCTGACGAAAAACAATAAAACATGATTTTTCTATGTTTTATACTCTGATAAAACATAGGTTTTAAGCCAATCAGAGCGCGCGCAGACTCCTATCTATATTATAATTAGAATTAGTCCTTTCTAACTGCCCGGGAGTATTTCGCTTTAAGTTCTACGCGGTGCTTTCTTGTTGAGTTAAACTTGATTTCTTTTCTACTGACGTTTATTCCTGAACAACTTCTGTGTTGAATGACTGTTTGACAAAAGCTGCGTTATCTTGTAGCGCGACATCCGATACTGACGACATACGATACAAGGTCAAACGCTGTCTTGAAAATGTTTAGCCCTTTTCTTTTAAAGAATGTAAAGATTTCTGTTTACTAAATCTAATAAAACATATCAAATATAATTTGTGTCTTTCGTTTATACATAGAATCGGTCCTTTCTAACTGCCGGGGAGTATTTTGCTTTGAGTTCTACGCCGTGATTTCTTGTTGAGTTTTACTTGAATTCTTTTCTACTGACGTTTATCCCTGAAGTTAGTTCCAAATTCTATTCGGTTCTAGAAAGATCGGTCGATTGCAACAGACAACAGATCCCGTCCACTCGCACGACGACAAGAACAAGAACACAAACCATGCACCTAGTTCCCAATGCTCTTCGGTTCAATTCACACCGTAACACCAAAAATTCCATAAATTCCATCGCTTTTCCGCTTTACAGCATTAACCGATGACGTCATTTTAAGACAAATAGATTGAAGAACTCATTCATTCTTAGCAATGCGCTCAAATTTTAAATATTTGACATTTCATAGTTGTATATTTTTTTGTATATGTAATTTTAACCTTTTTTAACCATTGTAATTTTTTTGTAAAAAACTATATAATTCAACCCTCGGGTTGCAATTTAGTTTTAATAAAGCATCTATCTATCTATCTCATTCTATGACGTCATCGCTTAAAAAAGGAGGAAAAAGACAAAAGACGAATTTTGTCATTTCACGTCTTTGCCTTGCAGAGGACGATTACGAAGCACGACAGAGCCATTGAACTGTTCATTACTCCTTTGTTAGCGGCGTTTGTGTTGTCTCCTTCGTGGGTACTACCAAAAAAAGGTTTTGGGGAAAATGTAACAGAATCCACAGGCAGCCCAGGCTCACATTTTGACAACTCGGTCCAAATGGCGGCGGCAAAATTATAAGGATTTGTATGAAGCATTTTAGGTAATGTTGGTGTCGAAAGAAAATATAATAAACAGCCAGTAATGTTTACATTTCATTTCACATTATTTGTTGTCGGTGTTATGTTTATTATTGTTCTAAAGCATTAAAACGCATTTTAACAGAAATTTTAGATTATGTTTATTCTTACCAAAAATCTTGCATGGGAGAAGACTCGTAAGGTGCTTAACACTCGACTGTCCGATGAAAGAAAACCAAAAATTGCCATTAATCGATTTCACTCACTCCAAAACGTCGCCTAGGCGTAGTTCTCGGCCCTGGGCCGAGCGCAGTTCATGCTCTGCACGGCACGGAGTTTTTTTTGTCGACGAGTAGACTGATGCCCCACTCGGCCAGACCTGGAGTCACGCAATATTATTTCGTCCGGCCAGAGTTTGAAAGGTATTAATCATTAACCTACGGAAACTTATGAATACTTTCGCCGTTAGTTAGTTGTTTAATGTGAAATATCTGTTTCTTAAGGTGGCTCGACTGGGTTTTTTAAGGGCAACACCGCTCAAGTTTGAGAACTAACCAGACTATCATTAACAATGCCATCGAAAAACGATCACCACAGCTGAATTAGGTAAAGATGAAAATTTGTTATGACCAGTGTTATTTTGACATCGGAGTTGTCATAGCAACGCAATGACGTCATCACGTTTATCAATTTCGTTCGTATTGCTCGGCACCAGAAGATTTTTTCGGAAATCGCTCAAGGGAGCATGTACCTCCTATACCTGCCTCAATGTTGGCAAAGTTTGAACAAATTCTGTGAGAGCGTTATCGAAATTTTTGGGGATGAAGTTTCGAGGGTCATAAATACAGTAAAAAACATACTATTGAGATAATAGGGTAATATCTGAAGAACACGACGCGCTTTGGGAATGCAGTTTCATCTCATAGTAGTTTGATGCCATTTAAAATTGTGTATACAAAATTATGGGGATCGCCACGACCGATTGCGAAAAAAACGGATTTGATGAGCGTGCATTCAGGTGCTCTTGTTGCTACTTTTGTAAATAATTTGGTCTACACCTACAAATGTGATAATTATTTGGAAACCGCTCGATGAATTTTTTAGAAACTTGTCAATCTCGAGGTTTGTCATCAGTTTATATGGCCTGCAAGTTTCAAGGTCATTGAAAACACGTAAGGCAATAAAATCGGGGCTCCAATGTACTACTTTTTTCTCCCAGATTTTGTGTTTACAAGTGAGTGTCCTCATTATTCACGGGCATTGTATTCAACTTTCATTTTCACGTGCACAACTCAGCAAAAAATTCATTTGCATTTTATCAGTGAGTTTAGACTTTTTTCCTGATCTGTTGTTCTACACAAAAATAGCTTTTCGTTTCCTGGAGAAAGAGACCCTCGGCATTGCTGTATTACAGTCTAACGGCGTACCAAATATTATTACAGTTTTCAAGTCATATAAGCATGTTTCCCGAACATTTTTAGAAAGCAATTGAGCGTTCTGTTTAATGCAAATGAATTTTTTGCTGAGTTGTGCACGTGGACATGAAAGTAAAAAACAATACACGTGAATAATGAGGACACTCATTTGTAAACACAAAATCTGCGAGAGAAAAGTAGTACATTGGAGCCCCGATTTTATTGTCTTAAATGTTTTCAATGACCTTGAAACTTGCAGGCCATGTAAACTGATGACAAACCTCGAGATTGACAAGTTTTTAAAAAAATTCATCGAGTGGTTTCCAAATAATTATCACATTTGTAGGTGTTGACCAAATTATTTACAAAAGTGGCAACAAGAGCACCTGAATGCACGCTCATCAAATCCGTTTTTTTCGCAATCGGTCGTGGCGATCCCCATAATTTTGTACACACAATTTTAAATGGCATCAAACTACTATGAGATGAAACTGCATCCCCAAAGCGCGAGGTTTTCTTCAGATATTACCCTATTATCTCAATAGTGTGTTTTTTGCTGTATTTATAACCCTCAAAACTTCATCCCCAAAAATTTCGATAACGCTCTCACAGAATTTGTTCAAACTTTGCCAACATTGAGGCAGGTATAGGAGGTACATGCTCCCTTGAGCGATTTCCGAAAAAATCTCCTGGTGCCGAGCAATACGAACGAAATTAGACATGTTCTAAACGAGCAGGGGACTGGGTACGAACATATTTTCTCTTCGGAACAAACATTCAATATCGATTGAATTGAAAAATGGAGCTCATCATCTGAAAGAGCATCCAAAAATTAGTAAATTCACCAAATTTGACGGTTATTGGTTTAAACCCAAAGGCATGGTACACTTAGTATGGATTGGAGGGACAGGCATCCTCCAATCCATACTAAGCTCTCTTATTTTAAAAGTGTACCATGCCTTTGCGTTTAAACCAATAACCATCAAATTTGGTGAATTTACTAATTTTCTGATGCTTTTTCAGATTTTGATATTGAATGTTCGTACCAAGAAAAAATATGTTCATACCCAGTCCCCTGCTCGTTTAGAACATGGCCAATTGATAAACGTGATGACGTCATTACGTTGCTATGACAACTCCGATGTCAAAATAACACTGGTCATAACAAATTTTCATCTTTACCTAATTCAGCTGTGGTGATCGTTTTTCGATGGCATTGTTAATGACAGTCTGGTTAGTTCTCAAACTTGAGCGGTGTTGCCCCTAAAAAACCCAGTCGAGCCACCTTGAGGGCTTGACTCAAAGAAATGCTGAATATTCATGCTAGATAACAAAAACATTTTGTACCGCGCTAGGATTTATAAATAGACACCATAACATTTTTCCCTGGAATTTTTTGACGTTGCAGCTTTCTCTTTCGCCACGTAATGAATAAGGAATGCGCTGATGTTGCAGCTTTCACTTTCGCTACGTGACAAATAAGATTGTGTAACTTTGCAAGGTTATTTCGCCAGGAGCGACAGTGATTAATTTATTTACAATTTTGCGAGTATTTCCTGTGGGTTTAGGCAATTAAAGAAAATTCTTTGGCTGTTTTAATCGAAGCGAGTTCAGAGATTTGAAGGAAAATTAAATGTTTGCTGAGGTAAACAACTGAGCGTGCCCGTACTTGCAGGGATTACGTCATTAGAAGGGAAAAACCATCAAGCTTAAAATAGCTGGAGATAACGTTAACCACGAGTTGTGTGACTTGCGTGACTACTTTACTGGTCCTTTACTCATAGTACAGAAAAATTAAACTTAGCCGTGACTTTTCAGGAAGAAAGTTGTAATTATTTTTTGAAAGCGCGGTTTTAAGCTGTTTCATAAAATATTTTTTCTTTTGGTCTTACCGAAGCGTTGGATTCAAAGGGAATATTGAATACAATAAAAAGAAGTATTACGTCAGCCATGGAATGCGCTGATGTTGCAGCTTTCACTTTCCCTACGTGACAAAAAAAGATTAATCTTTCTTTGCAAGTTTATTTTGCCAGAAGCGACGGTCATTAATCTTGCGAGTATTTCTTGTGGGTTTAGGCAACTGAAGTGAATTCTTTGGCTATTTTAATCCAAGCGAGTTCAGAGATTTGAAGGAAAATTAAATATTTGCTAAGGTAAACAATTAAGCGTGCCCGAACGTGCAGGGGTACGTCATTAAAAAACCACCAAGCTATAGATAGCCTTGTATAATGCAACCCTCAGATTGTGTGACTCGCGTGACTACTTTGCCAGTCTTTTACTCAAAGTGCATACAGTTTAAATTAAACCGTGACTTTTGAGAAAAAGGTGTTAATTAGCAAAAAATATAAGCGCGGTTTTAAGTTGTTAGAAGCTTCTTGTTTATTTTTGTTTTTGGGTTATTTTTTCCAAAAATAACTCTTTAGTCGGCGCGATGGACCGTGTAGTCAGTCAGTCAGTGGAGTATGTTTGTATCTCACACCAATCAGGTTTGAGGTACTATCAGAACCAATGAAATTGCAGTTTATAAAGGGGAAGTAATTTGACACAGTTGTAAGCGAGCGATTTCATTCGAAGATTTTAGATTTGTAGGAGGCGGAATCGGTGGGTTGTGAATTAACCCCGGATTTGAAACGCTCGCCTGCTTACAACGCACACGCTGCCAGCAAAAGACCAAACACTAAATTGTTATTCGAGCGTTCGTTTAGGACGGGCTAGTTTCGCTGACCGTAGTAGAAATTGCATAAAACATTTACACAAAGCAGATTTGAAGAATAATTTTCTCATTGTGATGTTAATACTGTGTTTACAAAGAGTCATAAAAATGGCAAGGAATCTTCTTCAGCGTGTGTTGTGGCCTCTTGTTTTAAGAGTTTGTGATAGGAAACTTCCTAAATTTAATATTGCTTGAGACTCCGTGTCGCCAACTGAAAACCGCAATTAGTTTAATTAGTCTCTTTAGCGTCTTGCTCGATTCACTGACTCTCGAGCAAGTAGCGTTTATGTTTATGCCTTAAACACACCACGTTTAGACAATTAATTAACCGGTATGGGTATTGACTTTAAAATGGTTTTGCTTTTAAAATTAACTACGATCGATAGAGGCAACAGGCTAGAGTAAGAGCAGGTCTTTCCGTGACAGTTTGATAACTAAAATTAATTAGTTCTTGTTCCTGTTTGTTGAATGAAAATTTACATTTATGACAGGAAACAAATACTCCAGGTGTACTACGTTTTAAAAGCTTTCATAAAAACATAGTTATTGATTTGATTCCTTTATTACTTCGTTTATTACCTTTCGATTACTCAATGGAGACATGGTGTTTTCAAGAAAAACAAAAGTATCATGTTACAAAAGTGAGATAAACAAAAGTGTCATGTTACATGCGTTTTTTTTTTAAAAAACAAAGGTATCGTTTTACAGTGTTTGACAAAAACACAAAAGTATCCTGCGACAAGCAAAAGTATCGCGTTACGGTTGTAAAAAAGCTAGCAACAAAATAAGCGCTAACAGAATAAGCAATTAAATTAGTTCTTGTTTTTTTGAATGATAAAAATTAACTATTGAACGAAACAGTTTTGACGTAACAAATTGTAAGTAAAACCCATGAAATAAACCATCCCAACAGGACTACACCCAGTCTTAACCCAAGCCACCCAATCAATTGAAAAAATAACTCCTGCACGCTTAGCGTGCCTATGTTTTATTTCTTCTCATTGCTTGAACTTCTGATGAATTTGGTATCAACATGAGTTTCTTTGTTATGTTTTGTTAAGGACATATGCTGTACCTGCACTGAATTTGCCTATAGGCACTGCTCTATGGTACAAATAAATGATTTATACTGTATTATGAGATGATATTTATAATATATATAGTATATTCAGATGAAATTCATATGAAAATATAAGAACCTATTTTAAGAACCTTGGTAGCTTAAATTTGCTTCAAATACCATTTATATAAGAACCTATTAAGGCTAAATTCAAAAATTCAGGTTCTTATACGCGGGCTATTTCTGTATCCGAGCCTTCCAAGTGCAACTCACGCTATGATTGGGCAGTAGTTGTCAAGGCAACGTTACTTTTTGTCCCGTACGGGAGGGTGATAAACAAGACAGGCCTTACAAATTCAAACTCGGCAGAGTTCCCAAGTGATGTGTTGCTCTGTTTTACACATCTACGCTGACCAAGTGAGCTAAAAAGCCGGGATTTTATAACTGCTTGAAATCGGTGTGCACACTGGTGTGAACAGTTGCCTTGCTCAATCTGGCTAGGCCTGCAGACAAGGCAGAGCAACCAAACTTAGCATGTCATTGGCCAGCGGTTAGGACCAGGTGCTGCCATTGTCCGTTTCATCGGGTCTGGCCGTAGGCAAGCGCGACTATAAAATGACCTACGCCCAACTAAGCCAAAGTGAATCGGTGTGCACACTTGTGTCAACGGTTGCGTTGCTACCACTACCACTACCACTACCACTAACACCACCACTACCACTATCACTGCCACTACACACTAGCACTAGCACTACCACTGGCACTAGCACTACACAATACCACTACACACAACCAATACCAGACCGCTTCCACTACATACTACTATTATCACCAGCACCACTACCACTACCACTACACATACCACTTCACACAACCTAAACCACTACCACTACCGCTAACACTACAACTACCACTTCCACTTCCACTTCACTACCACTACAACTACCACTACCACTACACACTACCACTACCACTTCACACAACTTATACCACTACCACTACTGCTATTTTCGTTTGCGGCGTGTATATACCACCGTGTAACTCAAAATATTTCGATATTGAACTTTTTGATGAACTAGAGCAAGACATAGTACACTTTTCCTCGACAGGATCAGTAATTCTTATGGGAGATTTCAATTCAAGAACGGGAAAATACTCCGATACCGTCTCACATGAGGGAAACGGCGTTATTGATAATGATCAGTCTGAATCAGCCTTTCAGCCAGTTCAAAGAAACAATTTTGATAATGTATTAAATAGTCATGGAAAAAAATTATTAGACATTTGCAAAAACCTTGATCTCAGAATAGTGAATGGCAGAGTTAATGGGGATACCCTAGGCAGACCCACCTTTCATGGAAAAAACGGGACAAGTGTTATTGACTACATTATTTGCGATCAGAGCACATTTTTGAATATTACCGGCTTTATTGTTAAACAACCGTCCTACTTGTCGGACCACAGTGCTATTGTAGCATGGTTAAACCAACTTACCAGCAAGCGAAACCCAAACTTTAAACTCTACCAGCAGTTTACTACGTTTACCACGGCAGTTCTGTTGGGAAAATGATTCATACTTAAAATTCAGAAACACATTATGTACGGATCGAAACTCTGAAGATGCGAACGTCTCGTTAGACGATGCTGTAAACATTCTAACTGCGACATCAAAAATTTGCCTCAAGATTAAAATTAAAAGATTTCGTAAACGTATCAAAAGAACATCTAATAAAAAATGGTTTGACCATGAATGTCGACTAAAAAGACACGAATTACGAAAACTATCAAACCAAAAACATCGCGATCCTCTTATCTCTGAGTTACGGGAGAAATTTCACAAAACCTTGAATGATTATAAAAAGCTACTTGACTCAAAAAGGAAAGAGTTTCAGGAAGAAAAAACTCTGCAACTCGATGAACTAGCATTAAACCCTGACAAAGCGTCGTTTTGGAGTTGTTTACAATCGATGAACGACACTATCGACGAAAATGCTCCTGCCCCAATCTCAGAAGAAACGTGGCTTAATCATTTCCAATCCTTACATTCCAAAAACACGACAATTTCCATGCATGAGCATGAAGTTTGTGAGCTACAGTCATTAGAAAATGGAAAAGAACAAATTAAAAACTTAGATCACGAGATAACTGAGCAAGAAATACGTCAAGCAGTAAAGAAATTGAAGAACAAAAAATCACCATTTGCTGACAAAATAAGAAATGAGATGATCAAAGCGAGCCTTGAATCGCTTATGCCTGTTTATATCAAACTTTTCAACTTAATTTTACGATCCGGAAAAATGCCAGATATTTGGTGTCAAGGCCTTATAACCCCAATCTACAAATCAGGTGACAGGAGTGATCCAACAAACTATAGAGGCATATGTGTTTCTAGTTGTCTTGGAAAGCTCTTTTGCTCCATTCTAAATCAAAGATTGTACTTATATTTTGAAGAAAACAAGATTTTACATAATTCGCAAATTGGCTTTCTGCCTGAAAACCGCACTGCAGACCATGTTTTTACCCTAAGAACCCTAACAGATAAATACGTCCACTACCATAAAGAGAAAGTATATGCTTGCTTCGTAGACTTCCGCAAGGCTTTCGACTCCGTTTGGCACGAGGGATTATTTTATAAGCTACTCAAAGTGAACGTAGGAGGAAATTTTTACAACTTAATTAAAAGCCTCTACTGCAACTCTTCATGTTCCGTAAGAGTCGGAGAAAACAGAACTCGATCTTTCTCATACTCCCGAGGTGTACGTCAAGGATGTATCCTAAGCCCCCTTTTATTTAATCTCTATATAAATAATTTGCCATATTTATTCGAAAACACTCTGTCCGATCCATTTGTACTCCCAAATGGAACGAAAGTAAACTCCCTATTGTATGCAGATGATTTAATTATACTATCAAGATCCAAACTTGGATTGCAAAACTGTTTAAACGTCCTTTCTTCATATTGCGAAACATGGATGCTAAAAATCAATCCAAAGAAAACAAAAATAATGATATTTCAAAAACGCCCAAGAAAATCCATTGACATCAACTTCAACATAGGCACTGAGTCAATTGAAATTGTTCAAGAATACACGTATTTAGGTACACGTTTAACCCCAACGGGTAACTTTACTCTTGCACTCGAACACTTAAAAGAAAAAGCGATGCATGCCTTTTCTAGTATACGAAAACACTCAACTCTAAATAGACTTAGACCTAATACCGCATCCAAAATTTTTGACACAATGATATTTCCTATCTTAAGCTACAACAGTGAGATATGGGGGATGTACACTAAACAGGATTTTAAAACTTGGGATAGTTCCCCAATAGAAAAAATTCATCTCAAATTTTGTAAACGTTACTTAGAAGTGAACAATAAGGCCTCGAACATAGCTTGCAGAGCGGAACTTGGAAGATTACCTCTAATTATCCCAATTAACCAGAGAATTATGAAATACTTTGTCTATCTAAACAACAAAGACAATGACTCAATTGTCAAACAATCTTTCCTTATGTCGAAGAATTTACACATTATAAATAACTCCGGATTTTATTCCAATTTTATGAATTTAAAAAAAACCCTTGGGATCGAATTCCGTGGGGTCGGTTTCATACCACCATTTTGAGTGGGCTTTTCCAAGCAGGGCAAAAAGCCGGGTTGACGAACGTCGTCCAAGTGCGCTCAAAACGCATTTTTTCGATTTTCCCCATCGGGGCGAAACGAAAAAACACCCTTGCAATCGAATTCCACGATGTCGGTTTCATACCACCATTTTGAGTGGGCTTTTCCAAGCAGGGCAAAGAGCCGGGTTGCCGAACGTCGTCCAATTGCGCTCAAAACGCGTTTTTTCGATTTTCCCCATCGGGGCGAAACAAAAAAACACCCTTGGGATCGAATTCCACGGGGTCGGTTTCATACCACCATTTTGAGTGGGCTTTTCCAAGCAGGGCAAAAAGCCGGGTTGACGAACGTCGTCCAATTGCGTTCAAAACAACTTGTTCGACTTTCCCCATCGGGGCGAAACGAAAAAAAACCCTTGGGATCGAATTCCATGGGGTCGGTTTCATACCACCATTTTGAGTGGGCTTTTCCAAGCAGGGCAAAAAGTCGGGTTGACGAACGTCGTCCAAGTGCGCTCAAAACGCGTTTTTTCGATTTTCCCCATCGGGGCGAAACGAAAAAACACCCTTGCGATCGAATTCCACGATGTCGGTTTCATACCACCATTTTGAGTGGGCTTTTCCAAGCAGGGCAAAGAGCCGGGTTGCCGAACGTCGTCCAATTGCGCTCAAAACGCGTTTTTTCGATTTTCCCAATCGGGGCGAAACGAAAAAACACCCTTGCGATCGAATTCCACGATGTCGGTTTCATACCACCATTTTGAGTGGGCTTTTCCAAGCAGGGCAAAAAGCCGGGTTGACGAACGTCGTCCAATTGCGCTCAAAACGAACTTGTTCGACTTTCCCCATCGGGGCGAAACGAAAAAAAACCCTTGGGATCGAATTCCATGGGGTCGGTTTCATACCACCATTTTGAGTGGGCTTTTCCAAGCAGGGCAAAAAGCCGGGTTGACGAACGTCGTCCAATTGCGTTCAAAACAACTTGTTCGACTTTCCCCATCGGGGCGAAACGGAAAAAAACCCTTGGGATCGAATTCCACGGGGTCGGTTTCATACCACCATTTTGAGTGGGCTTTTCCAAGCAGGGCAAAAAGCCGGGTTGACGAACGTCGTCCAATTGCGCTCAAAACGCGTTTTTCGATTTTCCCCATCGGGGCGAAACGAAAAAACACCCTTGGGATCGAATTCCACGGGGTCGGTTTCATACCACCATTTTGAGTGGGCTTTTCCAAGCAGAGCAAAAAGCCGGGTTGACGAACGTCGTCCAAGTGCGCTCAAAACGCGTTTTTTCGATTTTCCCCATCGGGGCGAAACGAAAAAACACCCTTGCGATCAAATTCCACGATGTCGGTTTCATACCACCATTTTGAGTGGGCTTTTCCAAGCAGGGCAAAGAGCCGGGTTGCCGAACGTCGTCCAATTGCGCTCAAAACGCGTTTTATCGATTTTCCGAATCGGGGCGAAACGAAAAAACACCCTTGCGATCGAATTCCACGATGTCGGTTTCATACCACCATTTTGAGTGGGCTTTTCCAAGCAGGGCAAAAATCCGGGTTGACGAACGTCGTGCAATTGCGTTCAAAACGAACTTGTTCGACTTTCTCCATCGGGGCGAAACGAAAAAAAACCCTTGGGATCGAATTGCATGGGGTCGGTTTCATACCACCATTTTAAATGGGCTTTTCCAAGCAGGGCAAAAAGCCGGGTTGACGAACGTCGTCCAGTTGCGCTCAAAACGCGTTTTTTCGATTTTCCCCATCGGGGCGAAACGAAAAAACACCCTTGGGATCGAATTCCACGGGGTCGGTTTCATACCACCATTTTGAGTGGGCTTTTCCAAGCAGGGCAAAAAGCCGGGTTGACGAACGTCGTCCAATTGCGCTCAAAACGCGTTTTTTCGATTTTCCCCATCGGGGCGAAACGAAAAAACACCCTTGCGATCGAATTCCATGGGGTCGGTTTCATACCACCATTTTGAGTGGGCTTTTCCAAGCAGGGCAAAAAGGCGGGTTGACGAACGTCGTCCAATTGCGTTCAAAACGAACTTGTTCGACTTTCCCCATCGGGGCGAAACGAAAAAAAACCCTTGGGATCGAATTCCATGGGGTCTGTTTCATACCACCATTTTGAGTGGGCTTTTCCAAGCAGGGCAAAAAGCCGGGTTGACGAACGTCGTCCAATTGCGCTCAAAACGCGTTTTTTCGATTTTCCCCATCGGGGCGAAACGAAAAAACACCCTTGCGATCGAATTCCACGATGTTGGTTTCAAACCACCATTTTGAGTGGGCTTTTCCAAGCAGGGCAAAAAGCCGGGTTGACGAACGTCGTCCAATTGGGTTCAAACGAATTTGTTTGACTTTCCCCATCGGGGCGAAATGAAAAAACACCCTTAAGATCGAATTCCACGAGGTCGGTTTCATACCACCATTTTGAGTGGTCTTTTCCAAGCAGGGCAAAAAGCCGGGTTGACGAACGTCGTCCAATTCCGTTCAAAACGAACTTGTTCGACTTTCCCCATCGGGGCGAAACGAAAAAACACCCTTAAGATCGAATTCCACGAGGTCAGTTTCATACCACCATTTTGAGTGGGCTTTTCCAAGCAGGGCAAAAAGCCGGGTTGACGAACGTCGTCCAATTGCGTTCAAACAAATTTGTTTGACTTTCCCCATCGGGGCGAAATGAAAAAACACCCTTAAGATCGAATTCCACGAGGTCGGTTTCATACCACCATTTTGAGTGGGCTTTTCCAAGCAGGGCAAAAAGCCGGGTTGACGAACGTCGTCCAATTGCGTTCAAAACGAACTTGTTCGACTTTCCCCATCGGGGCGAAACGAAAAAAAACCCTTGGGATCGAATTCCATGGGGTCGGTTTCATACCACCATTTTGAGTGGTCTTTTCCAAGCAGGGCAAAAAAGCCGGGTTGACGAACGTCGTCCAATTCCGTTCAAAACGAACTTGTTCGACTTTCCCCATCGCGGCGAAACGAAAAAAAACCCTTGGGATCGAATTCCATGGGGTCGGTTTCATACCACCATTTTGAGTGGTCTTTTCCAAGCAGGGCAAAAAGCCGGGTTGACGAACGTCGTCCAATTGCGTTCAAAACGAACTTGTTCGACTTTCCTCATCGGGGCGAAACGAAAAAAAACCCTTGGGATCGAATTCCATGGGGTCGGTTTCATACCAGCATTTTGAGTGGGCTTTTCCAAGCAGGGCAAAAAGCTGGGTTGACGAACGTCGTCCAATTGCGCTCAAAACGTGTTTTTTCGATTTTCCCCATCGGGGCGAAACGAAAAAACACCCTTGCGATCGAATTCCACGATGTCAGTTTCATACCACCATTTTGAGTGGGCTTTTCCAAGCAGGGCAAAAAGCCGGGTTGACGAACGTCGTCCAATTGGGTTCAAACGAATTTGTTTGACTTTCCCCATCGGGGCGAAATGAAAAAACACCCTTAAGATCGAATTCCACGAGGTCGGTTTCATACCACCATTTTGAGTGGGCTTTTCCAAGCAGGGCAAAAAGCCGGGTTGACGAACGTCGTCCAATTGCGTTCAAAACGAACTTGTTCGACTTTCCCCATCGGGGCGAAATGAAAAAACACCCTTAAGATCGAATTCCACGAGGTCGGTTTCATACCAGCATTTTGAGTGGGCTTTTCCAAGCAGGGCAAAAAGCCGGGTTGACGAACGTCGTCCAATTGGGTTCAAACGAATTTGTTTGACTTTCCCCATCGGGGCGAAATGAAAAAACACCCTTAAGATCGAATTCCACGAGGTCGGTTTCATACCAGCATTTTGAGTGGGCTTTTCCAAGCAGGGCAAAAAGCCGGGTTGACGAACGTCGTCCAATTGCGTTCAAAACGAACTTGTTCCACTTTCCCCATCGGGGCGAAACGAAAAAACACCCTTAAGATCGAATTCCACGAGGTCCATTTCATTCCAGCATTTTGAGTGGGCTTTTCCAAGCAGGGCAAAAAGCCGGGTTGACGAACGTCGTCCAATTGGGTTCAAACGAATTTGTTTGACTTTCCCCATCGGGGCGAAATGAAAAAACACCCTTAAGATCGAATTCCACGAGGTCGGTTTCATACCACCATTTTGAGTGGGCTTTTCCAAGCAGGGCAAAAAGCCGGGTTGACGAACGTCGTCCAATTGCGTTCAAAACGAACTTGTTCCACTTTCCCCCTCGGGGCGAAACGAAAAAACACCCTTAAGATCGAATTCCACGAGGTCGGTTTCATACCACCATTTTGAGTGGGCTTTTCCAAGCAGGGCAAAAAGCCGGGTTGACGAACGTCGTCCAATTGGGTTCAAACGAATTTTTTTGACTTTCCCCATCGGGGCGAAATGAAAAGACACCCTTAAGATCGAATTCCACGAGGTCGGCTTCATACCACCATTTTGAGTGGGCTTTTCCAAGCAGGGCAAAAAGCCGGGTTGACGAACGTCGTCCAATTGGGTTCAAACGAATTTGTTTGACTTTCCCCATCGGGGCGAAATGAAAAAACACCCTTAAGATCGAATTCCACGATGTCGGTTTCATACCACCATTTTGAGTGGTCTTTTCCAAGCAGGGCAAAAAGCCGGGTTGACGAACGTCGTCCAATTCCGTTCAAGACGAACTTGTTCGACTTTCCCCATCGGGGCGAAACGAAAAAACACCCTCAAGATCGAATTCCACGAGGTCGGTTTCATACCAGCATTTTGAGTGGGCTTTTCCAAGCAGGGCAAAAAGCCGGGTTGACGAACGTCGTCCAATTGGGTTCAAACGAATTTGTTTGACTTTCCCCATCGGGGCGAAATGAAAAAACACCCTTAAGATCGAATTCCACGAGGTCGGTTTCATACCACCATTTTGAGTGGGCTTTTCCAAGCAGGGCAAAAAGCCGGGTTGACGAACGTCGTCCAATTGCGTTCAAAACGAACTTGTTCGACTTTCCCCATCGGGGCGAAACGAAAAAAAACCCTTGGGATCGAATTCCATGGGGTCGGTTTCATACCACCATTTTGAGTGGGCTTTTCCAAGCAGGGCAAAAAGCCGGGTTGACGAACGTCGTCCAATTGGGTTCAAACGAATTTTTTTGACTTTCCCCATCGGGGCGAAATGAAAAAACACCCTTAAGATCGAATTCCACGAGGTCGGTTTCATACCACCATTTTGAGTGGTCTTTTCCAAGCAGGGCAAAAAGCCGGGTTGACGAACGTCGTCCAATTGCGTTCAAAACGAACTTGTTCGACTTTCCCCATCGTGGCGAAACGAAAAAACACCCTTAAGATCGAATTCCACGAGGACGGTTTCATATCACCATTTTGAGAGGGCTTTTCCAAGCAGGGCAAAAAGCCGGGTTGACGAACGTCGTCCAATTGGGTTCAAAACGAATATGTTTGACTTTTCCCATCGGGGCGAAACGAAAAAAAACCCTTGGGATCGAATTCCACGAGGTCAGTTTCATACCACCATTTTGAGTGGGCTTTTCCAAGCAGGGCAAAAAGCCGGTTGACGAACGTCGTCCAATTGGGTTCAAACGTATTTGTTTGAATTTCCCCATCGGGGCGAAATGAAAAAAAACCCTTAAGATCGAATTCCACGAGGTCGGTTTCATACCACCATTTTGAGTGGGCTTTTCCAAGCAGGGCAAAAAGCCGGGTTGACGAACGTCGTCCAATTGCGTTCAAAACGAACTTGTTCGACTTTCCCCATCGGGGCGAAACGAAAAAACACCCTTGGGATCGAATTCCATGGGGTCGGTTTCATACCACCATTTTGAGTGGGCTTTTCCAAGCAGGGCAAAAAGCCGGGTTGACAAACGTCGTCCAATTGCGCTCAAAACCCGTTTTTTCGATTTTCCCCATCGGGGCGAAACGAAAAAACACCCTTGGGATCGAATTCCACGGGGTCGGTTTCATACCACCATTTTGACTGGGCTTTTCCAAGCAGGGCAAAAAGCCGGGTTGACGAACGTCGTCCAATTGGGTTCAAACAAATTTGTTTGACTTTCCCCATCGGGGCGAAATGAAAAAACACCCTTAAGATCGAATTCCACGAGGTCGGTTTCATACCACCATTTTGAGTGGGCTTTTCCAAGCAGGGCAAAAAGGCGGGTTGACGAACGTCGTCCAATTGCGTTCAAAACGAACTTGTTCGACTTTCCCCATCGGGGTGAAACGAAAAAAAACCCTTGGGATCGAATTCCATGGGGTCGGTTTCATACCACCATTTTGAGTGGTCTTTTCGAAGCAGGGCAAAAAGCCGGGTTGACGAACGTCGTCCAATTCCGTTCAAAACGAACTTGTTCGACTTTCCCCATCGGGGCGAAACGAAAAAAAACCCTTGGGATCGAATTCCATGGGGTCGGCTTCATACCACCATTTTGAGTGGTCTTTTCCAAGCAGGGAAAAAGCCGGGTTGACGAACGTCGTCCAATTGCGTTCAAAACGAACTTGTTCGACTTTCCCCATCGGGGCGAAACGAAAAAAAACCCTTGGGATCGAATTCCATGGGGTCGGTTTCATACCACCATTTTGAGTGGGCTTTTCCAAGCAGGGCAAAAAGCCGGGTTGACGAACGTCGTCCAATTGCGCTCAAAACGTGTTTTTTCGATTTTCCCCATCGGGGCGAAACGAAAAAACACCCTTGCGATCGAATTCCACGATGTCGGTTTCATACCACCATTTTGAGTGGGCTTTTCCAAGCAGGGCAAAAAGCCGGGTTGACGAACGTCGTCCAATTGGGTTCAAACGAATTTGTTTGACTTTCCCCATCGGGGCGAAATGAAAAAACACCCTTAAGATCGAATTCCACGAGGTCGGTTTCATACCACCATTTTGAGTGGTCTTTTCCAAGCAGGGCAAAAAGCCGGGTTGACGAACGTCGTCCAATTCCGTTCAAAACGAACTTGTTCGACTTTCCCCATCGGGGCGAAACGAAAAAACACCCTTAAGATCGAATTCCACCAGGTCGGTTTCATACCAGCATTTTGAGTGGGCTTTTCCAAGCAGGGCAAAAAGCCGGGTTGACGAACGTCGTCCAATTGCGTTCAAAACGAACTTGTTCGACTTTCCCCATCGGGGCGAAACGAAAAAACACCCTTAAGATCGAATTCCACGAGGTCGGTTTCATACCACCATTTTGAGTGGGCTTTTCCAAGCAGGGCAAAAAGCCGGGTTGACGAACGTCGTCGAATTGCGTTCAAAACGAACTTGTTCCACTTTCCCCATCGGGGCGAACCGAAAAAACACCCTTAAGATCGAATTCCACGAGGTCGGTTTCATACCAGCATTTTGAGTGGGCTTTTCCAAGGAGGGCAAAAAGCCGGGTTGACGAACGTCGTCCAATTGGGTTCAAACGAATTTGTTTGACTTTCCCCATCGGGGCGAAATGAAAAAACACCCTTAAGATCGAATTCCACGAGGTCGGTTTCATACCACCATTTTGAGTGGGCTTTTCCAAGCAGGGCAAAAAGCCGGGTTGACGAACGTCGTCGAATTGCGTTCAAAACGAACTTGTTCCAATTTCCCCATCGGGGCGAAACGAAAAAACACCCTTAAGATCGAATTCCACGAGGTCGGCTTCATACCACCATTTTGAGTGGGCTTTTCCAAGCAGGGCAAAAAGCCGGGTTGACGAACGTCGTCCAATTGGGTTCAAACGAATTTGTTTGACTTTCCCCATCGGGGCGAAATGAAAAAACACCCTTAAGATCGAATTCCACGAGGTCGGTTTCATACCACCATTTTGAGTGGGCTTTTCCAAGCAGGGCAAAAAGCCGGGTTGACGAACGTCGTCCAATTGCGTTAAAAACGAACTTGTTCCACTTTCCCCATCGGGGCGAAACGAAAAAACACCCTTAAGATCGAATTCCACGAGGTCGGTTTCATACCACCATTTTGAGTGGGCTTTTCCAAGCAGGGCAAAAAGCCGGGTTGACGAACGTCGTCCAATTGGGTTCAAACGAATTTTTTTGACTTTCCCCATCGGGGCGAAATGAAAAGACACCCTTAAGATCGAATTCCACGAGGTCGGCTTCATACCACCATTTTGAGTGGGCTTTTCCAAGCAGGGCAAAAAGCCGGGTTGACGAACGTCGTCCAATTGGGTTCAAACGAATTTGTTTGACTTTCCCCATCGGGGCGAAATGAAAAAACACCCTTAAGATCGATATCCACGAGGTCGGTTTCATACCAGCATTTTGAGTGGGCTTTTCCAAGCAGGGCAAAAAGCCGGGTTGACGAACGTCGTCCAATTGCGTTCAAGACGAACTTGTTCGACTTTCCCCATCGGGGCGAAACGAAAAAACACCCTTAAGATCGAATTCCACGAGGTCGGTTTCATACCACCATTTTGAGTGGGCTTTTCCAAGCAGGGCAAAAAGCCGGGTTGACGAACGTCGTCCAATTGGGTTCAAAGGAATTTGTTTGACTTTCCCCATCGGTGCGAAATGAAAAGACACCCTTAAGATCGAATTCCACGAGGTCGGTTTCATACCACCATTTTGAGTGGGCTTTTCCAAGCAGGGCAAAAAGCCGGGTTGACGAACGTCGTCCAATTGGGTTCAAACGAATTTGTTTGACTTTCCCCATCGGGGCGAAATGAAAAAACACCCTTAAGATCGATATCCACGAGGTCGGTTTCATACCACCATTTTGAGTGGTCTTTTCCAAGCAGGGCAAAAAGCCGGGTTGACGAACGTCGTCCAATTGCGTTCAAGACGAACTTGTTCGACTTTCCCTATCGGGGCGAAACGAAAAAACACCCTTAAGATCGAATTCCACGAGGTCGGTTTCATACCAGCATTTAGAGTGGGCTTTTCCAAGCAGGGCAAAAAGCCGGGTTGACGAACGTCGTCCAATTGGGTTCAAACGAATTTTTTTGACTTTCCCCATCGGGGCGAAATGAAAAAACACCCTTAAGATCGAATTCCACGAGGTCGGTTTCATACCACCATTTTGAGTGGGCTTTTCCAAGCAGGGCAAAAAGCCGGGTTGACGAACGTCGTCCAATTGGGTTCAAGACGAACTTTTTCGACTTTCCCCATCGGGGCGAAACGAAAAAACACCCTTAAGATCGAATTCCACGAGGTCGGTTTCATACCAGTATTTTGAGTGGGCTTTTCCAAGCAGGGCAAAAAGCCGGGTTGACGAACGTCGTCATATTGGGTTCAAACGAATTTTTTTCACTTTCCCCATCGGGGCGAAATGAAAAAACACCCTTAAGATCGAATTCCACGAGGTCGGTTTCATACCACCATTTTGAGTGGGCTTTTCCAAGGAGGGCAAAAAGCCTGATTGACGAACGTCGTCCAATTGCCTTCAAAACGAACTTGTTCGACTTTCCCCATCGGGGCGAAACGAAAAAACACCCTTGGGATCGAATTCCACGGGGTCGGTTTCATACCACCATTTTGAGTGGGCTTTTCCAAGCAGGGCAAAAAGCCGGGTTGACGAACGTCGTCCAATTGGGTTCAAACGAATTTTTTTGACTTTCCCCATCGGGGCGAAATGAAAAAACACCCTTAAGATCGAATTCCACGAGGTCGGTTTCATACCACCATTTAGAGTGGGCTTTTCCAAGCCGGGCAAAAAGCCGGGTTGACGAACGTCGTCCAATTGGGTTCAAACGAATTTGTTTGACTTTCCCCATCGGGGCGAAATGAAAAAACACCCTTAAGATCGATATCCACGAGGTCGGTTTCATACCACCATTTTGAGTGGTCTTTTCCAAGCAGGGCAAAAAGCCGGGTTGACGAACGTCGTCCAATTGCGTTCAAGACGAACTTGTTCGACTTTCCCCATCGGGGCGAAACGAAAAAACACCCTTAAGATCGAATTCCACGAGGTCGGTTTCATACCAGCATTTTGAGTGGGCTTTTCCAAGCAGGGCAAAAAGCCGGGTTGACGAACGTCGTCCAATTGGGTTCAAACGAATTTTTTTCACTTTCCCCATCGGGGCGAAATGAAAAAACACCCTTAAGATCGAATTCCACGAGGTCGGTTTCATACCACCATTTTGAGTGGGCTTTTCCAAGCAGGGCAAAAAGCCTGATTGACGAACGTCGTCCAATTGCGTTCAAAACGAACTTGTTCGACTTTCCCCATCGGGGCGAAACGAAAAAACACCCTTGGGATCGAATTCCACGGGGTCGGTTTCATAGCAGCATTTTGAGTGGGCTTTTCCAAGCAGGGCAAAAAGCCGGGTTGACGAACGTCGTCCAATTGGGTTCAAACGAATTTTTTTGACTTTCCCCATCGGGGCGAAATGAAAAAACACCCTTAAGATCGATATCCACGAGGTCGGTTTCATACCACCATTTTGAGTGGTCTTTTCCAAGCAGGGCAAAAAGCCGGGTTGACGAACGTCGTCCAATTGCGTTCAAGACGAACTTGTTCGACTTTCCCCATCGGGGCGAAATGAAAAAACACCCTTAAGATCGAATTCCACGAGGTCGGTTTCATACCACCATTTTGAGTGGGCTTTTCCAAGCAGGGCTAAAAGCCGGGTTGACGAACGTCGTCCAATTGGGTTCAAACGAATTTGTTTGACTTTCCCCATCGGGGCAAAATGAAAAACCACCCTTAAGATCGATATCCACGAGGTCGGTTTCATACCACCATTTTGAGTGGTCTTTTCCAAGCAGGGCAAAAAGCCGGGTTGACGAACGTCGTCCAATTGCGTTCAAGACGAACTTGTTCGACTTTCCCCATCGGGGCGAAATGAAAAAACACCCTTAAGATCGAATTCCACGAGGTCGGTTTCATACCACCATTTTGAGTGGGCTTTTCCAAGCAGGGCAAAAAGCCGGGGTGACGAACGTCGTCCAATTGGGTTCAAGCGAATTTGTTTGACTTTCCCCATCGGGGCGAAATGAAAAAACACCCTTAAGATCGATATCCACGAGGTCGGTTTCATACCACCATTTTGAGTGGTCTTTTCCAAGCAGGGCAAAAAGCCGGGTTGACGAACGTCGTCCAATTGCGTTCAAGACGAACTTGTTCGACTTTCCCCATCGGGGCGAAACAAAAAAACACCCTTAAGATCGAATTCCACGAGGTCGGTGTCATACCACCATTTTGAGTGGGCTTTTCCAAGCAGGGCAAAAAGCCGGGTTGACGAACGTCGTCCAATTGCGTTCAAAACGAACTTGTTCGACTTTCCCCATCGGGGCGAAACGAATAAAAACCCTTGGGATCGAATTCCATGGGGTCGGTTTGATACCACCATTTTGAGTGGTCTTTTCCAAGCAGGGCAAAAAGCCGGGTTGACGAACGTCGTCCAATTGCGTTCAAAACGAACTTGTTCGACTTTCCCCATCGGGGCGAAACGAAAAAACACCCTTAAGATCGAATTCCACGAGGTCGGTTTCAAACCAGCATTTTGAGTAGGCTTTTCCAAGCAGGGCAAAAAGCCGGGTTGACGAACGTCGTCCAATTGGGTTCAAACGAATTTGTTTGACTTTCCCCATCGGGGCGAAATGAAAAAACACCCTTAAGATCGATATCCACGAGGTCGGTTTCATACCACCATTTTGAGTGGTCTTTTCCAAGCAGGGCAAAAAGCCGGGTTGACGAACGTCGTCCAATTGCGTTCAAGACGAACTTTTTCGACTTTCCCCATCGGGGCGAAACAAAAAAACACCCTTAAGATCGAATTCCACGAGGTCGGTTTCATACCACCATTTTGAGTGGGCTTTTCCAAGCAGGGCAAAAAGCCGGGGTGACGAACGTCGTCCAATTGCGTTCAAAACGAACTTGTTCGACTTTCCCCATCGGGGCGGAACGAAAAAACACCCTTAAGATCGAATTCCACGAGGTCGGTTTCATACCAGCATTTTGAGTGGGCTTTTCCAAGCAGGGCAAAAAGCCGGGTTGACGAACGTCGTCCAATTGGGTTCAAACGAATTTTTTTGACTTTCCCCATCGGTGCGAAATGAAAAGACACCCTTAAGATCGAATTCCACGAGGTCGGTTTCATACCACCATTTTGAGTGGGCTTTTCCAAGGATGGCAAAAAGCCGGGTTGACGAACGTCGTCCAATTGCGTTCAAAACGAACTTGTTCGACTTTCCCCATCGGGGCGAAACGAAAAAACACCCTTAAGATCGAATTCCACGAGGTCGGTTTCATATCACCATTTTGAGTGGGCTTTTCCAAGGAGGGCAAAAAGCCTGGTTGACGAACGTCGTCCAATTGCGTTCAAAACGAACTTGTTCGACTTTCCCCATCGGGGCGAAACGAAAAAACACCCTTACACACATATATTATGAGGGTTCTGGGACAAAGAAAAACAAGATATTTAACAAAGCTTTTTTTTTAGCAAAACTCGGCTCCCATTGCTCGCCTCGTTTTGCTAAAAAAAGCTTTGTTAAATATCTTGTTTTTTTTTTCTCCCAGAACCCTCATAATATATGTGTGCGGCGGTATTTGAGTGAAAATAAACAAAGAGCATGACCCCAAAGCAAGCGGATGTGTCACAAAAAAATTAATTTCTTTTGAAGAAATGCCCGCACTGTATAATATACAAAAGTGTCTCAGAATTATTTTCCATTTGAACAATTATCTGCACTTGTATATACGCCGAGATGGCAGCCGCAAGATTTTCATCAGATGTTTTGCAAAAGTTTTACGGTTCAATAGCCAGGGAGCAAAACAGGAACCTACCTCAGCCATTACAGCCAGAACGTACTATTTTACACGATGGGTTTAAAATAAGCCAAAGCAATTTCCAGGAATGGCTTCGTGTATGGATAATGAACGTATCTCAAACAAATCCAAACAACAAAGATATTTATATGTTTAAAAATGCAAATAAAGAAAAGTATACTAACTTGATAGAACAGGAAATTCTAAAGTTGGGAAGCGTAAAGGTCAGCTTCGGGCTAAAAGTAAATTTTGAAATAGAAAGAAACGGAGAAACGCAAGAAATGTCACACTATTTTAAAGAGGACCAGCCAAACGTTTTTACCAGGTATGACAAAGAACAGATAGAACAAAAATATGATGAATTTATGGAAAGAATAAAGGGAGAAATAGAAAACTGGTCATTGCAAGGATCAGGATGGGAAGTTGAAAGTATAGAGATAGCATACGTGAATGTAGCAAAATATCAGCCACTGAGCGGAGGAACCTATTTGCCACTTCCAGCCAAACTGGCAAACAAAAAAGCAATAATAAACGTAAAAAACAAAGACAACGAATGCCTGAAGTGGGCTTTGAGGTCGGCACTGTTTCCACCAAAAGACGGTGTGCATCCTGAAAGACCAAGCAAATATTCCAAAAATGATGGGATAAATTACGCGGGTATAGATTTTCCAACACCGGTAAAACAAATCGACAAGCTTGAAAAACAAAACGGAAAACTCGCAATAAACGTGTTTGGCTGGGAAAACGACACCGTGATTGTGCACAGGATAAGCAGAAAAGAACCGAACGTACCGAGGATAAACCTGATGTTGATTGAGTCAGGGAAAATTCAGCACTATTGTTACGTAAAAAGAGAAAGCGCTTTGCTGTTCGATCAAAGCAAAAACAGAAATGCAAAACACTACTGCATGATGTGCTTAACAGGTTTCTCAAGAGCGGACTTGCTTGTGGACCATAAAAAGTACTGCAATGGAGTGAACGGTAGGCCAACAAGGATTGAGATGCCAAAAGAGGGGGAAAACATCCTCGCTTTCCAAAATTACCAGAAACAGATGAAAGCGCCCTACGTGATATACGCGGACTTTGAGGCACTGGTAAAAAAGATACAAGGCTGTGAACGCTACTCGGAAAGCGAGAAAAAATGCAAAAGTTACACAGAAAAGACCGAGTGGCATGAAGCGTGCGGGTATTCATACATTGTTGTGAAAAGCGACGGAGAAGTAACAGGGTCAAAAGTTTACAGGGGCGAAAATGCGGTAAAGACATTTCTGGAAAGCATAATGCAGGAAAAGGAAAAAATAAGAGAAATGCTCGCCGAACCGAAACCAATAGAAATGACACACAAAGACTGGTATAACTTCAAAAACGCATATAACTGCCATATCTGTGAAAAGAAACTGGTAAAAGAAAACTATTGGGATTCATTGCCGGTATACACTAAAGGTCATATAACAAAAAAAGTAAAATACCAGGGGCAATATCACAAGAGGTGCTTTTTCAACGAGCAAAAAGATCGACAAGAAGAATTTGAACTACTGGGTAGTTATGCAACAGAAGAAGATGATTTTGAAACGATAATACTAAAAAAACCGGAGCAAAAGGACAAGCAGAAAGCAAAAAAACAAACCGACTGTTACTTATGCAAAAAGCCACTGCTCCAAAAGAACTACAGAGATGCGGTAAAAGACCATTGCCACTTAACGGGTAAGTACAGAGGAGCGGCGCACAATCAGTGTAACCTTAAACTGAGAATAAATCCCAAGACGGACCAGATACCAGTTGTATTTCACAACCTGAGGGGGTACGACGCACACCATTTATGCAGGCGATGGCAAATTTGAAAAAAGAGGTGAAATGTGTCGCAAACAACATGGAGAAGTACATAACCATTTCGGTTGATGGTTTGCGTTTCATAGACAGCTTGAACTTTTTGCAAGGAAGCTTGGACTCGCTGGTAGAAGTAATAGTTGATGGGGTAGAAGAAGCCACATCAGAATTAAAAGACAGAGAGCAGGAGTACAAAAAGCAAATTAAGGAGGCACTAAAAATCACATCAACAATATCAAATGGCAGTGATCTGCTTTACAAAAAGGGAATTTACCCATACGAGTACATGGATTCATTTGAAAAATTCAGCGAAACAAGTCTGCCTAAAAAAGAAGACTTCTACAGCAAACTAAATGACGAACACATTACAGAAGATGAATACGCACACGCGAAGGCAGTATGGGAGACTTTTGATTGTAAAACATTGGGGGATTACCATGACCTCTATGTGAAAACGGATGTAGCACTGCTGGCAGATGTATTTGAAAATTTTCGTAAACTGTGTTTGCAGCAGTACGGTCTTGACCCGGCGCACTATTTTACATCACCAGGCCTATCATGGGACGCACTCTTGAAAAAGACGGGTGTCGAGCTTGAGTTGTTAACAGACTATGAAATGCATATGTTCGTGGAACGAGGAATTCGCGGAGGAATCTCGATGGTAAGCAAAAGACACGCAAAGGCAAACAATCCTTTGGTATCAGACTATGACGAAAGCAAACCGAACAGCTACATAATGTATCTTGACGCGAACAACCTGTACGGCTGGGCAATGAGCAAGCCTCTCCCCAAAAGCGGATTCAAATGGAAAAGAGTGATGCCGACAGAGGAGGAAATCCTGAACAAAAAAGAAAACGCCAAGAAAGGCTGGATCCTTGAAGTTGATTTGGAGTACCCGGCGGAGCTGCATAAAGAACACAACAGCTACCCGCTAGCGCCAGAGAAAAAGGTCGTGAAAAAAGAAAACATGTCGGACTACCAAAAGAATCTGATAAAAGAATTGGACCTGAAAATCCCAAACAGCAAGAAGCTTCTGCTGACACTTGAGGACAAAAAAGACTACGTGGTTCACTACGAAAACTTGAAGTTCTATCTGAAGCAGGGGATGAAACTGAAGCGCGTAAAAAAGGCGCTGGAGTTTGAACAAGAGTGTTGGATGGAGCCGTACATCCGGATGAACACAGAATTCAGAAAGCAAACAAAGAATGACTTTGAAAAGAACTTTTACAAGCTGATGAATAACTCAGTTTTCGGCAAAACCATGGAAAACCTGCGCAACCGAGTAGACATAAAAATAGTCCGCAGCAATGAGAAAGACAAAATAAGGAAATTGGTCGCCAGCCCTCTGTACGCAAGGCACGTAATATTTACAAACGACCTGGTGGGCATTGACATGCACAAAAGCCGCCTGCTGCTCAACAAGCCGGTCTACACAGGAATGACAATCCTTGACAAAAGCAAGATCCTGATGTACGACTTCTTTTACAACCACCTGAAAAAGCAGTACGGCGAGAAATGCGAGCTCCTGTACACTGACACGGACAGCCTGCTGCTGAAGATAGAAACAGAGGACGTCTACAAAGACATAAAAGCAAATGAAAACTTCTATGATACATCAAACTACCCGAAGGAGCATCCGCTCCACTCAACAGTGAACAAAAAGGTACTGGGAAAAATGAAAGATGAGTGCGAGGGGATCCCAATATCGGAGTATGTGGGCCTGAGGTCAAAGATGTACTCGGTAATGCAAGAAGGTAAAAGCGAACAGCGGATAGAAAAAATAAAGAAAGACTTCCCGGAGACGGAAATAAAAGAGTGCAGCTGCGAAGGAAAAAAAGTGCAGGCAATAATGGCAAAAGGCGCAGAGTTGGTCAAAAAAATAATGGCAAAAGACGCAGAGTCGGTCAAAAAAACGGATCATCCGAAAGCAAGAGTGTCGCAATGCTGTAACATGATAAAAGTTGACGAAACAAACGTAAGAAAAGCGAAAGGCGTGAAAAAGAACGTTGTTAAGAAACAGATAAAGCATGAACAATACAAGCAGGCGCTGTTCAGCAAAGAGCAGATGTGGCACGGAATGAACATTTTGCGAAGCGAGGGGCACGAAATCTACGGCATGCATGTAAATAAAATTTCACTGTCCCCGTTTGATTCAAAGCGCTGGATAGCTGACGACGGGGTAAATACAAAGGCTTACGGGTATAATAACCAGATGGAAGAAATAGAAGCTTTATTCGCTAATACAGAAATAGAATTAACAAATACAGAAATAGAATTAACAAATACAGAAATGGAAGAAATAGAAGAAGCGTTAAAGTCGCTCGGGGGGTAATTGTGTGTTTGGAGGCACAACAAGCAGTTCTTCACGCACGAAGCCGCGCTTGGGCCCGTCATGCAAATAGTAGAGAACGGGCTGATTCGGTTTGGTAAAAGAACGTTCAATGTTGTAAACTTTCAAAGACCAGATTGGATCAGTGGCTCTTTTCAAGCTCGCCAGGTTGGTACAAATACCTTACATTCACAATAGAGGGGAGCTTTTTTTCGCTTTCTCCAACAGGTCTCAAATAAGGTGTCGATGGCTTTGCATAAACATTTTTTTCTTTGATGGCAACTACAGGTTTCTTGCCGATAAGGCTTGTGACTTCATTGTTCAGAGCGGCTACAACTTCAGGAAGTCTTTTTACCCACTCCGTGGACCGCTGGCCCTCAGGTTTTCGCATTTCAACTGCGTACTGGTGCCCGAACAAGCGCTCAGCCAGGGTGCGGTTAAAACGTTCAACAATGGCCTGATCACGGTGAATGTCAACTCGCCCGCGCCGAATATATGTTTTGTGATTTTCCATTTCTTTTGTAACAGCGCCCATGAATTCGCGCCCAGGATCAACCTGCAACAGTTCAGGCCATTTCAGAGGCGAGCGTTTGTAAATTCTCTTAAAAGCAAGGGCAACTTCATCAGAGTTTTTAGAGGTCAAGGGTTCAGCTTCTTTGTAGCGGCTAGCCACGTCGACAACGGTGAGTGCATACTTAAAAACTTTACGTCCGCGGGGTAGTTTGTCATGCGGCAAAAAAAGAAGATCCGCCTGATGCACTTTGTTGGGTCTAGGTACGTCGAATTTAGGCCGAGGAATGCGCTTCGGTGCTGGGAGGAATATCTGCCAGAGTGCTTGCTTGAACAGCCACTTTTTTGCGGTTTCTTCTGGTACCTTGGCAGCTTCAGATAATTTTTTGATTGCGGCAAAACCTTTCCAGTAGCCCCCAGGGCTATAGTATAAGTAGTAATATCGGAGTCAAACGAATACCACTTCGGGCGCACCCACCTAATTTTCCCTCTTTCCGAGACTAGTACTCCGGGGATAAACCCCTTCGTACTAGGGAAAGAGGGAAAAGGTGGGTGCTGCTCAGTAGTATTCGTTTGACTCCGATATTACTACTTGGAAAGACAAGCAAAATGGATGTCTATTTAGAGGAATGCAACAGTCAGGTAAACGAGATAATAAAAATTAAAAATATTTTTCCACATTATATACGATGGACAAAATTGATCTCAGATCTTTGGAAGAAGAGCTTGCAAATCTCGATCCCGAAGATTTGCGTTATTTATCAAAATTAATAGCAGAAGACACGCCCACAGTTCAAAATGTAATAAATACTCTGCTGGAAGAACCAATCTCAGAAGGTGTAAATAAAAAATTAAAAGCCCCGCTAAAGCCTGATAAATTAAAACCAACACCACCGCCAAGAAACAGAAAAAGAAACAAAAAAGAAATCGTATTGAAAATATTTGACCCCATCTACCCGAACAAGGTGAAAACGGTGACAGATTATCAGAATGAGGTTCTGGACCTGTACCACGACGTGGAATACGAGGGGGTAGAAGAAGAAGAAGAAAGAAAAGGAAGACGTTACATAAGGTGGCGTTTTGTATTAGGGCTAAGTAAAGATCTGACGTCGAGATTCATGGAAAAAATACGCGAGAACGTGGGAACATCTTTTTACATGAGCCACAGTTACGCGTACTTCTTAGAAAACATTGAAGACGGTTCCAGACTAATTTATTACCAAAATAAGGGCTCTCCATGGATGAAAACGTACGCAGACGCAGAAAAATGGATAAGGGAAAGGGAGGAGATACGTCTAGATCCAGATAACACTGAAAGGCCAGATACAAAGTGGATCTTTGAGGCCCATTTCAACGTAGATGTGAAGGTTGTGCTTGACCGCCAGCCATTGATGGGAACAGGACCCTTACCAGACTGGCTACGCAACCTAGCAAGAGGAAATCATGCAATGGTAGCTCTAGACACCTATGGGGACAATCTGTGTCTATGGCGGTGTATAGCTGCACACAAAGGAGCTAGGCCAGATCGAAGTACGAAAGCAGCCCAAGATCAAGCTAAGAGTTTCTACAAGCTCAAGAACGCTCCGAAGAATTGCGCAAAAACATCGCTAGATGAATTGGAAAAGGTGGAAACGCATCTAAACAAAGGCAAGGCTTTCGCAGAATGGGAAGGAATCAGAGTTTATACCCCCGAACTGGCAAATGCGGATGAAATCGAAATGGGAATAGAAACAAATCCCACAATAGTTTGGCATCTAATGAGAAACCCGGCACCACAAATCAAAAACATCATGACAATAGGGCTATATGGAGAGCACGCGTTCCTGATAAAAGACATCACGAAGCTGGCGAAAACGTACGAATGCAACCATTGCCACGCAAGATTCACAAAGGCATGCAACCTCCAACGTCACGCAGAAAGATGCGCCCAAGGTAAAACCGTAATACACTGTCCAGGTGAAAAAGTTGAAGCGCCACAGACAGCATATCAGAAAGCGTTTTACCCGAAACACAGCGCATCAAAAGAATCAATACAGTGGTTAAATTACGTGGCAAAACGATGGAATCTAAAAATAGCGCACGCAATGTCAGGACACGGGGGAGAACGCTGGATAGAGAAAAGGCCGGTTGACGGGTACAACCATGAGAAAAAGTTGGTTTTACAATATCACGGCTGCCACTGGCACGGATGTCCAAAATGTTATCCGGATCGAAACCAAATAATAGAACACGGCGGCAAGACAGTAGAAGAACTCTACCAAGCAACAGTAAAAAGAACGGCACATCTGCGAAAGGTGGGATACAAAGTGGTGGAATGCTGGTCATGTCAATGGCTCGTTCCAGGAGGGGTAGACAAACACGGTAAAGATCCACCAAAGGCAAAAACAAAAAGTTATCCACATGCGATTTTGTATGACTTTGAGGCGTACGGAGACAAAAACCATCGAAAGGAACCAACAGGAAATCTCACGATTGAGAACAAACACATACCAATCTCAGTAAGCGTGGGCGACACATTGGAAACCGAAATCACAAAAGACGGAAAACAAGTGCCGAAGGTGACCCACATCTGCGAAACAAACCCCAAAGTATTAGTTCAAAAGTTCATGGAAGAACTGAAAAGACGAGAGAAAAACATCAGAGCAAAAGTGCGCGCAGAATTCATGCCGGCAGACATCAAGCTGATACCGAAAGATCAAAGGAAAAAAATAGAAGAATGGTGCGACCAGGTGCCAACACTCGGTTTCAACTCAGGAAGTTATGATTTGAACCTGATAAAGAATTACTTCGCGGAACAGCTCGCGGGTACAACCAACAAAGTGAGAGTGGCAAAGAATGGGAGTAAAATCATGTTCTTACTCACGGACAGATTGCGGTTTCTGGATATAATAAATTACCTCGGCCCAGGTGTGAGTTACGAGAAATGGGTAAAGGCATACGACTGCAAGACAACAAAATCATGGTTTCCATACGAGTGGTTTGACAGCGCAGAAAAGCTGGATTACCCAGGATTGCCAGATTACCTACACTGGTATTCGAAGCTTAAGAATGAGTACGTTCTAACACGGAAAGAATGGGAGGAATGCAAACAAACATTCAGAGAAAAGGGAATGAAAACCTTTAAAGACTGGCTGAAATATTACAATAATCTAGATGTGGCTCCGGGGTTGGAAGCGCTGCAAAAAATGAGAAACTTCTACACCGGGAAGGGAATCGACATAATGAAAGACGCAGTCAGCATCCCGGGAGTGAGTTTGCATTACTTGCTAAAAGGCGCGATAGAGCGCAAAGCGGAGCTGTACGCCCCAAGATATCATGAAGATATCATGAAGTCGGCAAAACAAGAATCAGATCGCATCAATACACGATCCCAAGGGAAGGAGAAGTTATAACAGGAGCCCACGCGAAACTTTGTCAAAACATATTAGGATACGATGCCAACGCGCTGTACTTCTCAACAATGCTGAGAGAAATGCCATGCGGGAAAGAAAGGGTGTGCCACTACACAGACGAGTACCAAATTGATGCGGTCCCAATATTCACACAAAGATTAAAAGAAAAAAGCTGGTTCGGGTACGCGGAAGTGGACATCGAAATCCCAAACCACTTACATCAAAAGTTCGAAGAGATGTGCCCATTCTTTCACAACAAAACGGTACCAACCAAAGCCGTTCCAAAGCACATGAAACAATACTTGAGAGCAACAGGAAGAAAACTAGTGGAGAAAAACAAAAAACTAATGGGAACGTTGTCAGCGCAGCGGATACTTTTATACGAGCCGCTGCTGCAATGGTACATAAACCACGGGGCGGTAATCAAAAGAATATACCGGACGATCGACTACGAGCCGAAAGTAATATTCGAATGGTTCGTGAAAGAAGTCACAGAAAACCGCCGTACAGGGGATGTGGACAAAAGCAAAGCACTGCTGGCGGATATATTCAAACTTCTGGGAAACAGTGGATATGGGAAGCTGATAGAAGCGTTAGAGCGGCAAACAAACGTAATTTACACCAAAGATGAAAAGGTGGTGGACAGAGCATTGAGAAGCGCATACTTTTCAGACTTGGATGAGATCGGAGAAGCATATGAGTTAGAAAGTAGAAAAGCACGGATAACAATCAGACGCCCATTTCAGGTAGGAATAGCGGTGTATCAGCTAGCCAAACTGAGGATGCTTGAATTTTACTACGACTTCTTGGATAGGTATCTTGACAGGAAAGATTTCGAGCTGATCCAGATGGATACAGACAGCAACTACCTCGCAATCTCAGGAAAGAGTCTGGAAGACATTGTGAAACCGGATATGAGAGAAGAATTCGAGAAAGAAAAAAAGAACTGGCTGGCATGGGACAAATGGAGCGGAAGAACGCCGGGACTGTTCAAAAAAGAATTCGAAGGGGAGCGGATGATCGCGCTGTGCTCCAAATGTTATTATACAGAAGATGGGGAAGCAAAAAAGAAGAAACTGAGCTCAAAGGGGATGTCAAAGAGGCAAAACGAAATCAACTGGCAACGTTTCAAAGCAGCGTTAGAAGGGAATAAGGATATGGCAACAAACCGCGGATTCAGAATGCGGGACGGGAATATGGTAACGTACGAGCAAGAGAAGCTGGGGTTGAGCGCATATTATGACAAAAGATGGGTGCTGCCGGATGGAATACACACGGAACCAATTGAATACCATATCTAGTTTACATTAGTTGGGGGTAATTGTGTGTTTGGAGGTACAACAAGCAGTTCTTCACGTACAAAACCACGCTTAGGTCCGTCGCGCAAAAAGTAGAGAACAGGTTGATTCGGTTTGGTAAAAGAACGTTCAAGGTTAAAGACATCTAAGGACCAGATTGGATCAGTGGCTCTTTTCGCCCCACCTTCAAGCTCACCAGGTTCGTACAAATACCGAACCATAGCGATGGATGGGAGCTTTTTTTCGTTCAAACCAACAGGTCTCAAATATTTAGTTGACGGTTCTGCATAAACATTTTTTTTCTTGATTGCAGCAGCAGGTTTCATACCAATCAATCGAGTGACTTGGTTGTTCAGAGCAGAAACAACTTTGGGGAGCCTTTTCACCCACTCTGTAGACCGCAAACCCTCAGGCGAACGCATTTCAACCGCGTACTGGTGGCCAAACAAACGCTCAGCCAAGGTACGATTGAAACGTTCAACAATAGCTTGGTCTCTATGAATTTCAGGGTGGCCACATCTGATAGAAGTTTTGTGATTTTCCATTTCTTTTGTAACAGCGCCCATAAATTCACGCCCAGGATCAACCTGCAACAGTTGAGGCCATTTCAAAGGTCCACGTGTATAAATTGTCTTAAAAGCTTTGGCAACCTCATCAGAGTTTTTAGAAGTTAAAGGCTGAGCTTCTTTGAATCTGCTGGCAATGTCAACAACGGTAAGCGCGTATTTGTAAGTGCTACGGCCCACTTTGTCATGTGGCAGAAAAAGAAGATCTGCCTGATGCACTTTGTTGGGTGTAGGCACATCGAATTTTAGACGAGGAATATAGCGCGGTGCGGGGAGGTAGATCTGCCAGAGCGCTTGTTTGAACAACCATTCTTTGGCAACAACTTCAGGAACCTTTGCAGCGACCGCTAATTTTTTAATGGCAGAAATGCCTTTCCAGTAACCCTGCGGACTGTAGTAACGCCGCTCTAATTTTCTATCCATTTAAATAATTATGCGCGGTCATATATACATGGATACAAAACTTCGCGTACCTAACCCCCACAGGGAACAACTGAAAAAAATGTTGTTGGAAGAGCAGGAAGCGTTAATAAAAGAAATCAAACCCGAAAAAGATCTTGACTTTTACTCATGGGAACCCCCACTGCCGGATGAGCCCCACGAAGAGATGAGACACCTCAAATTATGGTATTTACTTGCGGTACTAAAAAAAGTCGGCATTTCTGTAGATCAGGTCGGTGACAATATGGGGCTGACCTTTTTGGGTAATGTCATTCACCAATTCAAGCGGAATCAGCAACTCAGTTGCTACCCCGGGTCGTGTAACTACGTTTGTTTTTTATACAACTATTTTCAAAAGGTCTCACCTATCGATTGGCCGGCGAAAAATGCAATACT
The DNA here is from genome assembly GCA_963693305.1 of Meandrina meandrites. Taxonomy (NCBI): domain Eukaryota; kingdom Metazoa; phylum Cnidaria; class Anthozoa; order Scleractinia; family Meandrinidae; genus Meandrina; species Meandrina meandrites. The sequence goes on from OY855903.1 coordinate 67,819,367, forward strand.
GGGAAAGCTCACGAAAAGATTGCCGAAGATGGCACAAACCAGAAATAAAGCCGAAAAAAGTTTCAACGAATGGTGGTTGGAGGCAAACACCCCACGATTAAACAGAAGTTGTCTTTGATGTTCTGTTAACCTTTACCCCGCCGTCAGTGTGGTTTGAAAAACGCAGTTTTGTCTTTGCAGTAGTAAAGCTGTTGTACTTTTTGATAATATCTTGGTACTCACTGTCTGAGATTTGACCATCTTCAAGAGCGGTCGATATGAGAGAGTTGATCGTGCTCAACGTAGCTTCAGCCAAAGTTTGTATTTTTTCGTGTTTTTTCGCTTTACGCAGGAAAAATTTGACGGTGACGATGGAGGAGGTTGACACCAATGAAAACAAGGTGGCAGTTGCGATTAAAGGGGCGCCAACAACAACGCCAACCGCAGAAAGCGAAGCGGCCAGCCCAGAGCCTGTAAGAATGGTAGCGACTCCGCCTGTTAACGCGCATACTGTTTGACACCGCGTGTGCCACCGTTTGAATTTGGCTGAGGTTTCGTAGTAGTGCACCAACTGTTTTTCAAGATTTTTCTTTATCAATTCTATTTCATCCCGCCGGAATTTTGTTGCAGAATCCATTTCTTATATATGTGTTAAAAATATTTTAGTCGCAATATTGGTTATGCCATTTTCCATTTTTATATACAACCCGATTACATGGCCCAGTTGTATTTTTAGGGTGTGTCCAAAACTTTTTGCTGAACAGACCGGTTTTCGTGTTAAAGGCACCTTTTGCGATGTCACCACTCCAATACTTTTTAAACAAATCCTTATCACCACCTGTGACAGCCATGATTGCAGCAGCCACATCTTGAGCCGGTTGAAAGCCTGGAATTTTTTCGCCGATCTTTTTATTGATCGTTTCACCGACACCCAATCCCACTTTTTGCTTCGAGCTGATTGCGTTGCGCGCCGCGGCGTGACCCCATTGCCGTTTGTTTTTGGGAATAGCGTCAAGCGCCTTCACCATTTTTTTGTCTGCAGCGTGTTTGCAGCCTTTCTCATTTTTCTTGCCTGCACAGACGGCATAATCAACGTCATGCTGCATTGCAACTGCATCCGTGGCGCCTGTGGGTTGCTGATAAATCTTCAAGATCTTTCCCGTCTTAGGGTCGTAAGAAAGCTGTTTTTCAAGAGGATTGTACGGCCCTGTATAGTTGTGGCCCGGAAGTGTCCACCCCTTTTTTGGTTTAGGCAGCTTGCCTATAGCTTTATGCAAATCAAAACCCCCACCACGTTGGTAAAGAGGGTTTGTTGGGTCATCTACTCGATTACCTGCATAAATTCTCATATCATAATTACCACCGCTTTGTGTTTTATTAGAAACGAATCGTGTCTTGGTAATGCCACAACTTGCACATTTTACTTTAAGCAGCCTTCTACCATTTTTTGTGGTAGTGTTTTTTTCACTTCCCGGTACGTTGGGTGTGAAACGCTTTTCCTTCACGCAGTATACCTCCATCTTATATAATTAAAGAAAATTCATTTGACTTTGGGGTGTGGGGTTTACCTCACTAATTGTGACACCCACCTTTCAACTTATTTCCCGGTATCATATCTTTTGGTCTTAATCTGTTTGAGGCTTTAGTCAACAAATCCCCAGACAAAGCATCAATTGTGTAATTAACAGCTTTTCTCGCGATTGGTTTGGCTTTATTGGCTAACTTCTTCTGATACTCTGGTTGTCTCAGAAACTCGCTTGCAAAGTATCTTCCTTGTTTCACACCTTGCTTTGCTAAATAAGGAACTCCATACTCAAAGAAAGCTTCAGCTGCTGTATTTCCAACTGTATCAAGAACCCCACCTCCAAACATTCTTTTTTCAGCGCGTGCAAGTTCTTCTCTCTTCTTTTTGGGTAAACCCCTTCTGGTCCACTTAAATATTGGATCCAAAATATTACCTCCTTCTTGAGCAGCACCATTTTGTGTTTTATTAGAAACGAATCTTGTCTTGGTAATGCCGCAGCTGGCGCATTTTACTTTAAGCAACCTTTTACCATTTCTTGCGGTAGCAAATGTTTCACTTCCTACCACATTAGGTGTGAATCGGCGTTCTTTCACACAGTAAACATCCATCTTTATACATTATGTGTAAAATAATCCTTCACCACAGCCTCGTTGGCGCGCGTATTTTCAGAAAACATGCTCAAAATATCTCGAAACGACCGGCCTTTGTTACGCTCATTCAGGAAAAGCAAACAGTAATAGCCGCAGCGCACACTGGATTCCCACTGAAGCTGGTTGTCATTTCGTAGAAAGGTTTTGCTACCCTCGAGAATCAACTCTATTTCCCATTCTGCGGGTGGAGGTAAACCAAAAGAGTCAAAATATTCAGTTCCATCCCAACAGCATACCCAATGGGTGCCTGGCCCTCCAAGATCATCCATGTTGATTATACAAGGGGAGTGGTTTTTCACGTGGATCTCGTCTCTCGCAAATATACCTTTGATGGGGATTTTCAAGTATTGGCACCATCGCTGCAAGTCATAATCAGTTAAGGGGACATCAACGAAGGCGGGCTTTTTTTTGATCACCCCAAGAACCTATAAATGGTGGCGGGCGCGTATATGGTGGAGGGTTGATGCGCATTCCCTTTCCACCTGTTGGGGGTTTTACCCGCATGCCTGATCCTGTTTTCTTTTTGATAGCGTTATCCACGCCTGTTGTTTTTTTGATAGCGTTGCGCACACGTCTGATTTGTGTCTTGCTCATGTCTATGTCCACGCCCGTTTTGTTTTTGATAGCGCGCTCTATTTTTTTGATCTGCCGGGTGGTCAAGTGCAAAGTGTCGCTACCACCGGTTATAGCTTCGTTTTTAAATCTGAGTGTAACTGCTTCTCCTCGCCCAAAAGCTCGCGCGAGGCTTACCTTCTGCCCGTCTGAAAGTGAAATCTTGTGCGGATAGTAAGTCGTCATCTCTTATATTTCATACAAAAATTATTTCACTTTGGAACGACGTCAGAAAAGAAATCAATAAAGCGTACACTTCAATGAAGCTCAGTCACTCCGCATCTCTTATATTTCATACAAAATTATTTCACTTTTAAACCATAACCAACTCATTACCCACCTGCCTGAGAGCAAATTCGGACTCGTACAAAATTCCTGCATAAATGGTGTAGTCTTGCGCGTTGGCCGCCTCGTTGAGCCTGTAGTGAAAAACCATCTGCTTCGGGTCGTTGGTCATGTTATCCTTGTTTTCACGTAGGTCGAAATAAAGTACTGGGTATAAATCCTTGAAGTTGTTGGGCTGAAGCTGAACACCGGTGTTGTAGTCGTTTTTGCGGTACCGGTAGTTCATTAAGTCATTAAGAATGCGCAGTTTGAAGTTTTCGTCGTAGTCCAGCTCTGGATAGTACTGTGAAGAACCATACTGTAGCCGACAGGTCGCTAACTTTGCTGAATTATCTCCATCAATGTCAAAGGTGTCAAAGGTGTCAAAGAAGTAGGGGTTTTGGGTCAAGGCCTTCTCCTTCCTTGACTGTTGAATGAAAATGAAAACATGTTTGGCATCCTTTATACCAGGATTTATCTGCCACTGTCCGAAAGCGTCACGCCGGCTGCTGCTGGGCTGGATCATTTCATTCAGGTACGTCCATTTCTGAGGTTTCAAAAAGTTTTCGTTTGCGAGCTTCTGTCCTTCGCTGGTGAAACGCAGCATTGGAACCCACAGCTCGAAGTTTCTCACCACTATCCTGCGATTGGTGCCATCGTTTTGCCAAATCAGCTCTGCATCCGATTGTAACTCAATTTCAAACTCCATCTGCATTGGGGGGAGAAGCTTGTCACCCAACTCTTCGAAAAATGAGTACCTGTTAAGCGGTATAAGGGTTTCAACCGTGAGACCGGCATGGGCAAGCAAACCCCTTTCTCTGATTCCTTTGTTAGTGGCAGCGACGGCCGTTACATTGCTATCCGTTGTATCCAAATACCAAAACTGGTTTTTCGCTGCGCTCCTTGCAAAGTCATCAGAAAAATCCAACAAGTTTTTGATAAATATGAGCTTGTGAATGTTGTCTACGTTGTACATGTTTTTGCCCGATGATTTTACCACAAGTTTGTTTATCAGTGAAAATGAGCCGTTAATGGGTGCTGACCTAGCATCTGCTGCAACTTGCGCACCATCCGCGGTTGCCTCGAAAGTGAAATCAGCCCGGAAGTAGGCGTTATACCAGTCATACCAGTTGTCTCGGTCGGTGAGTGTGAATTTATAGTTTGTCTTTACCTGGTGCTGATTGTTTCCCGGGATAGTGATCGGTTTGTCTAACATGATACGAACATACTCTGTTTTTTCCAAATGCCTGTGGCTTCTGAACATCTTGCGTCCCTATATATCTTTTTAAAAAATTATTTTAATTTTCTGCTATCAATTGGTTTACTTTCATCCTTGCAGCCCGACCCGCGTTTAAAATCTGGTTTAACTTTTTCCGTGAATCCCCGCTTAACTGAGTTGCTACCCCACGGTTTAGCATCTTCTTCAGTTTCTGCCGCGACTCGGTACTAAGTTTCTGTGGTGGGGTCTTTTTACCCTTTGGTTTTACACTTGGGGTCTTTTTACCCTTTGGTTTTACGCTTGCGATTTTCTGGGGTGTGCTATTTCGCAAAACCGCTTGTATCTTGTCAGCCGCTTTTTCTTCTGCTTTTTCTGCGGCTTTTTTCAGCATTTGTTTCGAGGCTTCATTTACAGCCTTCTCCAACGTCTGACGGGTGACCTTCTTTTTGAACCGCTTTCCTATATTCATCAGGGTGTCTCTTACAACCCCCGTACCTTTGTGTCTGTATCTATATGTGCCGTTTGGCGCGTCATAATATCTCGTCCACTCGCTCGGATGATTCATTATTATACTTAGGTGTAAATTATTTTTCTTTTTCTTCTTCGATGATGATACTTAAAGCCACGTCTTGGTCATTCAGATCTATAATGTTGTTGCGGCCGTCCGTGATTTTGATATTTATCGCATTGATTCTATTTTTGTTCACCGGGTGCCACAAGAGACGGCGGGGCTCTTTTGAAAAGGGGTAGCTGACGGTGAGTTCAGCGGTTGAAAAAGAGAACATAACGTCACCCCCGATGTTGTCCACAGCCCTTGTAATGAGATCACAATGGACGTAGATCCAGTCGACGCCTCTTGTTATATTTGGTACGCGGTCGCTCCTATTGTTCGCTCCGTCTATTGTTTTCTTGTCAAAACCCAGCAACGCAGCAAATTCACCTCCACCTAGATCAAGCTCGTAGCCGTCCTGCAACAAAATAACCGCCCGATACGTTGTGGTGTGAAAATACAGCTGAAAAATAAACTTGGATTTTTCATCCTTGGGATCCACTCTTCCGATTAGTGCCTGAATGGTGGTGTTGAGACCGTTGTAATCATACATTCCATCCGGAATTGTCACGGTTTTCCAGTTCTCTGTTTTTTTCCGCCATTTGAACTCGTTGTTGTTGTACTGTTTCGCGATGTTGTACCACGAATAAGACATGGATACCAGCTCATTTAACGCCGCCTTGTACGATTTGGAGGGTTCTAAAGCAATTGGTGGGTCAAACTTAATTGTAAAGTCATGTGACTTGCTGTTGGCGTTGTTTTGTTTGGCCAGCTGCGAGTCGAGCAACAGGTTGAAATGAAAATGGGTTGACATGTTGCTTATATAATACTTCCCAAAATTTTGTGGGCTTCTTTTTGTGTTATTTCCTTTAGCTTTACCAGCAACCCTAACATCTGCTGGACCTGTTTTTTCAGCTTCAGTGAAGTGTTGCCCGCCTGTATAGACGCTAAGCTTAAGTGTAGCCTTTCAACCAAAGCGTTTGGATCAACACTTCCGCTTCCTTCCATTTCTCTGTCGGGTTCATCATCATCAACATCGGGCCTCAGCTGCTGTATGGGGATTCTAATCCCTTTTTTTCTCCTTTCAAGAATTTCATCTCTTGCCTTTTTTATTTTTGCCATTGTGTAGCCCTCGAATTTTGAATCTTTGCTTTTTACAACATAGTTCGGATTGTCTTTATTTACTGTTAACAACCTGTTCAGTGTCTGCAGGTCAATCGACTCTGATCCCCTGATAACCAGTTCTTGTGGTGGCCCCCATTTACTTGGTTGGGGTTTTACCCCACTTTCACTTGGTTGCTCTTCTTCTTCTATTTCTTCCTCTTCGGCCAAAGGTGGTAACGGTGATGGTGGTGGTGATGATGTGTAGTATGATGGGGGTGGTGATGGTGGTGGTGATGGTGTTGGTGTTGGTGATGGTGTTGGTGTTGGTGTTGGTGGTGGAGTTTCCGCATCCGGGTTAAAATCTCCGTCGAAGGGGTTGTTTAAATCAAACTCATCCATACCATAATCTGGGATTTCTTCCTCCTCTTCTTTTGGTGCCGCCCCTACTTGGAGTTTGTCAAGCCGCGATGTAATAGGTTTGAACAAATCCTCACCTGATAGCTGACCAAACTCTTTATTGATTTTGTTATTTTTTATTACCGCGAGGATTTTGTCGTTCTGCTGCTCAACTTCAGCCTTTTCGCTGACAAGTTTTCGCCACTTCTTCATGGACATATTTTTGCCGTATATATAACAGAAAAAAAATGAAAATTCCCAATTACGACCCCAGTTTGACTACAAAAAGTAATTACAAGCAAGGCCACCCTTGTATGCCAGCAGATAACTTTCGGATGCTTATTTGCGGGCCAAGCAACTCTGGTAAGACAAATATTCTCATGCATATGCTTTACAGGCTGTTGGTCTACGACAAAATTTACCTTTGCGCTAAGAACCTGCATCAAGACAAGTACCAATATTTGATTGATGATTTCGACACAAGAGTCAATCCTGTGGCTGGGTATAATGTTATTGAAGGCACCAACGATGTTATTCCTTTGGAAACGCTGTCCACTGACAATCAAAAGATTGTAATTTTCGATGACATGGTTTGTGAAAGCAACCAAAACGACATTATCGATTATTTTATCAACGGTCGCCACCGCAATTGCAGCGTCATTTATCTTTCTCAAAGCTATTTTAAGGTCCCCAAAAACATCCGAGATAATTGTAGCCACTTTTGCATTTTCGACTTTCTTCCCAGAGAAAATAACCGCATTGCTGATGAATTGGGAATTGACAGAGAGCTGCTTGAAAGGGCTACCGATGCTAAATATTCTTTTTTATACCACGACAAACCAAAAAAAAACACACTTAAAAATTTTGACGAAAATATATAGAGATGGGGTTTATTAACGGTGCGACGGGTGCAACTCAAACACACGAAGAGTCTACTTCAATCCGAGGGGAAACCGGCCCTGCCGGCCCTGCAGGTCCAACTGACGCAACTGGAGCGCGTGGCCCTAAAGGTGAAAAAAGTGATAAGGGCAATACTGGCCCACAAGGTCCTAAAGGAGATAAAGGTGATGCTGGAGAAAAAGGAATAAAAGGTGATACGGGCTCACAAGGACCGACCGGACCTGCTGGCCCTGCGGGAGCAACGGGACCTACAGGACCAACCGGAGCTACAGGACCCGCGGGACCCACTGGAGCGACTGGACCTGCGGGTTCAAAGGGAGCTATTGGTCCAAAAGGAGAAAAAGGTGAAAAGGGTGATAGTGCGGATTTATCAACCGCTAATATTTCTGGAGATATTCTCATGAAAGACCATGCGATAAAGCAACTTGCGAATCCGACAGGTGATCAGGATGCTGTAAATCTTGGTTCAATGAAAAAATATGTGGGCTCAAATTCTATTTCAGCAGGACATTCACATAAAAAGAATGCCTTAGCCTATTTGGAGCGAGGGTCGGGCGTTACAGATGTAAACAATGTTACTTCTGTTACGTTAGAAGACTTTACATCCAACCTTCACAGTGTGAATAAAAAAGCTTATACTTTCAATCTCGTAAGAACTGGTGTCAATTCTTTCAACTCACGCTTAAAGCTAAATAAAAAACCTCTGCCCGAAGGAGAGTACACTATATGTGTCGAGTTCTTTATTCCGAAAGTTGATACTAATTGGTTTATAAGTGCTTCAACCCCTAACCCGGTTGATACTCTTAATTACCATACCAAGCACTTCAACAGTCACAGCCCGAAATATTCACGCACCATTATTCACACGCGCAAATACAAAGACAATGATAACACAATCTATCTTGATATTTCAAATTCGGGTTATGATGGCTCTTCGCCACTTGAAAAGGCTGCTTTGATTATTTATGGGGTAAAAGGTTATCAAACAGATGTAGATGGAACTATTTACGATCAGGCTTTTGTTATCGATGACGGCGATTTTACTCTACAAACAGATTTAGATCTGAACGGCTTTTCGTTGAAAAATTATGATCGAGGGTACAAAATAGAAAACGATACTATCAAATTACAAAAAGATTTAGATCTAAGTGGTTATGCGTTAAAAAATTGGCAACCAAGAATAGTAATAACTGGAGAATGGGTCTACAATGAAAATAAAGGAGGTGATAGAGTTTTTGTTAAATTCGGTAATAACATTCGTGTAATGGCGCCATTTCCTTGTTTAATTGAGGGTGTCTCAGCTTTAATTATAGAACTAAAGGGTGCCTCTCGAACTTATGAAAGAATAGGTTTTGGTTTTAGAATACCCGGCAGTTTGTTAACTAACACTCCATTTACAAGCGTACGTAATGCTGATGGTTTACAATATCAATATGCTGCACCCCAAGCTTCTGACGGTTCAAGAATAAGATTAGATTCGGGACAATATTTTGCACTTAGTTTATCTCAACCTAGTCGCGCAGAATCACAACTAGTTAATACAAAACGTGTATTAGTAAGTTTAATTTTAATAGATGATTTTTCTTTTAGGTAGTAAGTTTGCCGACGTGTAACCATGCATGTAGTTTTTCCTGTCTCGTGTTATTGGCACGTGTACAGAACGACCCCCCGCTTCGACTAGAAAAATATTAGTTTTCGGTCTTTCTGAGAAAAAGGTCACGCAACGGCTCCGCATGGAAAGATTTCTGGAAACACTCATCATAATCATCTCTGTGAAAATATGGGAGGCCGAGATAGTGTCTTTCTCCATTTCTGTGGCATAGTTTGCAGAGATCATTCCGTCCGCATCCTCCGTCACATTTATAACAGAACAAGACCCATACAATTTGTTCATTGCGGTCGCAAAATGGTGCTATCAGAATTGATTCATTAACTTCATCCCAGCCTAGAGCTTTTCGCTGTCTGAGCTTCATTGAAGTATACGCTTTATTGATTTCTTTTCTGACGTCGTCCCAACCAAGCATTTTACGTTGCCAGAGTTTTATTTTTACATACTCGTTGCAGATTTTTTCTCGAAGTTCTTGTGGAAGTGCTTGTATCAGTTCTAATGTATCCATGTTTATTTCCTTATGCCGCGTTTCTCTAATTGCAGCGCGCCGTCTTCGAAAAAAACTTTATCTATGAAGTTTATCAGCTGTTTACGGTCTTTACTGGCTTTGTCCCGCAGGTATTCTGCCCATGCTTCATCCGTGTATGGGATGCATTGGTTTAGGGTCTTCTTGATTTTCATTCCATCGATATACACATAGGGGTCTTCTTGATGTTTTTTTATTTCTTCTTCGAACTTTTTCGCTGCTTCCGCCATTATATCTGCCAGTTTTTTATTTAAAAGCTTTTTTTGCTCGGGTGTGAGCCGTCTTTCCATCTGTGCCAGTTTGTTTACAACCTGCTGCATTCCTCTAATTACTTGAGGTGGGTCAAAAAAAATATTTACAGTTTATAAAGAATGATTGTGTTGTTCCACGCGATTGTGTGCGTTTTCAAAGACCTTTCTTCCCCCTTTTGGGTGAATGATGTCAAACTTATTACGGCTCAAGCTGTGGAAGCTATTCTTGATGCTGCTGGTGATTAACTTCTTAAAGGTGCAAACTTTTCTTTATTATGTACTCTACCTGGTCCTGGCTAAACTCATTCGCCATAATTCTGCGGGTCAGCTGCGGCGTCATGATTGGTGTTTCGTAAACCGGCTCTCCTGATCCCGTCAAATCGAACTCTTCCATGTCTGTTAAGTCCACTTCTTCTTGTTGTTCTAGTCACGCCGCCGCGCTTGTTTCATTTTGAATTTTCCTGATTTTGCAGGTTTTGCAGACCCTTTTCATGATATAGATATATTCCGGTTCTTCCATGTATATATACAGATCGCGTTCCAGAATTTCACTTGTTTTGCATTTGTTGCAACCGTGGTTGTTGTGCTCAATTTTTTTGCAGCTTGGGCAGTAGCGGCTTATCACCATTCTCCCTTCGTGTGGACATTTTGGTGAAGTTCTGATCAGTTCGTTCACTCTCCCCCATCCTTGAAGTTGTCGCCTTCTTAACTGAACTTTTGTAAACTGTTTTAAAAAGTTTTCTCGAATTTCAGGTGGAAGATTTTGAATTTGATTTATCAGATCTCCCATAATTTATTGAACTTTGTTACCAAGGTGCTGCGTTCCTTTAAATGGGCGGTGTTTACTCCTGTTTGCCTAAGTAGTAATATCGGAGTCAAACGAATACTACTGAGCAGCACCCACCTTTTCCCTCTTTCCCTAGTACGAAGGGGTTTATCCCCGGAGTACTAGTCTCGGAAAGAGGGAAAATTAGGTGGGTGCGCCCGAAGTGGTATTCGTTTGACTCCAATATTACTACTGTATATCTTTGCGAGTTTGGCATCCATCGTGTTTACCCTACTTATATAAGTAAGAAATTAAAAAAGTTTAAAATGCTGGGGTGTGGGGTTTACCCCACTTCACTAAAGGAAACGGAAGGCAGCGTAGCCCAAAGCAAGAGCCCCGGCACCCACGAACATGAGTTCACCATTTTTTTGCTGCTGGCTTGGTTGATAGAAATCTGAGAACTTGGGTTCTTTGGGGGGTATCATTTGTTTGTCAGGGTGCGCCTGGTTGTACAGTTTGAAGGCGTAGTCAGTGTTAGTAAAGTTCTGTTTGGCCTGCTCTTTTATTTGCGTGTTAGTCGCAATCCAGTCGAGAAGTTTGGTGCGGTCACGGGAGTATTTGGCATAAGCTGCTTGATACGCCTCGAGAGCTTTGTCATGTCGTACTTTTTCATCAAGTGCAGCGTCACCTCCGCCAAGTGCCTTTGCAAGATAATTGCCGCCAATAAAAGCAGCAGCATTCAATATAGCCCCACCAGCCATAATCGCGATACTTGCCATTGATCAACTTTGATAATTATATATCAGAGCAGAGTTTTTTTTAAATAAAAATCTTGGGGTGTGGGTAGCAACTCAGTTGCTGATCCCCCACTTACATGCTGGTGGGAAGGATTTTTTGGTCCTCGAGGTACTGTTTGAGCGCAATGCTACCTGCCATGACGGCGGTGAACTTCACGTAGTTCATAGCACTGCTGCTGGGGTCAGAAGTAAAATTCTCTTTCACAACCTTTTTTGCGACCCAGCCGATGCCGGCGGCCAAACCGGTTATAGTAGCAGCATCCATGATGGTTTTAACAAGCTTGTTGTCTGACATTATCTATCAACTTTGTTGATACGTATATAAAACATACAAAAAGTTTAAATAAAAATTAATCTGTCTCTTCTGCGTCCGTGTCCTCTTCTGCTTCCGTGTCATCTGCTTCATTTTTCTTTTGCACTTCAACAAAATTCGAAGGGTGTTTTGCCAACCAATACAATGAATCAATTGTCTTGCAAGAAAAATACCACCAAAAACTAAAAATGACTACGCCTGCTAAAGAATTGACAACAAATATTTGCGTTGGAACTTTCACCATAATTATATAGAAACATACAAAGTTTAAATAAAAATTAATTTGTCTCTTCTGAGTCCGGGTCAAATATTGTGGCCTTCATAAGATCGCGGACTGTAAGAAAAATCTTCACATTGAAGTCGCACCATAACAGTCCGATCCCAAAAATGGCTGCGGTTGAGATAAGAACTTGTGGAATATCAACTTTCTTCATGATATATTGTATCAACAAAGTTGATGAGGTATAATATTAATTCGTAAATATTTAATCCATATGACTTAAAACTCTGGTCTGTGTCGGGCGAGCAGGTTGTAGCTCAGCACGTGCTGGCTCAGGTGTATTTTTTTTGCTGAATGCGGCCTTGAGCTCTTCACGTTTGTAATAAATACCGATCAGTGAAACGACTATGCCGACAACACCAATCCATTGTGTGGTGCTGAGACTGCTATTTTTTTCTTCGGTACTTTTTAGGGTTTCATCTGCAATAGTCGGTGTTGGCTCAGAAACCGGGGGATCAGCAACTGAGTTGCTACCCTTTGCCTTGTTGTTTGCTATTATGACAGCAGCCTCAGCTGCGGCTTTTTTCTGTTGTTCACGGGCTAGCCGCGTTCTTTCAGCAACCGCTTTGCCAGCAGCCACACGCTTGGGATTTTTTACGCGCTGCGGGGCTGTAGTTGGAGTTGGAGTTGTTGCTTGCTGTGTTATATCGACCTGCGGATTGCAACTTTGTTGCGGGGTCTCGCTCTGCTCGAATTGTTCGGTTGACATTTATTGTTAAGCAAATAAAAAATTATTATGCAATTATTCAGAATTTGTCTGCAAATGTTCAGTAGTTGGTGAGGAATGCTCAGGAATTTCTTCTAATTTTGCTTTGTCATTTTTCTCAAAATCAATGTGCTTCGCCGTTATCAAGGCAGCAGAAATAGGAGCAAGAAATTTTCCATATTTCAAAGAGAGCCCGCCGACAAAATCTGTCATTTCTTTGTTTATAATGAAGTCTCCTTTTAGTTCTTTTTTCATGGCATCAACGTCATCTATTTCAATAACCATTTGCAGGCCTCTTGTCACAAGCGTAAGCAGGTTGTCAACCATGCTTTCGGTTGTCTTGCTGCCAACGAAGGTTTCATATCTCTTGTAGTACTTTTCAACTTCTTTATCGGTCGAGCGTTTCAACTGCTCATGTGTTAACTGCACTCCAATGGCCTCTTTGGATTTGCCTGTTGATACAAGCACGGCCAGCTGGTCACGAAGAGCAGGAATGTTAGGTCCGGATAGCAACTGTGGCACAAGGCTACTATCAGCCGGGCTGCTTGACGGCTCTGCTTCCAGTAGGTTTATAACATCTGCGAACTCTTGTTCAGCCATTGTCAACTTTACTATATACAACTTTTATTTTTTTAACTTGTTGATAATCCGTAGGGGAAGCTAAGCGAGAACACGAGATAAGAGAACTTCCGCTCTTTCAGCTTTGAGATCAGATTTTTGTACTCATCGTGGGAGAGTTCGCCGGCGTAATCTTCAAAGATTGCCTTCGTGGTTTTGGCCGAGGGAGTGTAAAATAAAACGATAGCCGCCGCGTTTTCCCGGAAGGAAGGGGTGATGCTGGTTATCTTCTGGGTCAGCACCCAAACGCTGATGCCGATATGTCGAGCGGAAAAGGCAAGATTCACTATCTGGCCTGTGCGCCCTTTCACATCTTTGGAGGCTGCGCAGTCATCGAGGATTATGAGCGTGTTGGTGCCCTCAAACAGCCAGCTCACGAATTTCAACCAAATTTCAACCTCATGCTGCTTGCATATTATTATAAACATTCTTGGATCATTTTCACCAATTCGGTGGTAGGTCTTGTTGTGCGCGAATGTTGGGCAGATAAGCACAATGTAGTCAAACTTGCCGCGGAAAGGGCCATAGATCTGGTCAACCACATACTTCGATTTGCCTGAATTCGTCGGGCCGACAATCAGAGCGTTGAAGGGTATCTTGCTCGGATCCATCGTCAGCAACTCAGTTGCTATATTAATACAGAACAGATTCTAATTGACTTCCTAATATATTCATCTGCGCGTCACTGATTACGTAAATGTGGCATCTAACTTTGTCATTGCCAGAGCCGCTTGCATTCCTCTCAAGCTCCAGCTGTACTCCATCCTTTGTGTTTACAAGTCGCGTGCCGCTTCCGTGCATAGAGTGATCAGCCATGGAACGCAGATCGATCATAACCCCGAACTTGTTTTCTGTATAAAACTTTGTTGCATTCATGTGCTGTGTTTTGTTTTCAGCTTTGAAAAAGAAGCGTTTGACCTCCTCCCAAATATCAATTCCTTCAAGTCCGTTGTTGTACAGCCTGTTGGGCGAGCCGTTCACTGTGACACTAATTTTCGTTAGGTCTGGGTTAAAGTAAGTTTCTGAATGCCTTCCACCAGCAACAAAGGGCTCGATAAACAGTAGCAAAATGCCTTTGAGGGACCTTCTCTGCGGGTTAACTCTGAGATTCAGACTTGTGTCTGTTGCTTTGACAAAGGTAACCACTTCGTCACGCTGGATGTGGTCATACGCAAATTCTTTTCCATTTGTGTACTCGCTGAGGGCTTCATCTGCCAGTGTTTTGCTTCTTATCATCTCGTACTCCAGCTGGACGTTTTTCAGCTTGTATTTAAGATTCGCGGGGTCTGAGCCTCTGACGACCTTAGAGGCTGGTGCAAGTGTCAGTTCGAACACAAGATCGTTGAATAGAGCCTGCGGATAAAAGGTCCCGTGGTCGTTCAAAATCTGGTGGTCAAGGCGGATCCTGTATTTGGTTCCGTAAATCCCGTTCAGTTTGATTTCTGCAGCGACGCCTGAGGTCTTCTTATCACCCGCGTTTGAGCGAATTTTGTTGAGGTCCTCACCCTGGATTCCATCTTGCAACATGTTGTCGCGCTCCTCCTGCGATAGGAAGAGATCCTCGAATATCTTGTAAATGTCGTAATCAACTGTGTCCTGCAGGATTGTGCCAGAGTACTTCACAACAAGTTTTTCAACTAGCGCCCGTCCAACATTGTCGACTAGAAAGTTGTTGGCATCGCCTCCGCTCAAATCGATGTTAAAGCGTAGCGCAAGTGAGCCGGGAACAAGGACCTCGTTTTTATTCAGCTTGGGCACCGAAACATAAAGCGTTTCCTGTGGATTGGCTTCTGTGGGGTTGAAAGTGATTCGTTTTACCGCGCGCTCCGCTCTTAGCGCGCCGAGTGTTTTTTCACTTCGTGTTGGCCGAAGGTTTTCTTGTACACCGTCCATTATTTCAAAGAATATAAAATATTCAATTAAAAAATTTCAATTGTAAATATAAAATAACTTCATCAACTTATCAACTTTGTTGATATGGCAGAAGGTGGCGAATTTGGTATTTACCAACCAGAACTTGACAAAGAACTTGACAATAATTCTAAAGATGCCGAAGACGAAGTCTATGTTTATGATTATGATGCTGAACAAGAGGTAAACACAACCCGGCAATTTTATCCGGGTTCTGCATCCACCCCCTACCATGGTGGTGAACAATATGAAATGCAAACTATGCCGCACGAAAAGAGCGGATCGCTAGAAAAATCATATGATGAAATCCCTTCTGTGTGGGGTTTAACAGATGATAAAGAACCTCTTCTTGCTAAAAAAGTAAGGGAAATTGACAATGCAGAAAATAGAATTAAAAGTTTCTATCCAAAAGCTAGAATAAATCTAATAGGTAAATTAGGTTTAAGCGCAGATGGCAAGAGTATTGTTTCATTTGGCCCAAAGGATGGTCCGACTAAAATTTTCAGAGATGATGGGCGAGGTCTTTTGAAAGGTTTCACAGATAAGTACAAAAAACAACTTGGACCAATGGCACAAGAAGCTATTGAAAAAGACAATGAAGAAATAAGAAATGACCGCCGAAGATTAATAGAAGCTGAAAAACAACTCAGAGATGCAGAAAAACTAGCCTCTGAAAGAGAAAAAGCCGCCCAAGAAGTGCAAAATTTGAGAAACAAAAATGAGCGTTTTCAAGCTCAGATTGATGCGCACACTCAAGAACATGGCACAACAATTGAAAGTGAATCAGAACTGCGGAGACTACAGCAACTGAAAAAAAATCTTCAAACTGATTTTGAAAACGCAAAAAAAGAGGTATCCGCTCTCCAGAAACAAGCAAAAACCAAAGACAAAGAAGAAAAAAGTGTCGAACAACTTAGAGCAAAAATAGCCGCCAAAGAGAGAGAAAGAAACACAATGGAAGCGAGGCTCAATGACACAAGAACGTTGGATGAGCTGAAAGAACAAGAAGCAGAACTGCAGCGCAAAAATGAGGAAGATCAGGCAGTTATCGACAATGCAGACACATCACCTTCTGATAAACAAGCCGCCGAAGGAAGAGTAGCGGAAAGACAAGAGGAGCTTGCTCGTTTGCAAACACAGATTGATGAAAGAGAAAGAGCGCTTCCACTTCGTGAGAGGGTAAAGGAGATATTTAAAAAATATGGTGTGACCGTTACGGCTATCGTTCTTGCAGCCGGGGTCACAATTGGTGCTGTCGTTGGAGCTATTACAAACGTTTTGAAAGCCACCGGTAAAGCGCTGGGAAAAGGTCTGAAAGATATTGGTTCAAAGCTTGCATCAATTCTGCCAGGTCTTATTGGCTCAATTGTGAGCTTTCTTTTCAAAGCCGCCGGTCAAGCTATCGGTTTTCTTGCTGAGCACACCTGGCTGATTATTTTGGCTGTGGTTGCCTTTCTTGTTGAAAAATACATAAAGAAGCGGCGTTAAAGCCAATTTATACCAAATATAAATTATAGTTAATGTCTAACCATACACCCCAGTAGAGAGAATAAATCAGGTCACTTCCGGTCATGGATCACTTCCCACATATTAGTTACCCATGTTGGGCAATATGTCGGGTGATCCCGCTCAGCCAATCAGCATCTACCGCGCACGTGAAATCTTGCACTGTATAATCACACGCTCAGCCGTGCACAGCATAGTTCTTGCACTTTCCTCAATCGCAGAACCAAAATTTACTCGTTTCATTTGTAAAATGGCTCTTACAAAGCGAACAACTCGCAAATCAACTGATGGAAAAGCCCCACGAAAGCAGCTAGCTACGAGAGCGGCCCAAAAGAGCTCTCCGGCCGTCGGTGGGGCGAGAAAACGTAAACAGACGCAAGCAAGTCAGGCAATCCCACTCACCGTCGATGGCTCAACCAGCCAAGGACAAGACGGTCAAGATGCTAACTTTAACAGCGTCCAACTCGCTCAAATCAAATCAATTGTTACAGCGACAGTAAACGAAACCATGCAAGCCGTTGCGACCAACGCTGCCCTCGCCGCAGTGGAGGCCATGAAGAATGATACGGTTGGCCAGCAAGTCAACGTTCCGTCGCAGGAGAACGAAACAACTCCCGCCATTATTCAAGCGAGGCCAAACCCCCTCGAAGGAAACAACCAGGAGTACGGAAACCCACTGCAGGACGTCCCAGCTAATTACGTCAAAGAAATCCAGTCCGGTGAGTTCTTCGAACTATCAAAATTGTTACCTAAGAATTTATCGGCCTTTGACGATGGTGATCCCCTAACCCTTACAATGGAAAACTCTGTCATCAAAGTCTGCAAGAAAGCCCACTCAAGTACCTCCATAACTGACATTGAACAGTGGACTACCGCATTTAGCACTTATATGAGTATCTTTATTCGTAAATTTCCCTTAAGATCGCAGGAATTTTTACAGTACATGAGCATTATAAGGTATGCAGCTCAGTTCCATAAGGGCCTGGGATGGTGTATATACGATTTTAAATTCCGTCAGAAGGCTTCCTTAGACAAGTCACTTGTATGGTCAAGGATCAACCAGCAGCTGTGGCTCATGATATTTACTGTGGCCCCTTCTGTGTTGAGGGAAGAATACCCTCTTTTTTCAAAAGGACCCCATGTCAGTGTCTCTACCGGGGCCGCACCTAGAGGCACCTGTATTAATTTCAACAGGACAGGATCCTGCCTTAGAGAGCCATGTGCATTTAGACACGTCTGCAATAAGTGCGGGGGGCCCCACCCTGGGAGGGACTGTAGCTCCCCCTCCAACCCTCCACGAGGCAGATACAACAGCAAAGATACCAAATCAAGTACATCTAGTAAATCTAAGCACTAAGGGTAAATGTTATCCATTACCCACTCCAGTAAATGTTAACTCTTTAGAAACAGTTCTTGATGGTCATCCCGACCGTACTTTCGTTAATCAGTTATGCCATAACCTTAGGTATGGTGCATGCATTGGCTATACTGGGCCCCGGGTCCCCAGATTTTGCAAAAACCTGCCCACAGCATTGGCCCAACCCGATATTGTTACTTC
This sequence comes from Meandrina meandrites, assembly GCA_963693305.1. Lineage (NCBI taxonomy): Eukaryota > Metazoa > Cnidaria > Anthozoa > Scleractinia > Meandrinidae > Meandrina > Meandrina meandrites. The sequence continues at coordinate 67,837,467 of OY855903.1, forward strand.
CAACCTGGCTAAGGAGGTGGCTCTTGGTCGTATTGCTGGCCCTTATGACAACCCACCCTTCCCCAACTTTCAGGTCTCACCCATTGGTTTGGTACCCAAAAAACATTCCAGTAAATTTAGAACCATTTTTCACTTGTCATTCCCGAAGTCAGGGGAAACTAGTATCAATCATTTCATCTCAAAGGAGGACCATAGCCTCCAATACATTACCATAGACAATGCAATCCAAGGCATTCAAAGCCTTGGGCAAGGATGTTTCCTTGCCAAGACCGATATCGAGTCCGCCTTTCGGCTCATACCTCTCAAACCCAACGATTACGAATTGTTCGGCATCTGTTGGGAAGGCAAGTTTTACTACGACAAGGTTCTACCTTTCGGTTTGAGGAGTGCGCCGTACATATTCAATCAGCTTTCGGACGCCATCGAGTGGATCCTAGTGAACAAGTGCTCAATTTCATTTGTTTGTCATATCCTAGACGATTTCCTTATTATCGAGCCTGCATCAGCTTTGCCCCCACATAGTCAAATTTGTCAGGAGAGTTTAACGAGCATGTTACTCTCATTTAAGAGTCTTAACATTCCGATAGCAACTGACAAAACTGCTGGCCCAACTCGGGTTATCGAATTCATGGGCATTATACTTGATTCCGATAGAATGGAGGCCCGACTTCCTCCGGACAAGGTCAGTCGTATCCTGGAATCTCTCAGTTCTTTCCAACACAGGAAGTCTTGTACATTGAAAGAACTACAATCACTCATCGGGACCCTAAATTTTGCCTGCAAGGTCGTTCCCCGGGAAGACCCTTTCTACAGCGGATGATCGAATTGACACGGAATGTCAAGCAACCTCACCACCACATCAAGCTTAATTCCGGTTTCTTCAAAGATCTGACCATCTGGCAGAAATTTATTGTTAGCTGGAATGGGGCCAGTTTCTTCCTGGCACCTGCTTGGGTTGACTCGGAGACCCTAGAGCTGCACACAGATGCATCGGGTGCACTGGGTTACGGGGGAATATTCAAATCCAAGTGGTTTTCTGGCCCCTGGGAACCCCACCAAAAGTTGGGAGAGCCAGGCATTAGCATTGCCTGGCAAGAATTATTTGCTCTAGTAGTTGCCTGCCATTTGTGGGGTGAACATTTTTCCAACAAGCGCATCCTTTTTCATTGTGACAATGAGTCAGTAGTTAGCATTGTCAACTCCAAGCGGTCTCGTATACCACGGGTCATGGATTTAGTTCGTCACTTGACCCTTCTAACTCTCAAATACAATATTTACATCCAAGTGCAACACATCGCAGGCAAAAGAAATGAAATCACCGACTCCCTTTCTCGTTTTCAGTTGCAACGATTTCATATGCTGGCTCCATATGCAGACCCAAGTCCGTGCCCAGTGCCACAGGAACTTTTACAACTCTGAATGCTGACATTCAGCGGTACCTTGGGCTATCAATCGCTGCCTCCACCAATCAGACCTACAGTTCAGGGGAAAAGCAGTTCTTGGATTTCTGCCAGTTATACAGGCCACCAAATCTACCGATGTTTCCAGCCAATGAAGAACTGTTAATGAAATTTGTCGCATACTTAGCTCAATCGATAAAACACTCCTCGATAAAATGCTACCTCGCGGCTGTTCGTCACCTCCATATCCGTATGGGTTATGAGCTCGATCTGAAAAACTTCGCGCGCCTGCAATTGGTTTGCCGGGGAGTCAAACGCTCCCAAGGAGATCATACTAGGGTACGACTCCCGATAACTATTCACCACCTGCAACTTTTTTATGCCCTCTTAACAGTTCCTTACACCAAACATTTTGATTCACTCATGGTCTGGGCTGCTATGACGTTAGCCTTTTTTGGTTTTCTGAGATTGGGTGAACTCACATGCAATTCCAAATTTTCACCTGAGATCCACCTTGCCCCAAGGGATGTTCGGTTCTTCCCTCACCAGGGCAATCCTGACTATATGACACTGGGCATCAAAGCCTCCAAAACAGACCCATTCCGCTCTGGACACACCATCACTATAGGGAAAACTGGTCTCTCCCTCTGTCCAATTTCGGCCATGCAAAAATACCTGCAGGCCAGAGACACCTCCCCTGGGCCTTTGTTCATATACTCCTCGGGCACACCCCTGACTAAAACAGCTCTAGTATCAGAAACCAGGACCCTATTGTCCCGGTCAGGTCTCAATTCTTCCCTTTACGCTGGGCATAGTTACAGGATTGGGGCTGCCACAACAGCAGCATCAGTTGGGCTCCCCGCATGGCTAATTAAAACAATGGGTAGGTGGTCATCAGACTGTTACGAGCGATACGTCAGAGTTCCTCATTCTGTCTTATCTGACGTTTCAAAAACCCTCGCTAGAAAAACGCATCTTTAGCTTAATCAGTTACAAAGTCCTTAATGGGAGAATTTTAAAACATAATAAAGGTATTTACGACGTACTTAAGCCCTTTGCGCCCCAATATCAACATGCATTTTCTCCTCCCTGGCCTCTAATATTTTTTTTTCTATTTTATTTGAATTTTACTTACTATTTCTACCCACAAGTTATGAGATTCATTCCCATCATGCATATGTAAGGAGACATTAGATGTTGGTCACAGTGGTGCTCAAAGGGTTGAAGTGGCCGCATATATTTTTAAGCAACAAAGTTTTGAGATTTCATTTTCACAAGTACATGAACGTACTTTTTTTTTTTTTTTTTTTTCATCGTCTATGGGGAATACACCTTTTGTGTATTTGGTGGGGATGAAGTGCTCCCATAGAGGTCACCCTTTACCCCATAGACTCTTATTACTCCTTAACCCGGGGGATTCGACCCCTAGAGAGGATTATCAACTCTATATACCCTGGGGGATTATTACCCCCTAGAGAGGATTATCACCTCTCACTTAGTACCCTGGGGGATTATCACCCCCTAGAGAGGATGATCACCTCTCACTCAGTACCCTTGGGGGATTATCACCCCCTCTTGAGGATTAGCACCTCGTACTGAGTACCCTGGGGGATTATCACCCCCGGGGAAATCCTAGGAAAAGTGACCTACAATTCTTAATTGGAGAGCTTCATCCCTTACCCCTTTTCCCCACAAATATTCTGGTTGTGTTGTTTCTTTACATATAGTTATAATAAGGGTTATGGGTTAGGAACATTAACGCATAAAAGCGTAAATCAAAGCCGCAACACCTACCGCGGCAACAGCAATAGCTGCTTTGTTATTTTCGTGTGTTTCAGTGCCACCTACATCTTTTACTGGCTCATCAGGCTGAGGTGTTTGTTCTTCAGTCTCGGGCCTATTTTTTTCAGGCTGCATTGCTTCCTTGTGTATCGGGTTTGAGGGGTGGCTGTTTGGTGGGTTTATCTTTGTTGGTCCTCCTGCCATCAGCTTTAGCGCTGCTTTTTTTGTGCCCTTATTTACTTCGTCGTTAACCCCTAGCTTCATACCTGGTATAGCTTGTTTTAGCTGGTTGTTGTAACCAATAACACTTCCCGTATTTATTACCATCCGCGCAGGCATCAGCCAGGCCCCCGGACACACTGCAAAGTTAAGCCTCACCTTTGCCTGGTCGACAGCAAGTTGGTACCTTTGAACAGACTTTGCCAGATCCGGTTGCCTTATTGAGTCTTCCACTAAAACAAGGAACTCACTTTGCGCTTCCTTTGCGCGCCCTCCTGACCCCAGAATGCTACTTCTAACGTTCACCTGTGAACCCAAAACACAGTAAACGAACGCCTCTATCGACTGGTTTATTCGCGACAAACCCGCCTGCGTTAGACCTTCTGCTACATTGGGGCAAAACCAGTCTGCCTGTCCGTAGGCAGCGTCATCCGGCTCGATATAATAAATCAAGTTACCTTTTGAGCCTGATCCACCTTCGTCTGAGAACTTTTTTGACCCCCCGGGGTAAATGTCTCCCTCTTCTTTAGACGGTCCAATGTTTGTCACATAGATGTAAACGCTTCCCAGGCCGTGGTTTGCGCCTCTTGTAAAACGAAAATCGCTTGACGGGTCGACTCCGAACTCATTGCATATTCTTTTGTATGAAGCCACGTCGTATTTGTTGTTAATCTGGTCAAAAGTTGGGTCGCCTGGCAAAGCGCTTATGCTTTGTATTCCCCCCATCTGAAACAATATTCGCCTGACAGTAAAATATATATGGAACTTGTAAAAAGCTCGCACATTCTCTGGCATAGCATAGTTGTTATCGAAAATTTCGCGACTTATACCACAGCCCGTTGTCGCACACCAGACAGCAAAATTCAGCTGCTGTGGCCAATATCTCATATTTGGGCCGGCTAGCCATGTTTTTGACTCTTTCCCTGAATGGTGGGTGAGTTTGGTTTTTTGAAATACCTCTCTGAACTTTGTTGTGAAATACTGGTCCGGTGTTACGTAAATATTCAGTTGGTCATTAAATATTTTTTTCAAACTCGGTGCGGCATCGTGAAAGCCAACAGCAGGGATGGGCAAAGAGTCATCTTTTAAACCACTTGGTGTAAGCTGTTGTGGGAACCCTTCTGATGATTGGCCAATACCCAGCGCACTTTTCATTTCCGGGCTCCAATATTTGCTGTCTGAACCAAAAACGTTTATCAAATTGCCTGGCCCTGCTTTGAAATAAATTTCTGAGGTTGCTGTGTGGTCTTTGGTGAAATCGGTCTGTGGCTCAAACTTTGATTTATCAGCATTCGGGTATTTTGCATTAAAAGTTTTCCATGCCTTTTGTTCTGCTACTTTGGCAATGCTGTTAGCTTCTGGTGTCTGAATCCATTTAAGAAGCGCAGATGCGCTGCCGTGCTGTGACGGCTGAGGGGCCTTGTCTTTTGCTGCATCAGCTTTCGCTGCACTTTTGGTTCTTTGCTGCCTCGAATAAGCATCCAACCATCCTCCACCACCGGTCCATTCATTATCCATTATTTAAACAAAATATTTTTCTCTAATTATAAAAATGGTTATTCTTACTGTTGTTACAAAAGAAAATCCACATACGGTATATTTTCACCAGCCTATTCAAAAACCGAGCTATATCAGGCTGTTAAGTTGTTCTCTTTACAATTCGTGGTTTAACTTAAAGGAAGAGGGGGCAATTACTTTGTTAGATGCTGTCAAAAAGCCTTTCAAAGTTACTTTTTTGCCGGGCCATTATACACTCGATGCGTTGGCGAGTGAAATCAGAAACAGTTTAAACAAACATAGGGTCCCATTGCAAACAGATGTTAATACTATCGTTGGCCAGCTTGTAATCACAAATCCAGAGTTTAAAAATATTGTTATTGATTCCAATTTAGGCAATTTACTCAATTTAAACTCTTTTACATTGGAATTTAAAACGTTCATAAAAAAGCTGAATTCCGAAACGACATATTACATTCATTGCGACCTACTTGACAAAGAACAGAATCTGTTAAATGGCAAACCGTCTACTGTTTTACAAACTTTTGACATAACAGGAAAACCTTTTGAAAAAGTTTTTTATCAAAGCAGCCCACAACATGTCTTACGCGATGTTTCTGCTGATAAGCATATCTCAAATATGACAATTTCTGTCAGGGACCAAAATAATAATCTATTTGACTTTAACGGCTTGCCTCTTCAGTTTCAAATATAAATTAATTAAACAAGAAAATAATTTTGTTAATATAACCATGGCATCCAACGTATTACCAACTGCTCCAGAGTATCGAGAAACAGAAATGCAAAATACATTGTATCCAAACCTCCCTACAACACCAAATGCCGAGAATTTCAGGCTAACTGAGATTAGTAAATGTTTGAGAGAAATAAACACTGAAATCGAACATTACAGACTTGTTCTAAAAAAATATAAAAAGGTCAGGAAAGTGATTCACTATTCAGTGGTCAGTCTTGGCGCTATGACGACAGTTTTGTCTTCTGGTGCTGTTGCAACAACACTTACTGGTATAGGGGCCTTGGTTGGTGTGCCATTAGGAACTATTGCTATTTTTTCAGGTAGCGCCTCAGCTGGACTGTCTGTTATCAATAAAAAGCTTGAACGTAAAGTTAATAAACACTCAAGAATCCATGCTCTAGCTGTTGCAAAGCATGACTCGATAAACAGCTCTGTCTCACAAGCTTTGAATGATAATCATGTTTCTGACACGGAGTTCGAACTGATCACACGTGAAATGCATAAATATCGCCAACTTAAACAAAATTTACGCTCACACTTCGCTCAAAAACAAACAACTTCACGTCAGCCTGACGAGCCTGATCTTAAAAAGATCAAAAATGAAATTAGACAGGAGATTTTAAAAAAACTCACAGCGTCCAGAACAAATTTGAATTAACTTTTGAGGGGAAAAAAACGAGATTTTATCTAAGTGTTACAAAATAACAGATGAATGCGTGGCAACAGGCTTTTATTCAACCGAAACTTGGTCTCAGAGAAATGGCCCGTGAAATTCCTTAAAATATACTTAAAGAATTAAAACATTTTAAGGACATATGATTATGATATTCTCGGAAAACAGGAAGTTGCTGATGTAATGTCTCGGCGCTTTCCCTTTGCTATTGTTTTAAAGAGATATGATTATGATATTCTCGGAAAACAGGAAGTTGATGATGTAATATAGCGGGACTTTCCCTTGTAAGATGCATCTTACAGATTTTAACTGATGTAATAAGCAAGTGAAAGTTACTGTCAGCTTTATATTTAGACGTTAGTAAAATTATGTAAACACAGAAAGTTTTTGAAGTTAATTACACGGAAAGACACGCGAAATGATTTTACTGTTTCATACTCTTATATATGTTATAAAAGAACTTTCTACACCTGTTTGGCAGAATGAGGTTAGACAGATAACATATCAAGTCGTACAAGCTATGAAAGAGGCGGAAAAAAATTAAACAGTCTCGCTTCAGTCATTTGTTATATAAACTTCGCTCAATATAAATATTGGTTTCCGGTCTTTCTGAGAAAAATGTCACGCAACGGCTGCTTTACAGAATTAAATCGAGTAGAAGGAAGCTGCCTGTAATGGAAGTCAAACAATTATAAAAATATTGGTACCACTAGTGCCAATCACAATCCCGGGAGCATATTTCTAAGAAAGGATTGTATTCTTCCGTGGGAAAGTCAGGTATTGACTCGATTGGGGGACTAATCGAAACTTTATGTAGTTTTTTTGCTCTTTTGAAACAGGGAAAACAACATCCCTCGAAACGGCAGTTCATTTCAAAACATATTATCATACGTACAATCCGCTGCCTTTTATGACAGAAAGGCAGTTTTGAAATATGCTCATGAACCTTGCCCCAGCCCATTTCATTTCTTTCCCGTACTTTTATTGCGAGGTAGTGTTTGAAAATCTTTTCCCGTAATTCTGGTGGAAGTGTTTTTATTAGTTCCAACGTGTCTGCGGCTGCCATCTCGGCGTATATACAAGTGCAGATAATTGCTCAAATGGAAAATAATTCTGAGACACTTTTGTATATTATACAGTGCGGGCATTTCTTCAAAAGAAATTAATTTTTTTGTGACACATCCGCTTGCTTTGGGGTCATGCTCTTTGTTTATTTTCACTCAAATACCGCCGCACACATATATTATGAGGGTTCTGGGAGAAAAAAAAACAAGATATTTAACAAAGCTTTTTTTAGCAAAACGAGGCGAGCAATGGGAGCCGAGTTTTGCTAAAAAAAAGCTTTGTTAAATATCTTGTTTTTTTTTGTCCCAGAACCCTCATAATATATGTGTGTCCCTTAAGATCGAATTCCACGAGGTCGGTTTCATACCACCATTTTGAGTGGGCTTTTCCAAGCAGGGCAAAAAGCCAGGTTGACGAACGTCGTCCAATTGGGTTCAAACGAATTTGTTTGACTTTCCCCATCGGGGCGAAATGAAAAAACACCCTTAAGATCGAATTCCTCGAGGTCGGTTTCATACCACCATTTTCAGTGGGCTTTTCCAAGCAGGGCAAAAAGCCGGGTTGAGAAACGTCGTCCAATTGGGTTCAAACGAATTTGTTTGACTTTCCCCATCGGGGCGAAATGAAAAAACACCCTTAAGATCGAATTCCACGAGGTCGGTTTCATACCACCATTTTGAGTGGTCTTTTCCAAGCAGGGCAAAAAGCCGGGTTGACGAACGTCGTCCAATTGCGTTCAAAACGAACTTGTTCGACTTTCCCCATCGGGGCGAAACGAAAAAACACCCTTAAGATCGAATTCCACGAGGTCGGTTACATACCACCATTTTGAGTGGGCTTTTCCAAGCAGGGCAAAAAGCCGGGTTGACGAACGTCGTCCAATTGGGTTCAACCGAACTTGTTCGACTTTCCCCATCGGGGCGAAACGAAAAAAAACCCTTGGGATCGAATTCCATGGGGTCGGTTTCATACCACCATTTTGATTGGCTTTTCCAAGCAGGGCAAAAAGCCGGGTTGACGAACGTCGTCCAATTGCGCTCAAAACGCGTTTTTTCGATTTTCCCCATCGGGGCGAAACGAAAAAACACCCTTGCGATCGAATTCCACGATGTCGGTTTCATACCACCATTTTGAGTGGGCTTTTCCAAGCAGAGCAAAAAGCCGGGTTCACGAACGTCGTCCAATTGCGTTCAAAACGAACTTGTTCGACATTCCCCATTGGAGCGAAACGAAAAAAAACCCTTGGGATCGAATTCCATGGGGTCGGTTTCATACCACCATTTTGAGTGGGCTTTTCCAAGCAGGGCAAAAAGCCGGGTTGACGAACGTCGTCCAATTGGGCTCAAAACGCGTTTTTTCGATTTTCCCCATCGGGGCGAAACGAAAAAACACCCTTGGGATCGAATTCCACGAGGTCGGTTTCATACCACCATTTTGAGTGGGCTTTTCCAAGCAGGGCAAAAAGCCGGGTTGACCAACGTCGTCCAATTGGGTTCAAACGAATTTGTTTGACTTTCCCCATCGGGGCGAAATGAAAAAACACCCTTAAGATCGAATTCCACGAGGTCGGTTTCATACCACCATTTTGAGTGGGCTTTTCGAAGCAGGGCAAAAAGCCGGGTTGACGAACGTCGTCCAATTGGGTTCAAACGAATTTGTTTGACTTTCCCCATCGGGGCGAAATGAAAAAAACACCCTTAAGATCGAATTCCACGAGGTCGGTTTCATACCACCATTTTGAGTGGGCTTTTCCAAGCAGGGCAAAAAGCCGGGTTGAGAAACGTCGTCCAATTGGGTTCGAACGAATTTGTTTGACTTTCCCCATCGGGGCGAAATGAAAAAACACCCTTAAGATCGAATTCCACGAGGTCGGTTTCATACCACCATTTTGAGTGGTCTTTTCCAAGCAGGGCAAAAAGCCGGGTTGACGAACGTCGTCCAATTGCGTTCAAAACGAACTTGTTCGACTTTCCCCATCGGGGCGAAACGAAAAAACACCCTTAAGATCGAATTCCACGAGGTCGGTTTCATACCACCATTTTGAGTGGGCTTTTCCAAGCAGGGCAAAAAGCCGGGTTGACGAACGTCGTCCAATTGCGTTAAAACGAACTTGTTCGACTTTCCCCAACGGGGCGAAACGAAAAAACACCCTTAAGATCGAATTCCACGAGGTCGGTTACATACCACCATTTTGAGTGGGCTTTTCCAAGCAGGGCAAAAAGCCGGGTTGACGAACGTCGTCCAATTGCGCTCAAAACGCGTTTTTTCGATTTTCCCCATCGGGGCGAAACGAAAAAACACCCTTGCGATCGAATTCCACGATGTCGGTTTCATACCACCATTTTGAGTGGGCTTTTCCAAGCAGGGCAAAAAGCCGGGTTGACGAATGTCGTCCAATTGGGTTCAAACGAACTTGTTGGACTTTCCCCATCGGGGCGAAACGAAAAAAACCCTTGGAATCGAATTCCATGGGGTCGGTTTCATACCACCATTTTGAGTGGGCTTTTCCAAGCAGGGCAAAAAGCCGGGTTTAAGAACGTCGTCCAATTGCGTTCAAAACGAACTTGTTCGACTTTCCCCATCGGGGCGAAACGAAAAAACACCCTTAAGATCGAATTCCACGAGGTCGGTTACATACCACCATTTTGAGTGGGCTTTTCCAAGCAGGGCAAAAAGCCGGGTTAACGAACGTCGTCCAATTGGGTTCAAACAAATTTGTTTGACTTTCCCCATCAGTGCGAAATGAAAAAACACCCTTAAGATCGAATTCCACGAGGTCGGTTTCATACCACCATTTTGAGTGGGCTTTTCCAAGCAGGGCAAAAAGCCGGGTTGACGAATGTCGTCCAATTGGGTTCAAACGAACTTGTTGGACTTTCCCCATCGGGGCGAAACGAAAAAAAACCCTTGGAATCGAATTCCATGGGGTCGGTTTCATACCACCATTTTGAGTGGTCTTTTCGAAGCAGGGCAAAAAGCCGGGTTGACGAACGTCGTCCAATTGGGTTGAAACGAATTTGTTTGACTTTCTCCATCGGTGCGAAATGAAAAAACACCCTTAAGATCGAATTCCACGAGGTCGGTTTCATACCACCATTTTGAGTGGGCTTTTCCAAGCAGGGCAAAAAGCCGGGTTGACCAACGTCGTCCAATTGGGTTCAAGCGAACTTGTTCGACTTTCCCCATCGGGGCGAAACGAAAAAAAACCCTTGGGATCGAATTCCATGGGGTCGGTTTCATACCACCATTTTGAGTGGGCTTTTCCAAGCAGGGCAAAAAGCCGGGTTGACGAACGTCGTCCAATTGCGTTCAAGACGAAGTTGTTCGACCTTCCCCATTGGGGCGAAACGAAAAAAAACCCTTGGGATCGAATTCCATGGGGTCGGTTTCATACCACCATTTTGAGTGGGCTTTTCCAGGCAGGGGAAAAAGCCGGGTTGACGAACGTCGTCCAATTGCGCTCAAAACGCGTTTTTTCGATTTTCCCCATCGGGGCGAAACGAAAAAACACCCTTGGGATCGAATTCCACGGGGTCGGTTTCATACCACCATTTTGAGTGGGCTTTTCCAAGCAGGGCAAAAAGCCGGGTTGACGAACGTCGTCCAATTGCGTTAAAAACGAACTTGTTCGACTTTCCCCATCGGGGCGAAACGAAAAAACACCCTTAAGATCGAATTCCACGAGGTCGGTTACATACCACCATTTTGAGTGGGCTTTTCCAAGCAGGGCAAAAAGCCGGGTTCACGAACGTCGTCCAATTGGGTTCAAACAAATTTGTTTGACTTTCCCCATCAGGGCGAAATGAAAAAACACCCTTAAGATCGAATTCCACGAGGTCGGTTTCATACCACCATTTTGAGTGGGCTTTTCCAAGCAGGGCAAAAAGCCGGGTTGACGAATGTCGTCCAATTGGGTTCAAACGAACTTGTTGGACTTTCCCCATCGGGGCGAAACGAAAAAAAACCCTTGGAATCGAATTCCATGGGGTCGGTTTCATACCACCATTTTGAGTGGTTTTTTCCAAGCAGGGCAAAAAGCCGGGTTGACGAACGTCGTCCAATTGGGTTGAAACGAATTTGTTTGACTTTCTCCATCGGTGCGAAATGAAAAAACACCCTTAAGATCGAATTCCACGAGGTCGGTTTCATACCACCATTTTGAGTGGGCTTTTCCAAGCAGGGCAAAAAGCCGGGTTGACGAACGTCGTCCAATTGGGTTCAAGCGAACTTGTTGGACTTTCCCCATCGGGGCGAAACGAAAAAAAACCCTTGGGATCGAATTCCATGGGGTCGGTTTCATACCACCATTTTGAGTGGGCTTTTCCAAGCAGGGCAAAAAGCCGGGTTGACGAACGTCGTCCAATTGCGTTCAAAACGAAGTTGTTCGACTTTCCCCATTGGGGCGAAACGAAAAAAAACCCTTGGGATCGAATTCCATGGGGTCGGTTTCATACCACCATTTTGAGTGGGCTTTTCCAAGCAGGGCAAAAAGCCGGGTTGACGAACGTCGTCCAATTGCGCTCAAAACGCGTTTTTTCGATTTTCCCCATCGGGGCGAAACGAAAAAACACCCTTGGGATCGAATTCCACGGGGTCGGTTTCATACCACCATTTTGAGTGGGCTTTTCCAAGCAGGGCAAAAAGCCGGGTTGACGAACGTTGTCCAATTGCGTTCAAAACGAACTTGTTCGACTTTTCCCATTGGGGCGAAACGAAAAAAAACCCTTGGGATCGAATTCCATGGGGTCGGTTACATACCACCATTTTGAGTGGGCTTTTCCAAGCAGGGCAAAAAGCCGGGTTGACGAACGTCGTCCAATTGCGCTCAAAACGCGTTTTTTCGATTTTCCCCATCGGGGCGAAACGAAAAAACACCCTTGCGATCGAATTCCACGATGTCGGTTTCATACCACCATTTTGAGTGGGCTTTTCCAAGCAGGGCAAAAAGCCGGGTTGACGAATGTCGTCCAATTGGGTTCAAACGAACTTGTTGGACTTTCCCCATCGGGGCGAAACGAAAAAAAAACCCTTGGAATCGAATTCCATGGGGTCGGTTTCATACCACCATTTTGAGTGGGCTTTTCCAAGCAGGGCAAAAAGCCGGGTTTAAGAACGTCGTCCAATTGCGTTCAAAACGAACTTGTTCGACTTTCCCCATCGGGGCGAAACGAAAAAACACCCTTAAGATCGAATTCCACGAGGTCGGTTACATACCACCATTTTGAGTGGGCTTTTCCAAGCAGGGCAAAAAGCCGGGTTGACGAACGTCGTCCAATTGCGCTCAAAACGCGTTTTTTCGATTTTCCCCATCGGGGCGAAACGAAAAAACACCCTTGGGATCGAATTCCACGGGGTAGGTTTTATACCACCATTTTGAGTGGGCTTTTTCAAGCAGGGCAAAAAGCCGGGTTGACGAATGTCGTCCAATTGGGTTCAAACGAACTTGTTGGACTTTCCCCATCGGGGCGAAACGAAAAAAAAACCCTTGGAATCGAATTCCATGGGGTCGGTTTCATACCACCATTTTGAGTGGGCTTTTCCAAGCAGGGCAAAAAGCCGGGTTTAAGAACGTCGTCCAATTGCGTTCAAAACGAACTTGTTCGACTTTCCCCATCGGGGCGAAACGAAAAAACACCCTTAAGATCGAATTCCACGAGGTCGGTTACATACCACCATTTTGAGTGGGCTTTTCCAAGCAGGGCAAAAAGCCGGGTTCACGAACGTCGTCCAATTGGGTTCAAACGAATTTGTTTGACTTTCCTCATCGGGGCGAAATGAAAAAACACCCTTAAGATCTAATTCCACGAGGTCGGTTTCATACCACCATTTTGAGTGGGCTTTTCCAAGCAGGGCAAAAAGCCGGGTTCACGAACGTCGTCCAATTGGGTTCAAGCGAACTTGTTCGACTTTCCCCATCGGGGCGAAACGAAAAAAAACCCTTGGGATCGAATTCCATGGGGTCGGTTTCATACCACCATTTTGAGTGGGCTTTTCCAAGCAGGGCAAAAAGCCGGGTTGACGAATGTCGTCCAATTGGGTTCAAACGAACTTGTTGGACTTTCCCCATCGGGGCGAAACGAAAAAAAACCCTTGGAATCGAATTCCATGGGGTCGGTTTCATACCACCATTTTGAGTGGGCTTTTCCAAGCAGGGCAAAAAGCCGGGTTGACAAACGTCGTCCAATTGCGCTCAAAACGCGTTTTTTCGATTTTCCCCATCGGGGCGAAACGAAAAAACACCCTTGGGATCGAATTCCACGGGGTCGGTTTCATACCACCATTTTGAGTGGGCTTTTTCAAGCAGGGCAAAAAGCCGGGTTGACGAATGTCGTCCAATTGGGTTCAAACGAACTTGTTGGACTTTCCCCATCGGGGCGAAACGAAAAAAAAACCCTTGGAATCGAATTCCATGGGGTCGGTTTCATACCACCATTTTGAGTGGGCTTTTCCAAGCAGGGCAAAAAGCCGGGTTTAAGAACGTCGTCCAATTGCGTTCAAAACGAACTTGTTCGACTTTCCCCATCGGGGCGAAACGAAAAAACACCCTTAAGATAGAATTCCACGAGGTCGGTTACATACCACCATTTTGAGTGGGCTTTTCCAAGCAGGGCAAAAAGCCGGGTTCACGAACGTCGTCCAATTGGGTTCAAACGAATTTGTTTGACTTTCCCCATCGGGGCGAAATGAAAAAACACCCTTAAGATCGAATTCCACGAGGTCGGTTTCATACCACCATTTTGAGTGGTCTTTTCCAAGCAGGGCAAAAAGCCGGGTTGACGAACGTCGTCCAATTGGGTTCAAACGAATTTGTTTGACTTTCCCCATCGGGGCGAAATGAAAAAACACCCTTAAAATCGAATTCCACGAGGTCGGTTTCATACCACCATTTTGAGTGGGCTTTTCCAAGCAGGGCAAAAAGCCGGGTTGACGAACGTCGTCCAATTGGGTTCAAGCGAACTTGTTCGACTTTCCCCATCGGGGCGAAACGAAAAAAAACCATTGGGATCGATTCCATGGGGTCGGTTTCATACCACCATTTTGAGTGGGCTTTTCCAAGCAGGGCAAAAAGCCGGGGTGACAAATGTCGTCCAATTGGGTTCAAACGAACTTGTTGGACTTTCCCCATCGGGGCGAAACGAAAAAAACCCCTTGGAATCGAAGTCCATGGGGTCGGTTTCCTACCACCATTTTGAGTGGGCTTTTCCAAGGAGGGCAAAAAGCCGGGTAGACGAACGTCGTCCAATTGCGCTCAAAACGCGTTTTTTCGATTTTCCCCATCGGGGCGAAACGAAAAAACACCCTTGCGATCGAATTCCACGATGTCGGTTTCATACCACCATTTTGAGTGGGCTTTTCCAAGCAGGGCAAAAAGCCGGGTTGACGAACGTCGTCCAATTGCGTTCAAAACGAACTTGTTCGACTTTCCCCATCGGGGCGAAACGAAAAAAAACCCTTGGGATCGAATTCCATGGGGTCGGTTTCATACCACCATTTTGAGTGGGCTTTTCCAAGCAGGGCAAAAAGCCGGGTTGACGAACGTCGTCCAATTGCGTTCAAAACGAACTTGTTCGACTTTCCCCATCGGGGCGAAACGAAAAAACACCCTTAAGATAGAATTCCACGAGGTCGGTTACATACCACCATTTTGAGTGGGCTTTTCCAAGCAGGGCAAAAAGCCGGGTTCACGAACGTCGTCCAATTGGGTTCAAACGAATTTGTTTGACTTTCCCCATCGGGGCGAAATGAAAAAACACCCTTAAGATCGAATTCCACGAGGTCGGTTTCATACCACCATTTTGAGTGGTCTTTTCCAAGCAGGGCAAAAAGCCGGGTTGACGAACGTCGTCCAATTGGGTTCAAACGAATTTGTTTGACTTTCCCCATCGGGGCGAAATGAAAAAACACCCTTAAAATCGAATTCCACGAGGTCGGTTTCATACCACCATTTTGAGTGGGCTTTTCCAAGCAGGGCAAAAAGCCGGGTTGACGAACGTCGTCCAATTGGGTTCAAACGAACTTGTTCGACTTTCCCCATGGGGGCGAAACGAAAAAACACCCTTAAGATCGAATTCCACGAGGTCGGTTTCATACCACCATTTTGAGTGGGCTTTTCCAAGCAGGGCAAAAAGCCGGGTTGACGAACGTCGTCCAATTGCGTTAAAACGAACTTGTTCGACTTTCCCCATCGGGGCGAAACGAAAAAACACCCTTAAGATCGAATTCCACGAGGTCGGTTACATACCACCATTTTGAGTGGGCTTTTTCAAGCAGGGCAAAAAGCCGGGTTCACGAACGTCGTCCAATTGGGTTCAAACGAAATTGTTTGACTTTCCCCATCGGGGCGAAATGAAAAAACACCCTTAAGATCGAATTCCACGAGGTCGGTTTCATACTACCATTTTGAGTGGGCTTTTCCAAGCAGGGCAAAAAGCCGGGTTGACGAACGTCGTCCAGTTGGGTTGAAGCGAACTTGTTCGACTTTCCCCATCGGGGCGAAACGAAAAAAAACCCTTGGGATCGAATTCCATGGGGTCGGTTTCATACCACCATTTTGAGTGGGCTTTTCCAAGCAGGGCAAAAAGCCGGGTTGACGAACGTCGTCCAATTGCGTTCAAAACGAAGTTGTTCGACTTTCCCCATTGGGGCGAAACGAAAAAAAACCCTTGGGATCGAATTCCATGGGGTCGGTTTCATACCACCATTTTGAGTGGGCTTTTCCAAGCAGGGCAAAAAGCCGGGTTGACGAACGTCGTCCAATTGTGCTCAAAACGCGTTTTTTCGATTTTCCCCATCGGGGCGAAACGAAAAAACACCCTTGCGATCGAATTCCACGATGTCGGTTTCATACCACCATTTTGAGTGGGCTTTTCCAAGCAGGGCAAAAAGCCGGGTTGACGAACGTCGTCCAATTGCGTTCAAAACGAACTTGTTCGACTTTCCCCATCGGGACGAAACGAAAAAAAACCCTTGGGATCGAATTCCATGGGGTCGGTTACATACCACCATTTTGAGTGGGCTTTTCCAAGCAGGGCATAAGCCGGGTTGACGAACGCCGTCCAATTGCGCTCAAAACGCGTTTTTTCGATTTTCCCTATCGGGGCGAAACGAAAAAACACCCTTGCGATCGAATTCCACTATGTGGGTTTCATACCACCATTTTGAGTGGGCTTTTCCAAGCAGGGCAAAAAGCCGGGTTGACGAACGTCGTCCAATTGGGTTCAATCGAATTTGTTTGACTTTCCCCATCGGGGCGAAATGAAAAAACACCCTTGGGATCGAATTCCATGGGGTCGGTTTCATACCACCATTTTGAATTCCACGAGGTCGGTTACATACCACCATTTTGAGTGGGCTTTTCCAAGCAGGGCAAAAAGCCGGGTTGACGAACGTCGTCCAATTGCGTTCAAAACGAACTTGTTCGACTTTCCCCATCGGGGCGAAACGAAAAAACACCCTTAAGATCGAATTCCACGAGGTCGGTTACATACCACCATTTTGAGTGGGCTTTTCCAAGCAGGGCATAAGCCGGGTTGACGAACGTCGTCCAATTGCGCTCAAAACGCGTTTTTTCGACTTTCCCCATCGGGACGAAACGAAAAATACCCCTTAAGATCGAATTCCACGAGGTCGGTTTCATACCACCATTTTGAGTGGGCTTTTCCAAGCAGGGCAAAAAGCCGGGTTGACGAACGTCGTCCAATTGGGTTCAATCGAATTTGTTTGACTTTCCCCATCGGGGCGAAATGAAAAAACACCCTTGGGATCGAATTCCATGGGGTCGGTTTCATACCACCATTTTGAGTGGGCTTTTCCAAGCAGGGCAAAAAGCCGGGTTGACGAACGTCGTCCAATTGGGTTCAAACGAATTTGTTTGAGTTTCCCCATCGGGGCGAAATGAAAAAACACCCTTAAGATCAAATTCCACGAGGTCCGTTTCATACCACCATTTAGAGTGGGCTTTTCCAAGCAGGGCAAAAAGCCGGGTTGACGAACGTCGTCCAATTGGGTTCAAAACTCGTTTTTTCGACTTTCCCAATCGGGGCGAAACGAAAAAACACCCTTTGGATCGAATTCCACGAGGTCGGTTTCATACGACCATTTTGGGTGGGCTTTTCCCAGCAGCGCAAAAAGCCGGGTTGACGAAGGTCGTCCAATTGCGTTCAAAACTCGTTTTTTCGACTTTCCCCATAGGGGCAAAACGAAAAAACACCCTTGGATCGAATTCAACAAGTTCGTTATCATACCACCATTTTGGGAGGGCTTTACCAAGGAGCGGAAAACGCCGGGTTGACGAAAAACGTCCAATTGCGTTGAAAACTCGTTTTTTCGAGTTTCCCCATATTGGCGAAAGGAAAAAACACCCTTTGGATCGAATTCCACGAGGTCGGTTTGACACCACCATTTTGGGTGGGCTTTTCCCAGCAGCGCAAAAAGCCGGGTTGACGAAGGTCGTCCAATTGCGTTCAAAACTCGTTTTTTGGACTTTTCCCATAGGGGTGAAACGAAAAATCACCCTTGGGATCGAATTCCACGAGGTCGGTTTCATACCACCATTTTGGGTGGGATTTTCCAAGCAGCGCGAAACGCCGGTTTGACGTAGGTCGTCCAATTGCGTTGAAAATTCGTTTTTTAGACTTTCCCCATTGGGGCGAAACGAAGAAACACCCTTTGGATCAAATTACACGAGGTCGGTTTCATACCACCATTTTCAGTGGGCTTTTCCCAGCAGCGCAAAACTCCGTGTTGACGAAGGTCGTCCAATTGCGTTTAAAACTCGTTTTGTCGAGATTCCCCATCCTGGCGAAACGAAACAACACCCTTGGGATCGAATTCCACGAGGTCGGTTTCATACCACCATTTTGGGTGGGCTTTACCAAGCAGCGGAAAACGCCGGGTTGACGAAGGTCGTCCAATTGCGTTCAAAACTCGTTTATTCGACATTCCCCATCGGGGCGAAACGAAAAAGCACCCTTGGGATCGAATTCCACCAGGTCGGTTTCATACCACCATTTTGGGTGGGCTTTACCAAGCAGCGGAAAACGCCGGGATGACGAAGTTCTTCCAATTGGGTTGAAAACTCGTTTTGTCGAGTTTTCCCATCGGGACGAAACAAAAAAACACCCTTGGGATCGAATTCCACGAGGTCGGTTTCATACCAACATTTTTGCTGGGCCCTTGCAAGCAGTACAAAAAGGCGGGTTGACGAAGGTCGTCCATTTGCCTTGAAAACTCGTTTTTTCGACTTTCCCCGTCGGAGCGAGACGAAAAAACACCCTTGGGATCGAATTCCACGGGGTCGGATTCATACCACCATTTTGGGTTGGTTTTACCAAGTAGCGGAAAACGCTGGGTTGACGAAGGTCGTCCTATTGCGCTCAAAACGCGTTTTTTCGATTTTCCCCATGGGGGCGAAACGAAAAAACACCCTTGGGATCGAATTCCACGGGGTCGGTTTCATACCACCATTTTGAGTGGGCTTTTCCAAGCAGGGCAAAAAGCCGGGTTCACGAACGTCGTCCAATTGCGCTAAAAACGCGTTTTTTCGATTTTCCCAATGGGGGCAAAACGAAAAAACACCCTTGGGATCGAATTCCACGGGGTCGGTTTCATACCACCATTTTGAGTGGGCTTTTGCAAGCAGGGCAAAAAGCCGGGTTCACGAACGTCGTCCAATTGGGTTCAATCGAATTTGTTTGACTTTCCCCATCGGGGCGAAATGAAAAAACACCCTTAAGATCGAATTCCACGAGGTCGGTTTCATACCACCATTTTGAGTGGGCTTTTCCAAGCAGGGCAAAAAGCCGGGGTGACGAACGTCGTCCAATTGCGTTGAAAACGAACTTGTTCGACTTTCCCTATCGGGGCGAAACAAAAAAAAACCCTTGGGATCGAATTCCATGGGGTCGGTTTTATACCACCATTTTGAGTGGGCTTTTCCAAGCAGGGCAAAAAGCCGGGTTTAAGAACGTCGTCCAATTGCGTTCAAAACGAACTTGTTCGACTTTCCCCATCGGGGCGAAACGAAAAAAAACCCTTGGGATCGAATTCCATGGGGTCGGTTTCATACCACCATTTTGAGTGGGCTTTTCCAAGCAGGGCAAAAAGCCGGGTTCACGAACGTCGTCCAATTGCGCTCAAAACGCGTTTTTTCGATTTTCCCCATGGGGGCGAAACGAAAAAACACCCTTGGGATCGAATTCCATGGGGTCGGTTTCATACCACCATTTTGAGTGGGCTTTTCCAAGCAGGGCAAAAAGCCGGGTTGACGAACGTCGTCCAATTGCGTTCAAAACGAACTTGTTCGACTTTCCCCATCGGGGCGAAACGAAAAAACACCCTTAAGATCGAATTCCACGAGGTCGGTTTCATACCACCATTTTGAGTGGGCTTTTCCAAGCAGGGCAAAAAGCCGGGTTGACGAACGTCGTCCAATTGCGTTAAAACGAACTTGTTCGACTTTCCCCATCGGGGCGAAACGAAAAAACACCCTTAAGATCGAATTCCACGAGGTCGGTTTCATACCACCATTTTGAGTGGGCTTTTCCAAGCAGGGCAAAAAGCCGGGTTGACGAACGTCGTCCAATTGGGTTCAAAACTCGTTTTTTCGACTTTCCCAATCGGGGCGAAACGAAAAAACACCCTTTGGATCGAATTCCACGAGGTCGGTTTCATACGACCATTTTGGGTGGGCTTTTCCCAGCAGCGCAAAAAGCCGGGTTGACGAAGGTCGTCCAATTGCGTTCAAAACTCGTTTTTTCGACTTTCCCCATAGGGGCAAAACGAAAAAACACCCTTGGATCGAATTCAACAAGTTCGTTATCATACCACCATTTTGGGAGGGCTTTACCAAGGAGCGGAAAACGCCGGGTTGACGAAAAACGTCCAATTGCGTTGAAAACTCGTTTTTTCGAGTTTCCCCATATGGGCGAAAGGAAAAAACACCCTTTGGATCGAATTCCACGAGGTCGGTTTGACACCACCATTTTGGGTGGGCTTTTCCCAGCAGCGCAAAAAGCCGGGTTGACGAAGGTCGTCCAATTGCGTTCAAAACTCGTTTTTTGGACTTTTCCCATAGGGGTGAAACGAAAAATCACCCTTGGGATCGAATTCCACGAGGTCGGTTTCATACCACCATTTTGGGTGGGATTTTCCAAGCAGCGCGAAACGCCGGTTTGACGTAGGTCGTCCAATTGCGTTGAAAATTCGTTTTTTAGACTTTCCCCATTGGGGCGAAACGAAGAAAAACCCTTTGGATCAAATTACACGAGGTCGGTTTCATACCACCATTTTCGGTGGGCTTTTCCCAGCAGCGCAAAACTCCGTGTTGACGAAGGTCGTCCAATTGCGTTTAAAACTCGTTTTGTCGAGATTCCCCATCGGGGCGAAACGAAACAACACCCTTGGGATCGAATTCCACGAGGTCGGTTTCATACCACCATTTTGGGTGGGCTTTACCAAGCAGCGGAAAACGCCGGGTTGACGAAGGTCGTCCAATTGCGTTCAAAACTCGTTTATTCGACATTCCCCATCGGGGCGAAACGAAAAAGCACCCTTGGGATCGAATTCCACCAGGTCGGTTTCATACCACCATTTTGGGTGGGCTTTACCAAGCAGCAGAAAACGCCGGGATGACGAAGTTCTTCCAATTGGGTTGAAAACTCGTTTTGTCGAGTTTTCCCATCGGGACGAAACAAAAAAACACCCTTGGGATCGAATTCCACGAGGTCGGTTTCATACCAACATTTTTGCTGGGCCCTTGCAAGCAGTGCAAAAAGGCGGGTTGACGAAGGTCGTCCAATTGCGTTCAAAACTCGTTTATTCGACATTCCCCATCGGGGCGAAACGAAAAAGCACCCTTGGGATCGAATTCCACCAGGTCGGTTTCATACCACCATTTTGGGTGGGCTTTACCAAGCAGCAGAAAACGCCGGGATGACGAAGTTCTTCCAATTGGGTTGAAAACTCGTTTTTTCGACTTTCCTCGTCAGAGCGAGACGAAAAAACACCCTTGGGATCGAATTCCACGAGGTCGGATTCATACCACCATTTTGGGTTGGTTTTACCAAGTAGCGGAAAACGCTGGGTTGACGAAGGTCGTCCTATTGCGTTCAAAACTCGTTTTTTTGAGATTCCCCATCGGGGCGAAACGAAGAAACACCCTTGGGATCGAATTCCACGAGTTTGGTTTCAAACCACAATTTTGGGTCGGCTTTTGCAAGCAGCGCAAAAAGCCAGCTGTGTAGTGCACAGAGTACAGTGTACCCTGTCTAGTGCACAGAGTACAGTGTACCGTGTATAGTGCACAGTGCAGAGAGTACAGTGTACCGTGTATTGTGCACAGAGTACAGTGTACCGTGTATGGTGCACAGTGCACGGAGTACAGTGTACCGTGTATAGTGCACAGAGTACAGTGTACCGTGTATAGTGCACAGAGTAGAGTGTACCGTGTATAGTGCACAGTGCACAGAGTACAGTATACCGTGCATAGTGCACAGTGCACTGAGTCCAGTGTACCGTGTATAGTGCACAGTGCACAGAGTACAGTGTACCGTGTATAGTGCACAGTGCACAGAGTACAGTGTACCGTGTATAGTGCACAGTGCACAGAGTACAGTGTACCGTGTATAGTGCACAGCGCACAGAGTACAGTGTACCGTGTATAGTGCACAGAGTACTGTGTACCGTGTATGGTGTACAGTGCACAGAGTACAGTGTACCGTGTATAGTGCACAGTGCAGAGAGTACAGTGTACCGTGTATTGTGCACAGAGTACAGTGTACCGTGTATGGTGCACAGTGCACAGAGTACAGTGTACCGTGTATAGTGCACAGAGTACAGTGTACCGTGTATAGTGCACAGAGTACAGTGTACCGTGTATAGTGCACAGAGTAGAGTGTACCGTGTATAGTGCACAGTGCACAGGGTACAGTGTACCGTGCATAGTGCACAGTGCAGAGAGTACAGTGTACCGTGTATAGTGCACAGAGTACAGTGTACCGTGTATAGTGCAAAGAGTACAGTGTACCGTGTATAGTGCACAGAGTACAGTGTACCGTGTTTAGTGCACAGTGCACAGAGTACAGTGTACCGTGTATAGAGCACAGTGCACTGAGTCCAGTGTACCGTGTATAGTGCACAGTGCACAGAGTACAGTGTACCGTGTATAGTGCACAGTGCACAGAGTACAGTGTACCGTGTATAGTGCACAGTGCACAGAGTACAGTGTACCGTGTATAGTGCACAGCGCACAGAGTACAGTGTACCGTGTATAGTGCACAGAGTACTGTGTACCGTGTATGGTGTACAGTGCACAGAGTACAGTGTACCGTGTATAGTGCACAGTGCAGAGAGTACAGTGTACCGTGTATTGTGCACAGAGTACAGTGTACCGTGCATAGTGCACAGTGCAGAGAGTACTGTGTACCGTGTATAGTGCACAGAGTACAGTGTACCGTGTATAGTGCAAAGAGTACAGTGTACCGTGTATAGTGCACAGAGTACAGTGTACCGTGTATAGTGCACAGTGCACAGAGTACAGTGTACCGTGTATAGAGCACAGTGCACTGAGTCCAGTGTACCGTGTATAGTGCACAGTGCACAGAGTACAGTGTACCGTGTATAGTGCACAGTGCACAGAGTACAGTGTACCGTGTATAGTGCACAGGGCACAGCGCACAGAGTACAGTGTATATACCGTGTATATACCGTATATACTACTATACCGTGTATAGTGCACAGTGCACAGAGTACAGTGTACCGTGTATAGTGCACAGTGCACAGTGCACAGAGTACAGTGTACCATGTATAGTGTACAGAGTACAGTCTACCGTGTATAGTGCACAGAGTAGAGTGTACCGTGTATAGTGCACAGTGCACAGAGTACAGTTTACCGTGCATAGTGCACAGTGCACTAAGTCCAGTGTACCGTGTATAGTGCACAGTGCACAGAGTACAGTGTACCGTGTATAGTGCACAGTGCACAGAGTACAGTGTACCGTGTATAGTGCACAGTGCACAGTGCACAGAGTACAGTGTACCGTGTATAGTGCACAGTGCACAATGCACAGAGTACAGTGTACCGTGTATAGTGCACAGCGCACAGAGTACAGTGTACCGTGTATAGTGCATAGAGTACTGTGTACCGTGTATGGTGTACAGGGCACAGAGTACAGTGTACCGTGTATAGTGAACAGAGTGCAGTGTGCCGTGTATAGTGCACATAGTACAGTGTACCGTGTATAGTTCACAGTGCACAGAGTACAGTGTACCGTGTATAGCACACAGTGCACAGGGTACAGTGTACCGTGTATAGTGCACAGTGCACAGAGTACAGTGTACCGTGTAAAGTGCAGAGTACAGTGTACTGTGTATAGTGAACAGTGCACAGAGTAAAGTGTACCGTGTATAGTGCACAGTGCACAGCGTACAGTGTACCGTGTATAGTGCACAGCACACAGAGTACAGTGTACCGTGTATAGTGCACAGTGCACAGAGTACAGTGTACCGTGTATAGTGCACAGTGCACAGAGTACAGTGTACCGTGTATAGTGCACAGTGCACAGTGCACAGAGTACAGTGTACCGTGTATAGTGCACAGCGCACAGAGTACAGTGTACCGTGTATAGTGCACAGAGTACTGTGTACCGTGTATGGTGTACAGTGCACAGAGTACAGTGTACCGTGTATAGTGAACAGAGTACAGTGTGCCGTGTATAGTGCACAGAGTACAGTGTACTGTGTATAGTTCACAGTGCACAGAGTACAGTGTACCGTGTATAGTGCACAGTGCACAGAGTACAGTGTACCGTGTATAGTGCACAGTGCACAGTGCACAGAGTACAGTGTACCGTGTATAGTGCACAGTGCACAGTGCACAGAGTACAGTGTACCGTGTATAGTGCACAGCGCACAGAGTACAGTGTACCGTGTATAGTGCACAGAGTTCTGTGTACCGTGTATGGTGTACAGTGCACAGAGTACAGTGTACCGTGTATAGTGAACAGAGTACAGTGTGCCGGTATAGTGCACAGAGTAGAGTGTACCGTGTATAGTTTACAGTGCACAGAGTACAGTGTACCGTGTATAGTACACAGTGCACAGGGTACAGTGTACCGTGTATAGTGCACAGTGCACAGAGTACCGTGTTTAGTGCACAGGGCATAGAGTACAGTGTACCGTGTATAGTGTAGAGTACAGTGTACTGTGTGTAGTGCACAGTGCACAGAGTACAGTGTACCGTGTATAGTGCACAGTGCACAGCGTACAGTGTACCGTGTATAGTGCACAGCACACAGAGTACAGTGTACGGTGTATAGTGCACAGTGCACAGAGTACAGTGTACCGTGTATAGTGCACAGTGCACAGAGTACAGTGTACCGTGTATAGTGCACAGTGCACAGAGTACAGTGTACCGTGTATAGTGCACAGTTTACAGAGTATAGTGTACCGTGTATAGTGCACAGCACACAGAGTACAGTGTACCGTGTATAGTGCACAGTGCACAGAGTACAGTGTACCGTGTATAGTGCACAGTGCACAGTGCACAGAGTACAGTGTACCGTGTATAGTGCAGAGTACAGTGTACTGTGTATAGTGCACAGTGCACAGAGTACAGTGTACCGTGTTTAGTGCACAGGGCATAGAGTACAGTGTACCGTGTATAGTGCACAGAGTACAGTGTACCGTGTATAGTGCACAGAGTACAGTGTACCGTGTATAGTGCACAGAGTACAGTGTACCGTGTATAGTGCACAGAGTAGAGTGTACCGTGTATAGTGCACAGTGCACAGAGTACAGTGTACCGTGCATAGTGCACAGTGCAGAGAGTACAGTGTACTGTGTATAGTGCACAGAGTACAGTGTACCGTGTATAGTGCAAAGAGTACAGTGTACCGTGTATAGTGCACAGAGTACAGTGTACCGTGTATAGTGCACAGTGCACAGAGTACAGTGTACCGTGTATAGAGCACAGTGCACTGAGACCAGTGTACCGTGTATAGTGCACAGTGCAAAGAGTACAGTGTACCGTGTATAGTGCACAGTGCACAGAGTACAGTGTACCGTGTATAGTGCAAAGTGCACAGTGCACAGAGTACAGTGTACCGTGTATAGTGCACAGCGCACAGAGTACAGTGTATATACCGTGTATATACCGTGTATATACCGTGTATATACCGTATATACTACTATACCGTGTATAGTGCACAGTGCACAGAGTACAGTGTACCGTGTATAGTGCACAGTGCACAGTGCACAGAGTACAGTGTACCGTGTATAGTGCACAGAGTGCAGTGTACCGTGTATAGTGCACAGAGTAGAGTGTACCGTGTATAGTGCACAGTGCACAGAGTACAGTGTACCGTGCATAGTGCACAGTGCACTGAGTCCAGTGTACCGTGTAAAGTGCAGAGTACAGTGTACTGTGTATAGTGCACAGTGCACAGAGTACAGTGTACCGTGTATAGTGCACAGTGCACAGCGTATAGTGTACCGTGTATAGTGCACAGTACACAGAGTACAGTGTACCGTGTATAGTGCACAGTGCACAGAGTGCAGTGCACCGTGTATAGTGCACAGTGAACAGAGTACAGTGTACCGTGTATAGTGCACGGTGCACAGAGTACAGGGTACCGTGTATAGTGCACAGTGCACAGAGTACAGTGTACCACGTATAGTGCACATGGCACAGAGTACAGTGTACCGTGGATAGTGCACAGAGTACACGGTACTGTGTATAGTGGACAGTGCACAGAGTACAGTGTACCGTGTATAGTGCACAGTGCACAGTGTACCATGTATAGTGAAAAGAGTACAGTGTACCGTGTATAGTACACAGTGCACAGAGTACAGTGTACCGTGTATAGTGCACAGAGTACAGTGTACCGTTTATAGTGCACAGTGCACAGAGTACAGTGTACTGTGTATAGTGTACAGAGTACCGTGTATTAGAAAACAGTGCACAGTGCACAGAGTACAGTGTACCGTGTATAGTGAACAGAGTAAAGTGTGCCGTGTATAGTTCACAGAGTACAGTGTACCGTGTATAGTGCACAGTGCACAGAGTACAGTGTACCGTGTATAGTACACAGTGCACAGGGTACAGTGTACCGTGTATAGTGCACAGTGCACAGAGTACAGTGTACCGTGTTTAGTGCACCGGGCATAGAGTACAGTCTACCGTGTATAGTGCACAGAGTACAGTGTACCGTGTATAGTGCACAGAGTACAGTGTACCGTGTATAGTGCACAGAGTAGAGTGTACCGTGTATAGTGCACAGTGCACAGAGTAAGGTGTACCGTGCATAGTGCACAGTGCAGAGAGTACAGTGTACCGTGTATAGTGCACAGAGTACAGTGTACCGTGTATAGTGCAAAGAGTACAGTGTACCGTGTATAGTGCAAAGAGTACAGTGTACCGTGTATAGTGCACAGTGCACAGAGTACAGTGTACCGTGTATAGAGCACAGTGCACTGAGACCAGTGTACCGTGTATAGTGCACAGTGCACAGAGTATAGTGTACCGTGTATAGTGCACAGTGCACAGAGTACAGTTTACCCTGTATAGTGCACAGTGCACAGTGCACAGAGTACAGTGTACCGTGTATAGTGCACAGCGCACAGAGTACAGTGTATATACCGTGTATATACCGTGTATATACCGTGTATATACCGTATATACTACTATACCGTGTATAGTGCACAGTGCACAGAGTACAGTGTACCGTGTATAGTGCACAGTGCACAGTGCACAGAGTACAGTGTACCGTGTATAGTGCACAGAGTGCAGTGTACCGTGTATAGTACACAGAGTAGAGTGTACCGTGTACAGTGTAGAGTGTACAGTGTACCGTGTATAGTGCACAGTGCACAGAGTACAGTGTACCGTGTATAGTGCACAGTGCACAGTGCACAGAGTACAGTGTACCGTGTATAGTGCACAGTGCAAAGTGCACAGAGTACAGTGTACCGTGTATAGTGCACAGCGCACAGAGTACAGTGTACCGTGTATAGTGCACAGAGTACTGTGTACCTTGTATGGTGTACAGTGCACAGAGTACAGTGTACCGTGTATAGTGAACAGAGTACAGTGTGCCGTGTATAGTGCACAGAGTACAGTGTACCGTGTATAGTGCACAGTGCACAGAGTACCGTGTTTAGTGCACAGGGCATAGAGTACAGTGTACCGTGTATAGTGTAGAGTACAGTGTACTGTGTGTAGTGCACAGTGCACAGAGTACAGTGTACCGTGTATAGTGCACAGTGCACAGCGTACAGTGTACCGTGTATAGTGCACAGCACACAGAGTACAGTGTACGGTGTATAGTGCACAGAGTACAGTGTACCGTGTATAGTGCACAGAGTAGAGTGTACCGTGTATAGTGCACAGTGCACAGAGTAAGGTGTACCGTGCATAGTGCACAGTGCAGAGAGTACAGTGTACCGTGTATAGTGCACAGAGTACAGTGTACCGTGTATAGTGCAAAGAGTACAGTGTACCGTGTATAGTGCAAAGAGTACAGTGTACCGTGTATAGTGCACAGTGCACAGAGTACAGTGTACCGTGTATAGTGCACAGTGCACAGAGTACAGTGTACCGTGTATAGTGCACAGTTTACAGAGTATAGTGTACCGTGTATAGTGCACAGCACACAGAGTATAGTGTACCGTGTATAGTGCACAGTGCACAGAGTACAGTGTACCGTGTATAGTGCACAGTGCACAGTGCACAGAGTACAGTGTACCGTGTATAGTGCAGAGTACAGTGTACTGTGTATAGTGCACAGTGCACAGAGTACAGTGTACCGTGTTTAGTGCACAGGGCATAGAGTACAGTGTACCGTGTATAGTGCACAGAGTACAGTGTACCGTGTATAGTGCACAGAGTACAGTGTACCGTGTATAGTGCACAGAGTAGAGTGTACCGTGTATAGTGCACAGTGCACAGAGTACAGTGTACCGTGCATAGTGCACAGTGCAGAGAGTACAGTGTACTGTTTATAGTGCACAGAGTACAGTGTACCGTGTATAGTGCAAAGAGTACAGTGTACCGTGTATAGTGCACAGAGTACAGTGTACCGTGTATAGTGCACAGTGCACAGAGTACAGTGTACCTTGTATAGAGCACAGTGCACTGAGACCAGTGTACCGTGTATAGTGCACAGTGCAAAGAGTACAGTGTACCGTGTATAGTGCACAGTGCACAGAGTACAGTGTACCGTGTATAGTGCACAGTGCACAGTGCACAGAGTACAGTGTACCGTGTATAGTGCACAGCGCACAGAGTACAGTGTATATACCGTGTATATACCGTGTATATACCGTGTATATACCGTATATACTACTATACCGTGTATAGTGCACAGTGCACAGAGTACAGTGTACCGTGTATAGTGCACAGTGCACAGTGCACAGAGTACAGTGTACCGTGTATAGTGCACAGAGTGCAGTGTACCGTGTATAGTGCACAGAGTAGAGTGTACCGTGTATAGTGCACAGTGCACAGAGTACAGTGTACCGTGCATAGTGCACAGTGCACTGAGTCCAGTGTACCGTGTAAAGTGCAGAGTACAGTGTACTGTGTATAGTGCACAGTGCACAGAGTACAGTGTACCGTGTATAGTGCACAGTGCACAGCGTATAGTGTACCGTGTATAGTGCACAGTACACAGAGTACAGTGTACCGTGTATAGTGCACAGTGCACAGAGTGCAGTGCACCGTGTATAGTGCACAGTGCACAGAGTACAGTGTACCGTGTATAGTGCACGGTGCACAGAGTACAGGGTACCGTGTATAGTGCACAGTGCACAGAGTACAGTGTACCACGTATAGTGCACATGGCACAGAGTACAGTGTACCGTGGATAGTGCACAGAGTACACGGTACTGTGTATAGTGGACAGTGCACAGAGTACAGTGTACCGTGTATAGTGCACAGTGCACAGTGTACCATGTATAGTGAAAAGAGTACAGTGTACCGTGTATAGTACACAGAGCACAGAGTACAGTGTACCGTGTATAGTGCACAGAGTACAGTGTACCGTTTATAGTGCACAGTGCACAGAGTACAGTGTACTGTGTATAGTGTACAGAGTACCGTGTATTAGAAAACAGTGCACAGTGCACAGAGTACAGTGTACCGTGTATAGTGAACAGAGTAAAGTGTGCCGTGTATAGTGCACAGAGTACAGTGTACCGTGTATAGTGCACAGTGCACAGAGTACAGTGTACCGTGTATAGTACACAGTGCACAGGGTACAGTGTACCGTGTATAGTGCACAGTGCACAGAGTACAGTGTACCGTGTTTAGTGCACAGGGCATAGAGTACAGTGTACCGTGTATAGTGCACAGAGTACAGTGTACCGTGTATAGTGCACAGAGTACAGTGTACCGTGTATAGTGCACAGAGTAGAGTGTACCGTGTATAGTGCACAGTGCACAGAGTACAGTGTACCGTGCATAGTGCACAGTGCAGAGAGTACAGTGTACCGTGTATAGTGCACAGAGTACAGTGTACCGTGTATAGTGCAAAGAGTACAGTGTACCGTGTATAGTGCACAGAGTACAGTGTACCGTGTATAGTGCACAGTGCACAGAGTACAGTGTACCGTGTATAGAGCACAGTGCACTGAGACCAGTGTACCGTGTATAGTGCACAGTGCACAGAGTACAGTGTACCGTGTATAGTGCACAGTGCACAGAGTACAGTTTACCCTGTATTGTGCACAGTGCACAGTGCACAGAGTACAGTGTACCGTGTATAGTGGACAGCGCACAGAGTACAGTGTATATACCGTGTATATACCGTGTATATACCGTGTATATACCGTATATACTACTATACCGTGTATAGTGCACAGTGCACAGAGTACAGTGTACCGTGTATAGTGCACAGTGCACAGTGCACAGAGTACAGTGTACCGTGTATAGTGCACAGAGTGCAGTGTACCGTGTATAGTACACAGAGTAGAGTGTACCGTGTACAGTGTAGAGTGTACAGTGTACCGTGTATAGTGCACAGTGCACAGAGTACAGTGTACCGTGTATAGTGCACAGTGCACAGTGCACAGAGTACAGTGTACCGTGTATAGTGCACAGTGGACAGTGCACAGAGTACAGTGTACCGTGTATAGTGCACAGCGCACAGAGTACAGTGTACCGTTTATAGTGCACAGAGTACTGTGTACCGTGTATGGTGTACAGTGCACAGAGTACAGTGTACCGTGTATAGTGAACAGAGTACAGTGTGCCGTGTATAGTGCACAGAGTACAGTGTACCGTGTATAGTGCACAGTGCACAGAGTACAGTGTACCGTGTATAGTACACAGTGCACAGGGTACAGTGTACCGTGTATAGTGTACAGTGCACAGAGTACAGTGTACCGTGTTAAGTGCACAGGGCATAGAGTACAGTGTACCGTGTATAGTGCAGAGTACAGTGTACTGTGTATTGTGCACAGTGCACAGAGTACAGTTTACCGTGTATAGTGCACAGTGCACAGCGTACAGTGTACCGTGTATAGTGCACAGCACACAGAGTACAGTGTACCGTGTACAGTGCACAGTGCACAGAGTACAGTGTACCGTGTATAGTGTACAGTGCACAGAGTACAGTGTACCGTGTATAGCGCACAGTGCACAGAGTACAGTGTACCGTGTATAGTGCACAGTGCACAGAGTACAGTGTACCGTGTATAGTGCACAGTGCACAGTGCACAGTGCACAGAGTACAGTGTACCGTGTATAGTGCATAGTGCACAGTGCACAGAGTACAGTGTACCGTGTATAGTGCACAGCGCACAGAGTACAGTGTATATACCGTGTATATACCGTATATACTACTATACCGTGTATAGTGCACAGTGCACAGAGTACAGTGTACCGTGTACAGTGCACAGTGCACAGTGCACAGAGTACAGTGTACCGTGTATAGTGTACAGAGTAGAGTGAACCGTGTATAGTGCACAGAGTAGAGTGTACCGTGTATAGTGCACAGTGCACAGAGTACAGTTTACCGTGCATAGTGCACAGTGCAATGAGTCTAGTGTACCGTGTATAGTGCACAGTGCACAGAGTACAGTGTACCGTGTATAGTGCACAGTGCACAGAGTACAGTGTACCGTGTATAGTGCACAGTGCACAGTGCACAGAGTACAATGTACCGTGTATAGTGCACAGTGCACAGTGCACAGAGTACAGTGTACCGTGTATAGTGCACAGTGCACAGTGTACCATGTATAGTGAACAGAGTACAGTGTACCGTGTATAGTACAGAGTGCACAGAGTACAGTGTACCGTGTATAGTGCACAGAGTACAGTGTACCATTTGTAGTGCACAGTACACAGAGTACAGTGTACTTTGTATAGTGCACAGCGTACAGTGTACCGTGTATAGTGTACAGTGCACAGAGTACAGTGCACAGAGTACAGTGTACCGTGTATAGTGAACATAGTACAGTGTACCGTGTATAGTGCACAGTGAACAGAGTACAGTGTACCGTGTATAGTGGACAGTGCACAGAGTACAGTGTACCGTGTATAGTGGACAGTGCACAGAGTACAGTGTACCGTGCATAGTGCACAGAGTACAGTGTACCGTGTATAGTGTACAGTGCACAGAGTACAGTGCACAGAGTACAGTGTACCGTGTATAGTGAACATAGTACAGTGTACCGTGTATAGTGCACAGAGTACAGTGTACCGTGTTTAGTGCACAGTGCACAGAGTACAGTGTACCGTGTATAGTGCACAGTGCACAGAGTACAGTGTACCGTGTATAGTGCACAGTGCACAGAGTACAGTGTACTGTGTTTAGTGCACAGGGCATAGAGTACAGTGTACCGTGTAAAGTGCAGAGTACAGTGTACTGTGTATAGTGCACAGTGCACAGAGTACAGTGTACCGTGTATAGTGCACAGTGAACAGCGTACAGTGTACCGTGTATAGCGCACAGCACACAGAGTACAGTGTACCGTGTATAGTGCACAGTGCACCGAGTACAGTGCACCGTGTATAGTGCACAGTGCACAGAGTACAGTGTACCGTGTATAGTGCACGGTGCACAGAGTACAGTGTACCGTGTATAGTGCACAGTGCAGTGAGTACAGTGTACCACGTATAGTGCACAGGGCACAGAGTACAGTGTACCGTGGATAGTGCACAGAGTACAGGGTACTGTGTATAGTGGACAGTGCACAGAGTACAGTGTACCGTGTATAGTGCACAGTGCACAGTGTACCATGTATAGTGAACAGAGTACAGTGTACCGTGTATAGTACAGAGTGCACAGAGTACAGTGTACCGTGTATAGTGTACAGAGTACAGTGTACCATTTATAGTGCACAGTGCACAGAGTACAGTGTACTGTGTATAGTGCACAGCGTACAGTGTACCGTGTATAGTGCACAGTGCACAGAGTACAGTGTACTGTGTATAGTGCACAGTGCACAGTGCACAGAGTACAGTGTACCGTGTATAGTGCACAGCGCACAGAGTACAGTGTACCGTGTATAGTGCACAGTGCACAGAGTACAGTGTACGGTGTATAGTGCACAGTGCACAGAGTACAGTGTACCATGTATAGTGCACAGTGCACAGAGTACAGTGTACCGTGTATAGTGCACAGTGCCAGAGTACAGTGTACCGTGTATAGTGCACAGCGCACGGAGTACAGTGTAACGTGTATATGTCACAGAGTACTGTGTACCGTGTATGGTGTACAGTGCACAGAGTACAGTGTACCGTGTATAGTGCACAGTGCAGAGAGTTCAGTGTACCGTGTATTGTGCACAGAGTACAGTGTACCGTGTATGGTGCACAGTGCACAGAGTACAGTGTACCGTGTATAGTGCACAGAGTACAGTGTACCATGTATAGTGCACAGAGTACAGTGTACCGTGTATAGTGCACAGAGTAGAGTGTACCGTGTATAGTGCACAGTGCACAGAGTACAGTGTACCGTGCATAGTGCACAGTGCAGAGAGTACAGTGTACCGTGTATAGTGCACAGAGTACAGTGTACCGTGTATAGTGCAAAGAGTACAGTGTACCGTGTATAGTGCACAGAGTAGAGTGTACCGTGTATAGTGCACAGTGCACAGAGTACAGTGTACCGTGTATAGAGCACAGTGCACTGAGTCCACTGTACCGTGTATAGTGCACAGTGCACAGAGTACAGTGTACCGTGTATAGTGCACAGTGCACAGAGTACAGTGTACCGTGTATAGTGCACAGTGCACAGTGCACAGAGTACAGTGTACCGTGTATAGTGCACAGCGCACAGAGTACAGTGTATATACCGTGTATATACCGTGTATATACCGTGTATATACCGTATATACTACTATACCGTGTATAGTGCACAGTGCACAGAGTACAGTGTACCGTGTATAGTGCACAGTGCACAGTGCACAGAGTACAGTGTACCGTGTATAGTGCACAGAGTACAGTGTACCGTGTATAGTGCACAGAGTAGAGTGTACCGTGTATAGTGCAGAGTGCACCGAGTACAGTGTACCGTGTATAGTGCACAGTGCACTGAGTCCAGTGTACCGTGTATAGTGCACAGTGCACAGAGTACAGTTTACCGTGCATAGTGCACAGTGCACTGAGTCTAGTGTACCGTGTATAGTGCACAGTGCACAGAGTACAGTGTACTGTGTATAGTGCACAGTGCACAGAGTACATTGTACCGTGTATAGTGCACAGTGCACAGTGCACAGAGTACAATGTACCGTGTATAGTGCACAGTGCACAGTGCACAGAGTACAGTGTACCGTGTATAGTGCACAGCGCACAGAGTACAGTGTACCGTGTATAGTGCACAGAGTACTGTGTACCGTGTATGGTGTACAGTGCACAGAGTACAGTGTACCTTGTATAGTGAACAGAGTACAGTGTGCCGTGTATAGTGCACAGAGTACAGTGTACTGTGTATAGTTCACAGTGCACAGGGTACAGTGTACCGTGTATAGTGCACAGTGCACAGAGTACAGTGTACCGTGTTTAGTGCACAGGGCATAGAGTACAGTGTACCGTGTATAGTGCAGAGTACAGTGTACTGTGTATAGTGCACAGTGTACAGAGTACAGTGTACCGTGTATAGTGCACGGTGCACAGCGTACAGTGTACCGTGTATAGTGCACAGTGCACAAAGTAGAGTGTACCGTGTATAGTGCACGGTGCACAGAGTACAGTGTACCGTGTATAGTGCACAGTGCACAGAGTACAGTGTACCACGTATAGTGCACAGGGCACAGAGTACAGTGTACCGTGGATAGTGCACAGAGTACAGGGTACTGTGTATAGTGGACAGTGCACAGAGTACAGTGTACCGTGTATAGTGCACAGTACAGTGTACCGTGTATAGTACAGAGTGCACAGAGTACAGTGTACCGTGTATAGTGCACAGAGTACAGTGTACCATTTATAGTGCACAGTGCACAGAGTACAGTGTACTGTGTATAGTGCACAGCGTACAGTGTACCGTGTATAGTGCACAGTGCACAGAGTACAGTGTACTGTGTATAGTGCAGAGTGCACAGTGCACAGAGTACAGTGTACCGTGTATAGTGCACAGCGCACAGAGTACAGTGTACCGTGTATAGTGCACAGTGCACAGAGTACAGTGTACCGTGTATAGTGCACAGTGCACAGAGTACAGTGTACCGTGTATAGTGCACAGTTCACAGAGTACAGTGTACCGTGTATAGTGCACAGTGCACAGTGCACAGAGTACAGTGTACCGTGTATAGTGCACAGCGCACAGAGTACAGTGTACCGTGTATAGTGCACAGAGTACTGTGTACCGTGTATTGTGTACAGTGCACAGAGTACAGTGTACCGTGTATAGTGCACAGTGCAGAGAGTTCAGTGTACCGTGTATTGTGCACAGAGTACAGTGTACCGTGTATGGTGCACAGTACACAGAGTACAGTGTACCGTGTATAGTGCACAGAGTACAGTGTACCATGTATAGTGGACAGAGTACCGTGTACCGTGTATAGTGCACAGAGTAGAGTGTACCGTGTATAGTGCACAGTGCACAGAGTACAGTGTACCGTGCATAGTGCACAGTGCAGAGAGTACAGTGTACCGTGTATAGTGCACAGAGTACAGTGTACCGTGTATAGTGCAAAGAGTACAGTGTACCGTGTATAGTGCAAAGAGTACAGTGTACCGTGTATAGTGCACAGTGCACAGAGTACAGTGTACCGTGTATAGAGCACAGTGCACTGAGTCCAGTGTACCGTGTATAGTGCACAGTGCACAGAGTACAGTGTACCGTGTATAGTGCACAGTGCACAGAGTACAGTGTACCGTGTATAGTGCACAGTGCACAGTGCACAGAGTACAGTGTACCGTGTATAGTGCACAGTGCACAATGCACAGAGTACAGTGTACCGTGTATAGTGCACAGCGCACAGAGTACAGTGTACCGTGTATAGTGCACAGAGTACTGTGTACTGTGTATGGTGTACAGTGCACAGAGTACAGTGTACCTTGTATAGTGAACAGAGTACAGTGTGCCGTGTATAGTGCACAGAGTACAGTGTACCGTGTATAGTTCACAGTGCACAGAGTACAGTGTACCGTGTATAGTACACAGTGTACAGGGTACAGTGTACCGTGTATAGTGCACAGTGCACAGAGTACAGTGTACCGTGTTTAGTGCACAGGGCATAGAGTACAGTGTACCGTGTATAGTGCAGAGTACAGTGTACTGTGTATAGTGCACAGTGCAAAGAGTACAGTGTACCGTGTATAGTGCACGGTGCACAGCGTACAGTGTACCGTGTATAGTGCACAGCACACAGAGTACAGTGTACCGTGTATAGTGCACAGTGCACAGAGTACAGTGTACCGTGTATAGTGCACAGTGCACAGAGTACAGTGTACCGTGTATAGTGCACAGTGCACAGAGTACAGTGTACCGTGTATAGTGGACAGTGCAAAGAGTACAGTGTACCGTGTATAGTGCACAGAGTACAGTGTACCGTGTATAGTGTACAGTGCACAGAGTACAGTGCACAGAGTACAGTGTACCGTGTATAGTGAACATAGTACAGTGTACCGTGTATAGTGCACAGTGCACAGAGTACAGTGTACCGTGTATAGTGCACAGTGAACAGAGTACAGTGTACCGTGTATAGTGGACAGTGCACAGAGTACAGTGTACCGTGTATAGTGCACAGAGTACAGTGTACCGTGTATAGTGTACAGTGCACAGAGTACAGTGCACAGAGTACAGTGTACCGTGTATAGTGAACATAGTACAGTGTACCGTGTATAGTGCACAGGGTACAGTGTAGCGTGTTTAGTGCACAGTGCACAGAGTACAGTGTACCGTGTATAGTGCACAGTGCACAGAGTACAGTGTACCGTGTATAGTGCACAGTGCACAGAGTACAGTGTACCGTGTTTAGTGCACAGGGCATAGAGTACAGTGTACCGTGTAAAGTGCACAGTGAACAGTGTACAGTGTACCGTGCACAGTGCACAGAGTACAGTGTACCGTGTATAGTGCACAGTGAACAGTGTACAGTGTACCGTGCATAGTGCACAGCACACAGAGTACAGTGTACCGTGTATAGTGCACAGTGCAAAGAGTACAGTGCACCGTGTATAGTGCACAGTGCACAGAGTACAGTGTATCGTGTATAGTGCACGGTGCACAGAGTACAGTGTACCGTGTATAGTGCACAGTGCACAGAGTACAGTGTACCACGTATAGTGCACAGGGCACAGAGTGCAGTGTACCGTGGATAGTGCACACAGTACAGGGTACTGTGTATAGTGGACAGTGCACAGAGTACAGTGTATCGTGTATAGTGCACAGTGCACAGTGTACCATGTATAGTGAACAAAGTACAGTGTACCGTGTATAGTACAGAGTGCAGAGAGTACAGTGTACCGTGTATAGTGCACAGAGTACAGTGTACCATTTATAGTGCACAGTGCACAGAGTACAGTGTACTGTGTATAGTGCACAGCGTACAGTGTACCGTGTATAGTGCACAGTGCACAGAGTACAGTGTACTGTGTATAGTGCACAGTGCACAGTGCACAGAGTACAGTGTACCGTGTATAGTGCACAGCGCACAGAGTACAGTGTACCGTGTATAGTGCACAGTGCACAGAGTACAGTGTACCATGTATAGTGCACAGTGCACAGAGTACAGTGTACCGTGTATAGTGCACAGTGCACAGAGTACAGTGTACCGTGTATAGTGCACAGCGCACAGAGTACAGTGTACCGTGTATAGTGCACAGAGTACTGTGTACCGTGTATGGTGTACAGTGCACAGAGTACAGTGTACCGTGTATAGTGCACAGAGTACTGTGTACCGTGTATGGTGTACAGTGCACAGAGTACAGTGTACCTTGTATAGTGAACAGAGTACAGTGTGCCGTGTATAGTGCACAGAGTACAGTGTACCGTGTATAGTTCACAGTGCACAGAGTACAGTGTACCGTGTATAGTACACAGTGCACAGGGTACAGTGTACCGTGTATAGTGCACAGTGCACAGAGTACAGTGTACCGTGTTTAGTGCACAGGGCATAGAGTACAGTGTACCGTGTATAGTGCAGAGTACAGTGTACTGTGTATAGTGCACAGTGCACAGAGTACAGTGTACCGTGTATAGTGCACAGTGCACAGCGTACAGTGTACCGTGTATAGTGCACAGTGCACAGAGTACAGTGTACCGTGTATAGTGCACAGTGCACAGAGTACAGTGTACCGTGTATAGTGCACAGTGCACAGAGTACAGTGTACCGTGTATAGTGCACAGTGCACAGAGTACAGTGTACCGTGTATAATGGACAGTGCACAGAGTACAATGTACCGTGTATAGTGCACAGAGTACAGTGTACCGTGTATAGTGTACAGTGCACAGAGTACAGTGCACAGAGTACAGTGTACCGTGTATAGTGAACATAGTACAGTGTACCGTGTATAGTGCACTGAGTCCAGTGTACCGTGTATAGTGCACAGTGCACAGAGTACAGTGTACCGTGTATAGTGCACAGTGCACAGTGCACAGAGTACAGTGTACCGTGTATAGTGCACAGTGCACAGTGCACAGAGTACAGTGTAACGTGTATAGTGCAGAGCGCACAGAGTACAGTGTACCGTGTATAGTGCACAGAGTACTGTGTACCGTGTATGGTGTACAGTGCACAGAGTACAGTGTACCTTGTATAGTGAACAGAGTACAGTGTGCCGTGTATAGTGCACAGAGTACAGTGTACCGTGTATAGTTCACATTGCACAGAGTACAGTGTACCGTGTATAGTACACAGTGCACAGGGTACAGTGTACCGTGTATAGTGCACAGTGCACAGAGTACAGTGTACCGTGTTTAGTGCACAGGGCATAGAGTACAGTGTACCGTTTATAGTGCAGAGTACAGTGTACTGTGTATAGTGCACAGTGCACAGAGTACAGTGTACCGTGTATAGTGCACGGTGCACAGCGTACAGTTTACCGTGTATAGTGCACAGCACACAGAGTACACTGTACCGTGTATAGTGCACAGTGCACAGAGTACAGTGTACCGTGTATAGTGCACAGTGCACAGAGTACAGTGTACCGTGTATAGTGCACAGTGCACAGAGTACAGTGTACCGTGTATAGTGGACAGTGCACAGAGTACAGTGTACCGTGTATAGTGCACAGAGTACAGTGTACCGTGTATAGTGTACAGTGCACAGAGTACAGTGCAGAGAGTACAGTGTACCGTGTATAGTGAACATAGTACAGTGTACCGTGTATAGTGCACAGTGCACAGAGTACAGTGTACCGTGTATAGTGCACAGTGCACAGAGTACAGTGTACCGTGAATAGTGGACAGTGCACAGAGTACAGTGTACCGTGTATAGCGCACAGAGTACAGTGTACCGTGTATAGTGTACAGTGCACAGAGTACAGTGCACAGAGTACAGTGTACCGTGTATAGTGAACGTAGTACAGTGTACCGTGTATAGTGCACAGAGTACAGTGTACCGTGTTTAGTGCACAGTGCACAGAGTACAGTGTACCGTGTATAGTGCACAGTGCACAGAGTACAGTGTACCGTGTATAGTGCACAGTGCACAGAGTACAGTGTACCGTGTTCAGTGCACAGGGCATAGAGTACAGTGTACCGTGTAAAGTGCAGAGTACAGTGTACTGTGTATAGTGCACAGTGCACAGAGTACAGTGTACCGTGTATAGTGCACAGTGAACAGCGTACAGTGTACCGTGTATAGTGCACAGCACACAGAGTACAGTGTACCGTGTATAGTGCACAGTGCACAGAGTACAGTGCACCGTGTATAGTGCACAGTGCACAGAGTACAGTGTACCGTGTATAGTGCACGGTGCACAGAGTACAGTGTACCGTGTATAGTGCACAGTGCACAGAGTACAGTGTACCACGTATAGTGCACAGGGCACAGAGTACAGTGTACCGTGGATAGTGCACAGAGTACAGGGTACTGTGTATAGTGGACAGTGCACAGAGTACAGTGTACCGTGTATAGTGCACAGTGCACAGTGTACCATGTATAGTGAACAGAGTACACTGTACCGTGTATAGTACAGAGTGCACAGAGTACAGTGTACTGTGTATAGTGCACAGAGTACAGTGTACCATTTATAGTGCACAGTGCACACAGTACAGTGTACTGTGTATAGTGCACAGCGTACAGTGTACCGTGTATAGTGCACAGTGCACAGAGTACAGTGTACTGTGTATAGTGCAGAGTGCACAGTGCACAGAGTACAGTGTACCGTGTATAGTGCACAGCGCACAGAGTACAGTGTACCGTGTATAGTGCACAGTGCACAGAGTACAGTGTACCGTGTATAGTGCACAGTGCACAGAGTACAGTGTACCGTGTATAGTGCACAGTGCACAGAGTACAGTGTACCGTGTATAGTGCACAGTGCACAGTGCACAGAGTACAGTGTACCGTGTATAGTGCACAGCGCACAGAGTACAGTGTACCGTGTATATGTCACAGAGTACTGTGTACCGTGTATAGTGCACAGCGCACAGAATACAGTGTACCGTGTATATGTCACAGAGTACTGTGTACCGTGTATGGTGTACAGTGCACAGAGTACAGTGTACCGTGTATAGTGCACAGTGCAGAGAGTTCAGTGTACCGTGTATTGTGCACAGAGTACAGTGTACCGTGTATGGTGCACAGTGCACAGAGTATAGTGTACCGTGTATAGTGCACAGAGTACAGTGTACCATGTATAGTGCACAGAGTACAGTGTACCGTGTATAGTGCACAGAGTAGAGTGTACCATGTATAGTGCACAGTGCACAGAGTACAGTGTAACGTGCATAGTGCACAGTGCAGAGAGTACAGTGTACCGTGTATAGTGC
This sequence comes from Meandrina meandrites, assembly GCA_963693305.1. NCBI lineage: Eukaryota > Metazoa > Cnidaria > Anthozoa > Scleractinia > Meandrinidae > Meandrina > Meandrina meandrites. The sequence continues at coordinate 67,878,240 of OY855903.1, forward strand.
ACAGAGTACAGTGTACCGTGTATAGTGCAAAGAGTACAGTGTACCGTGTATAGTGCACAGAGTACAGTGTACCGTGTATAGTGCACAGTGCACAGAGTACAGTGTACCGTGTATAGAGCACAGTGCACTGAGTCCAGTGTACCGTGTATAGTGCACAGTGCACAGAGTACAGTGTACCGTGTATAGTGCACAGTGCACAGAGTACAGTGTACCGTGTATAGTGCACAGTGCACAGAGTACAGTGTATATACCGTGTATATACCGTGTATATACCGTGTATATACCGTATATACTACTATACCGTGTATAGTGCACAGTGCACAGAGTACAGTGTACCGTGTATAGTGCACAGTGCACTGAGTCCAGTGTACCGTGTATAGTGCACAGTGCACAGAGTACAGTGTACCGTGTATAGTGCACAGTGCACAGAGTACAGTGTACTGTGTATAGTGCACAGTGCACAGTGCACAGAGTACAGTGTACCGTGTATAGTGCACAGTGCACAGTGCACAGAGTACAGTGTACCGTGTATAGTGCACAGCGCACAGAGTACAGTGTACCGTGTATAGTGCACAGAGTACTGTGTACCGTGTATGGTGTACAGTGCACAGAGTACAGTGTACCGTGTATAGTGAACAGAGTACAGTGTGCCGTGTATAGTGCACAGAGTACAGTGTACCGTGTATAGTGCACAGTGCACAGAGTACAGTGTACCGTGTATAGTACACAGTGCACAGGGTACAGTGTACCGTGTATAGTGCACAGTGCACAGAGTACAGTGTACCGTGTTTAGTGCACAGGGCATAGAGTACAGTGTACCGTGTATAGTGCAGAGTACAGTGTACTGTGTATAGTGCACAGTGCACAGAGTACAGTGTACCGTGTATAGTGCACAGTGCACAGCGTACAGTGTACCGTGTATAGTGCACAGCACACAGAGTACAGTGTACCGTGTATAGTGCACAGTGCACAGAGTACAGTGTACCGTGTATAGTGCACAGTGCACAGAGTACAGTGTACCGTATATAGTGCACAGTGCACAGAGTACAGTGTACCGTGTATAGTGCACAGTGCACAGAGTACAGTGTACCGTGTATAGTGCACAGAGTACAGTGTACCGTGTATAGTGTACAGTGCAGAGAGTACAGTGCACAGAGTACAGTGTACCGCGTATAGTGAACATAGTACAGTGTACCGTGTTTAGTGCACAGGGCATAGAGTACAGTGTACCGTGTATAGTGCAGAGTACGGTGTACTGTGTATAGTGCACAGTGCACAGAGTACAGTGTACCGTGTATAGTGCACAGTGCACAGCGTACAGTGTACCGTGTATAGCGCACAGCACACAGAGTACAGCGTACCGTGTATAGTGCACAGTGCACAAAGTACAGTGTACCGTGTATAGTGCACAGTGCACAGAGTACAGTGTACCGTGACACACATAGATGATGAGGGTTTTGGCGCAAAAAAAATAAAGATACAAAACAAAGCTGAATTAAAAAGAAAGTCGGCTCCCATGCTCGCCTCGTTTCTTGTTAATTCAGCTTTGTTTTGTATCTTTATTTTTTTTCCGCCAAAACCCTCATCATCTATGTGTGTGGTGGTATTTGAGTGAAAATAAGCAAGCAAGAAAGGAAGTAACAAAGAGCGGATGTGACACAAAAAATAATTATTTTCTTTTGAAGAAATGTATGCACTGCCAATATACAAAAGTGCGCCAGAATTATTTTCCATTTGAACAATTATCTGCAGTTGTATATAGGCGAGATGGCAGGCACACTTGAACTAATACAAGCACTTCCGGCTGAACTTCGGGAAAAAATCTGTACGGAGTATATTATAATAAGACTCTGGCAGCGTAAAATGCTTGGCTGGGCTGAAGTACACAAAGAGTTAGAAAAAACCCCATTTTGTGAAAGGAGGGAAAGTTTTGTAAAAGCGATGTATTGTGTAGATCATTTAGATTGCGGAGTTGATGGTATTTGTGTACCATGCATGCGAAAAAGCAATATAAATCATTATGTTTTCTCAGACATGCTCGAATACAACTGCTTTAGACGCTGTGTTGAGATATGCGAAGATGAATTAGAACATAAATGGATCCATTGTAAGGTAAAAGGTTTAGACCCAATGCGAGAAATCATAAGGGAATTTTACTGAGCGGCCGATACCTTCGTTTGGTTGCAATATTTTTGTTTCGAAATATGTGAGTTGCGTGACATTTTTCTCAGAAAGACCGGAAGCCAATATTTTTATTTCCCAGGCCCCTTGGACGAGCAGAGCAACACAAAATGGCGGTCGCTTCACGATTTAGTGTTTGGGCCGAAAAAAGACGAAACAGAATAGATATTACGAAAAAAATACGCTCAGTTAACGCGCTGTAAGTTTTTGTGCCCCCACAGAAGCTGGCGAAGTGAAGCGACGAGAAGAAATCGAGAAATAACAGGATTTGATCACAAAACTTTTGTCGAACTATCGAGCGATCTTTCTAGAACACGGACTCGATAGAACCTGTTTATTTTTTTTTCGGCCTCTCGCATAGCCTCCACTACTTGATATGTTATCTGTCTGACTTCGTTCTGCCAAACGGGAGTAGAAAGTTCGGTTAAAATAAAGCAAATCGCGTGGAAAAGGACAACCATTTTGGCCTCTTGGCTATATTTTATTTACAAACTTTACCAAGTCTTTACCAAGTCTTTAAAAGCGCATGCGTACGGGCTCAAATATTGCGTCATTTAGGTGAAGAACAGAGAAAGTGGCACCACAAGGGTCAGAAATTTTAAACTGAAACAAATAAATAGAAATTTTGCCCATAGACTAGTCAGTTCACAAATTCTGGTGAAGCCAAGAGAGGTGTGGTTGGCCCCCACTGAATCTTGTTATAATGGCTTGTGCAGATGGTGAGTTACGGAGTATAGGGGAACTCCTTTCAGTGGGAGATGCCCCTTGGGTGAGCTCGCTCCGGCCCTACTGATAACGTGGGGGTGCTCAGAGATCCCTCGGGATTTCAAACCTCGTACCCAGAGGCAAAATGGGGGGGACAGCCGCCTTGTCAGCGGCGGGGAAAAGACCTAGCCGGGGCTAGGCAAAGAACAGCCAACGAGCACCCCCCGACCAGGGTTTTGCTTTTTTGTTTGACCTGTCACGCAACGTCACGCGTGACTGTAACGCAACAGAGTCACACAACGTCACGTGTGAAGGTAACGCTCTTGTAACGCATTCATATATTTTTGAAAGACTTAGAAAAAATTTTTTGAAAGACTTAGAGAAATTTTTTCAAAGACTTAGAGAAAAGACTTAGAGAAATTTTTTTAAAGACTTAGAGAAAAAGACTTAGAGAAATTTTTTGTAACACTTAGAGAAAATCTCGTTTTTTCCCAAAAAAGTTAATTCAAATTTGTGCTTGAACAGAAATCATTCTTTAATAAAGTGAAAGAGTGTGCGCTTAGACTGATATCTTATTTCGAAACGTCGACCGCGCTGCCCAGAAACTTTTTTTGAAGCCTAATTCTTTCTTCGTGCATGGCCTCTTGTCGTATTTTTTCTATGTCAGGGCTGCTTTGTTTATTTTTTTCCTTGGGAAGTGTTCCTTCCCGAAGAATCTCCTTCTGAATTAGATAGCTCTTTTTTTCATCAAGAATGCTTTTAAACTCAGAATCGCTGATTTTACCGTCAATGAGTGATTTTGACAGTATGCGGTCGACAGTATCGCATTTTGACATAGCCAGTGTCATTATTTTGCAGTGTTTGATAAGTTTGGGCTCAAGCTTTTTGTAAAAACCGGTTAGCCCAGCAGCTGTTAGCCCAAATAAAGAGGCAACACAGCCAATTGGTATTGCCGCAGGAATTCCAATGCCTGTAAAAGCAGCTGCTACTCCACCTGCGGATAGAAAACCACTAATACCGCCAGAAGAAAAGCTAGCATAGTTGATAATGGTTTTAGTTCTTTTATATTTTTTGGCAACAAGCCTATAATGTGAAACTTCGTCACTTAAATATTTAAAAACTTCATTGGCTTTCTGCATACGAAAATTGTTATCTGGTTGATTTGGTAGAACTGGATAAAGTGTTGTCTGCATTTCTGTTTCTCGATAATCTGGTGCAGATGGTAATACGTTGGATGCCATGGTTATATTTACAAAATTATTTTCTTGTTCAATTAATTTCAATTAGAAACTGAAGAGGCATGCCGTTAAAGTCAAATAGATTATTATTTTGGTCCCTGACAGAAATTGTCATATTTGAGATATGCTTATCAGCAGAAACATCGCGTAAGACATGTTGTGGGCTGCTTTGATAAAAAACTTTTTCAAAAGGTTTTCCTGTTATGTCAAAAGTTTGTAAAACAGTAGACGGTTTGCCATTTAACAGATTCTGTTCTTTGTCAAGTAGGTCGCAATGAATGTAATATGTCGTTTCGGAATTCAGCTTTTTTATGAACGTTTTAAATTCCAATGTAAAAGAGTTTAAATTGAGTAAATTGCCTAAATTGGAATCAAAAACAATCTTTTTAAACTGTGGATTTGTGATTACAAGCTGGCCAACGATAGTATAAATATCTGTTAGCAATGGGACCTTATGTTTGGATAAACTGTGTTTGATTTCACTCGCCAACGCATCGAGTGTATAATGGCCCGGCAAAAAAGTAACTTCGAAAGGCTTACTGACATTATCTAACAAAGTAATTGCCCCCTCTTCCTTTAAGTTAAACCACGAATTGTAAAGAGAACAACTTAACAGCCGGATATAGCTTGCGTTTTCAATAGGTTGGTCAAAATAGACCGTATGCGGATTTTCTTTTGTAACAACAGTAAGAATAACCATTTTATAATTAGAGAAAAATATTTTGTTTAAATAATGGATAATGAATGGACCGGTGGTGGAGGATGGTTGAATGCTTATTCGAAGAAGCAAAGAACCAAAAGTGCAGCGAAAGCTGATACAGCAAAAGACAAGACCCCTCAGCCGTCACAGCACAGCAGCGCATCTGCGCTTCTAAAATGGATTCAAACGTCACAAGCTATCAGCATTGCCAAAGTAGCAGAACAAAAGGCATGGAAAACTTTTAATGCAAAATACCCGAAGGCCGATAAATCTAAGTTTGTTCCACAGACCGATTTCGCCAAAGACCACACAGCAACCTCAGAAATTTATTTCAAAGCAGGGCCAGGCCATTTGATAGACGTTTTAGGTTCAGACAGCAAATATTGGAGCCCGGAAATGAAAAGTGCGCTGGGTGTTAGCCAATCATCAGAAGGGTTCCCGCAACAGCTTACACCAAGTGGTTTAAAAGGTGACTCTTTGCCGATTCCTGCTGTTGGCTTTCACGATGCCGCACCGAGTTTGAAAAAAATATTTAATAACCAACTGAATATTTACGTAACACCGGACCAGTATTTCACAACAAAGTTCAGAGAGGTATTTCAAAAAACCAAACTCACCCACCATTCAGGGAAAGAGTCAAAAACATGGCTAGCCGGCCCAAATATGAGATATTGGCCACAGCAGCTGAATTTTGCTGTCTGGTGCGCGACAACGGGCTGTGGTATAAGTCGCGAAATTTTCGATAACAACTATGCTATGCCAGAGAATGTGCGAGCTTTTTACAAGTTCCATATATATTTTACTGTCAGGCGAATATTGTTTCAGATGGGGGGAATACAAAGCATAAGCGCTTTGCCAGGCGACCCTACTTTTGACCAGATTAACAACAAATACGACGTGGCTTCATACAAAAGAATATGCAATGAGTTCGGAGTCGACCCGTCAAGCGATTTTCGTTTTACAAGAGGCGAAAACCACGGCCTGGGAAGTGTTTACATATATGTGTCAAACATTGGACCGTCTAAAGAAGAGGGAGACATTTACCCCGGGGGGTCAAAAAAGTTCTCAGACGAAGGTGGATCAGGCTCAAAAGGTAACTTGATTTATTATATCGAGCCGGATGACGCTGCCTACGGACAGGCAGACTGGTTTTGTCCAAATGTAGCAGAAGGTCTAACGCAGGCGGGTTTGTCGCGAATAAACCAGTCGATAGAGGCGTTCGTTTACTGTGTTTTGGGTTCACAGGTAAACGTTAGAAGTAGCATTCTGGGGTCAGGAGGGCGCGCAAAGGAAGCGCAAAGTGAGTTCCTTGTTTTAGTGGAAGACTCAATAAGGCAACCGGATCTGGCAAAGTCAGTTCAAAGGTATCAACTTGCTGTAGATGAGGCTAAGGTGAGGCTTAACCTTGCTGTGTGTCCGGGGGCCTGGCTGATGCCTGCGCGGATGGTAATAAATACGGGGAGTGTTATTGGTTACAACAACCAGCTAAAACAAGCTATACCAGGCATGAAGCTAGGGGTTAACGACGAAGTAAATAAGAGCACAAAAAAATCAGGGCTAAAGCTGATGGCAGGAGGACCAACAAAGATAAACCCACCAAACAGCCACCCCTCAAACCCGATACACAAGGAAGCAACGCAGCCTGAAAAAAATAGGCCCGAGACTGAAGAACAAACACCTCAGCCTGATGAGCCAGTAAAAGATGTAGGTGGCACTGAAACACACGAAAATAACAAAGCAGCTATTGCTGTTGTCGCGGTAGGTGTTGCGGCTTTGATTTACGCTTTTATGCGTTAACGCCGCTTCTTTATGTATTTTTCTACAAGAAAGGCAACCACAGCCAAAATAATCAGCCAGGTGTGCTCAGCAAGAAAACCGATAGCTTGACCGGCGGCTTTGAAAAGAAAGCTCACAATTGAGCCAATAAGACCTGGCAGAGCTGATGCAATCTTTGAGCCAATATCTTTTAGACCTTTTCCCAACGCTTTACCGGTGGCTCTCAAAGCGTTTGTAATAGCCCCAATGACAGCACCAATTGTGACCCCGGCTGCAATAACAATAGCCGTAACGGTCACACCATATTTTTTGAATATCTCCTTTACCCTCTCACGAAGTGGAAGCGCTCTTTCTCTTTCATCAATCTGCGTTTGCAAACGAGCAAGCTCCTCTTGTCTTTCCGCTACTCTTCCTTCGGCAGCTTGTTTATCAGAAGGTGAGGCGTCTTCATTGTCGATAACTGCCTGATCTTCCTCATTTTGGCGCTGCAGTTCTGCTTCTTGTTCTTTCAGATCATCCAACGTTCTTGTGTCGTTGAGCCTCGCTTCCATTGTGTTTCTTTTGCTCTCTTTGGCGGCTATTTTTGCTCTAAGTTGGTCGACACTTTTTTGTGCTTTAGCTTTGGTTTTTGCTTGTTTCTCCAGAGCCGCCACCTCTTTTTTTGCATTTTCAAAATCATTTTGATAGTTTTTTATCCGTTGCTGCATCTCCCGCAATTCTGATTCATTTTCAACGTTTGACCCCAGTTGATTAATCTTGGCTTGGGTTCGCTCGATTCTTATTCTAAGATCTTGCACTTCTTGGGTGGCTTTTTCTCTTTCAGAGGCAAGTTTTTCTGCATCTCTGAGTTCTTTTTCAGCTTCTCTTAATCTCTGCCGGTTTTCTCTTATTTCATCATTGTCTTGAGCAATCAGAGATTCAGCTTCTGGACCAAGGGATGTTTTGAACCTTTCTGTGAATTTTTTCAGAAGACCTTTTCCATCTTTTCTGAAAATTTCAGTCTCACCACCTTTTGTTCCAAATGAAACGATTGTAGTATCATTGTTAGGCTTTTTGCTGAAACTGATTGGGCCTAATTTCCCAAAGTCAACTTTTGGAAACCTGTCTTTAATGTATTTTCTTGCTCTTTCAACAAGCGCTGGTTTGTCATCTTTATGAATAAAGCCCCTCAATGAAGGGATTTCATCAAATGATGTTTCTGGAAGTCCGCTCAGTTCGTGCAATTCAATTTGTTCACCATAGCGTGTGGATTCTGCTTCAGGATGAAATAGCGGCTGACTTGTGTCTATCTCAGTATCAACATTAAAATCATCTTGATCATCACCATTTTTATTGTCAAGATCCTTGTCAAGTTCTAGTTGTTCTATAGCAAAATCGTCACTTCCTGCCATCGAATATTAACAAAGTTGAAAAGCAGAAACTATGTTTCTATTTAACAAAGTTGATGGAGTTATTTTATATTTACAATTGAAATTTTTTAATTGAATATTTTATATTCTTTACAATAATGGACGGTGTACAGGAAAACCTTCGGCCAACACGCAGTGAAAAAACTCTAGGCGCTCTAAGAGCGGAGCGCGCGGTAAAACGAATAACTTTCAACCCCACAGAAGCCAAACCAGAGGAAACGCTTTATGTTTCGGTTCCCAAGCTGAATGAAAACGAGGTCATTGTTCCCGGCTCACTTGCGCTGCGCTTTAACATTGATTTGAGCGGAGGCCATGCCAACAACTTTCTTGTAGACAATGTTGGACGGGCGCTAGTTGAAAAACTTGTTGTGAAGTACTCTAGCACCATACTGCAGGACACAGTCGGTTACGACATTTACAAGATATTCGAGGACCTCTTCCTATCGCAGGAGGAGCGCGACAACATGTTTCAAGATGGAATCCAGAGTATGGGCCTCAACAAAATTCGCTCAAACGCGGGTGACAAGCAGACCACAGGCGTCGATTCGGAAAACAAACTGAACGGGATTTACGGATCAAAATACAGGATACGACTTGACCACCAGATTTTGAACGACCACGGGACCTTTTATCCGCAGGCTCTATACAACGATCTTGTGTTCGAACTGACACTTGCGCCAGCCTCTCAGGTTGTCAGAGGCTCCGATAAAACAAAACTGGAATACAAGCTGAAAAACATCCAGCTGGAGTACGAGATGATAAGAAGCAAAACACTGGCAGATGAAGCCCTCAGCGAGTACACAAATGGAAAAGAATTTGCGTATGACCACATCCAGCGTGACGAAGTGGTTACCTTTGCCAAAGCAACAGACACAAGTCTGACTCTCAGAGTTAACCCGCAGAGAAGGTCCCTCAAAGGCATTTTGCTACTGTTTATCGAGCCCTATGTTGCTGGTGGAAGGCATTCAGAAAATTACTTTAACCCAGACCTAACGAAAATTAGTGTCACAGTGAACGGCTCGCCCAACAGGCTGTACAACAACGGACTTGAAGGAATTGATATTTGGGAGGAGGTCAAACGCTTCTTTCTCAAAGCTGAAAACAAAACACAGCACATGAATGCAACAAAGTTTTATGCAGATAACAAGTTCGGGGTTATGATCGATCTGCGTTCCATGGCTGATCACTCTATGCACGGAAGCGGCACGCGACTTGTAAACACAAAGGATGGAGTACCGCTGGAGCTTGAGAGGAATGCAAGCGGCTCTGGCAATGACAAAGTTAGATGCCACATTTACGTAATCAGCGACGCGCAGATGAATATATTAAAAAGGCAATTAGAATCTGTTCTGTATTAATATAGCAACTGAGTTGCTGAAGATGGATCCGAGCAAGATACCCTTTAACGCTCTGATTGTGGGGCCGACAAATTCAGGCAAATCTAAATATGTGGTTGACCAGATCTATGGCCCTTTCCGCGGCAAGTTTGACTACATTGTGCTTATCTGCCCAACATTCGCGCACAACAAGACCTACTACCGAATTGGTGAAAATGATCCAAGAATGTTTGTGATAATATGCAAGCAGCACGAGGTTGAAATTTGGTTGAAATTCGTGAGCTGGCTTTTTGAGGGCACCAACACGCTCATAATCCTAGATGACTGCGCAGCCTCCAAAGATGTAAAAGGGCGCACAGGCCAGCTTGTGAATCTTGGCTTTTCCGCTCGGCATATCGGAATCAGCGTTTGGGTGCTGACCCAGAAGATAACCAGCATAACACCTTCCTTCCGTGAAAACGTGGCGGCTATCGTTTTATTTTACACCTTCTCAGCCAAAACTACGAAGGCAATCTTTGAAGATTACGCCGGCGAACTCTCCCACGATAAGTACAAAAATCTGATTTCAAAGCTGAAAGAGCGGAAGTTCTCTTATCTTGTGTTCTCGCTTCGCTACCCCTACGGATTATCATATCAACTAAGTTGATAAGTTGATAATTTTGAATTAAAAAAATAAAAGTTGTATATAGTATATAAACATGGCTGAACAAGAGTTCGCAGATGTTATAAACCTACTGGAAGCTGAGCCGTCAAGCAGCCCAGCTGATAGTAGCCTTGTGCCACAGTTGCTATCCGGACCTAACATTCCTGCCCTTCGTGAGCAGCTGGCCGTGCTTGTATCAACAGGCAAATCCAAAGAGGCCATCGGAGTGCAATTAACACATGAGGAGTTGAAACGCTTGACTGATAAAGAAGTTGAAAAGTACTACAAGAGATATGAAACCTTCGTTGGCAGCAAGACAACCGAAAGCATGGTTGACAACCTGCTTACGCTTGTGACAAGAGGCCTGCAAATGGTTATTGAAATAGATGACGTTGATGCCATGAAAAAAGAACTAAAAGAAGACTTCATTATTAACAAAGAAATGACAAATTTTGTTGGCAGTCTCTCTTTGAAATATGGAAAATTTCTTGCTCCTATTTCTGCTGCTTTGATAACGGCGAAGCACATTGATTTTAATTCGCATTTGGAGAAAAATGACAAAGCAAAATTAGAAGAAATTCCTGAGCATTCCTCACCAACTACTGAACATTTGCAGACAAATTCTGAATAATTGCTTAATAATTTTTTATTTGCTTAACATATAATGTCAACCGAACAATCCGAGAAGGTCGAAACCCCGCAACAACAGGTCGATATAACACAGCAAGCAACAACTCCAACTCCAACTACAGCCCCTCGCGTAAAAAATCCCAAGCGTGTGGCTGCTGGCAAAGCGGTTGCTGAAAGAACGCGGCTAGCCCGTGAACAACAGAAAAAAGCCGCAGCTGAGGCTGCTGTCATAATAGCAAACAACAAGGCAAAGGGTAGCAACTCAGTTGCTGATCCCCCGGTTTCTGAGCCAACACCGACTATTGCAGATGAAACCCTAAAAAGTACCGAAGAAAAAAATAGCAGTCTCAGCACCACCCAATGGATTGGTGTTATCGGCATAGTCGTTTCACTGATTGGGATTTATTACAAACGTGAAGAGCTCAAGGCCTCATTCAGCAAAAAAAAGACACCAGAGCCAGCACGTGCTGAGCTACAACCTGCTCGCCCGACACAGACCAGAGTTTTAAGTCATATGGATTAAATATTTACGAATTAATATTATACCTTATCAACTTTGTTGATACAATATATCATGAAGAAAGTTGATATTCCACAAGTTCTTATCTCAACTGCAGCCATTTTTGGCATCGGACTGTTATGGTACGACTTTAATGTGAAGATTTTTCTTACAGTCCGCGATCTTATGAAGGCCACAATATTTGACCCGGATGTATCAACAAAGTTGATGGGGTGTGGGGTATCAGCAACTGAGTTGCTACCCACTGAAGAGACAAATTAATTTTTATTTAAACTTTGTATGTTTCTATATAAATATGGTGAAAGTTCCAACGCAAACATTTGTTGTCAATTCTTTTGAAGGCGTAGTCACTTTTGGTTATTGGTTGTATGTTACTTACAAGACAATTGATTCACTGTATTGGTTGGCAAAAGACCCTTCGAATTTTGTTGAATTGGTAGAGAAAAATGAAGCAGATGACACGGAAGCAGAAGAGGACACGGACGCAGAAGAGACAGATTAATTTTTATTTAAACTTTTTGTATGTTTTATATACGTATCAACAAAGTTGATAAATAATGTCAGACAACAAGCTTGTTAAAACCATCATGGATGCTGCTACTATAACCGGTTTGGCCGCCGGCATCGGCTGGGTCGCAAAAAAGGTTGTGAAAGAGAATTTTACTTCTGACCCCAGCAGCAGTGCTATGAACTATGTGAAGTTCACCGCCGTCATGGCAGGTAGCATTGCGCTCAAACAGTACCTGGAGGACCAAAAAATCCTTCCCACCAGCATGTAAGTGGGGCATCAGCAACTGAGTTGCTACCCACACCCCAAGATTTTTATTTGAAAAAAATCTGCTCTGTTATATAACACAATGGCAAGTATCGCGATTATGGCTGGTGGAGCTATATTGAATGCTGCTGCTTTTATTGGTGGCAATTATCTTGCGAAGGCACTTGGCGGAGGTGACGCTGCACCTGATGAAAAAGTACGACATGACAAAGCTCTCGAGGCGTATCAAGCAGCTTATGCCAAATACTCCCGTGACCGCACCAAACTTCTCGACTGGATTGCGACTAACACGCAAATAAAAGAGCAGGCCAAACAGAACTTTACTAACACTGACTACGCCTTCAAACTGTACAACCAGGCGCACCCTGACAAACAAATGATACCCCCCAAAGAACCCAAGTTCTCAGATTTCTATCAACCAAGCCAGCAGCAAAAAAATGGTGAACTCATGTTCGTGGGTGCCGGGGCTCTTGCTTTGGGCTACGCTGCCTTTCGTTTCCTTTAAACTTTTTTAATTCCTTACTTATAGATGGATGCCAAACTCGCAAAGATATACTATAGCCCTGGGGGCTACTGGAAAGGTTTTGCCGCAATCAAAAAATTATCCGAAGCTGCCAAGGTACCAGAAGAAACCGCAAAAAAGTGGCTGTTCAAGCAAGCACTCTGGCAGATATTCCTCTCAGCGCCGAAGCGCATTCCTCGGCCGAAATTCGATGTACCTATACCCAACAAAGTGCACCAGGCGGATCTTCTTTTTTTGCCGCATGACAAACTACCCCGCGGACGTAAAGTTTTTAAGTATGCGCTCACAGTTGTCGACGTGGCTAGCCGCTACAAAGAAGCTGAACCCTTGACCTCTAAAAACTCTGATGAAGTTGCCGTGGCTTTTAAGAGAATTTACAAACGCTCACCTCTGAAATGGCCTGAACTGCTGCAGGTTGACCCCGGGCGCGAATTCATGGGCGCTGTTACAAAAGAAATGGAAAATCACAAAACATATATTCGGCGCGGGCGAGTTGACATTCACCGTGATCAGGCCATTGTTGAACGTTTTAACCGCACCCTGGCTGAGCGCTTGTTTGGGCACCAGTACGCAGTTGAAATGCGAAAACCTGAGGGCCAGAGGTCCACGGAGTGGGTAAAAAGACTTCCTGAAGTTGTAGCCGCTCTGAACAATGAAGTCACAAGCCTTATCGGCAAGAAACCTGTAGTTGCCATCAAAGAAAAAAATATTTATGCAAAGCCATCCACACCTTATTTGAGGCCTGTTGGAGAAAGCGAAAAAAAGCTCCCCTCTCGTGTGAATGTTAGGTATTTGTACCAACCTGGCGAGCTTGAAGGTGGTGTTAAAAGAGCCACTGATCCAATCTGGTCTTTGAAAGTTTACAACATTGAACGTTCTTTTACCAAACCGAATCAGCCCGTTCTCTACTATTTGCATGACGGGCCCAAGCGCGGCTTCGTGCGTGAAGAACTGCTTGTTGTGCCTCCAAACACACAATTACCCCCCGAGCGACTTTAAAGCTTCTTCTATTTCTTTCATTTCGGCATTTGTTAATTCTATTTCTTCCATTTCTGTAGTAGCGAATAAAGCTTCCATTTCTTCCATTGCACTGTTGTACCCGTAAGCTTTTGTATTTACCCCGTCGTCAGCTATCCAGCGCTTTGAATCAAACGGGGACAGTGAAATTTTATTTACATGCATTCCGTAGATTTCGTGCCCCTCGCTTCGCAAAATGTTCATTCCGTGCCACATCTGCTCTTTGCTGAACAGCACCTGCTTGTACTGTTCATGCTTTATCTGTTTCTTAACAACGTTCTTTTTCACGCCTTTCGCTTTTCTTACGTTTATTTCATCAGCTTTTATCATTTTACAGCATTGCGACACTATTGCTTTCGAATGTTTCTTTTTTATTTTTTTGAACAACTCCGCGTCTTTTGCTATTATTGCCTGCACTTTTATTCCATCGCAGGTGCACTCTTTTATTTCCACCTCAGGGAAGTCTTTCTTTATTTTGTCTATTCCCTTTTTGCTTTCATCTACCTTCATGACTGAGTACATTTTTGACCTCAGGCCCACATACTCCGATATTGGGGTCCCCGCGCACTCATCTTTCATTTTTCCCAGTACCTTTTTGTTCACGGTTGAGTGGAGCGGATGCTCCTTCGGGTATTCTGATGTATCATAGAAGCTTTCGTTAGCTTCTATGTCTTTGTAGACGTCCTCTGTTTCTATCTTCAGCAGCAGGCTGTCCGTGTCAGTGTACAGGAGCTCACATTTCTCACCGTACTGCTTTTTCAGGTGGTTGTAAAAGAAGTCGTACATAAGTATCTTGCTTTTGTCAAGGATTGTCATTCCTGTGTAGACCGGCTTGTTGAGCAGCAGGCGGCTTTTGTGCATGTCAATGCCCACCAAGTCGTTTGTAAATATTACATGCCTTGAGTACAAAGGGCTGGCGACCAATTTCCTTATTTTGTCTTTCTCATTGCTGCGGACTATTCTTATGTCTACTCGGTTCCATGGTTTTGCCGAAAACTGAGCTATTCATCAGCTTGTAAAAGTTCTTTTCAAAGTCATTCTTTGCTTGCTTTCTGAATTCTGTGTTCATCCGAATGTACGGCTCCATCCAGCACTCTTGTTCGAACTCCAGCGCCCTTTTTACACGCTTCAGTTTCATCCCCTGCTTCAGATAGAACTTCAAGTTTTCGTAGTGAACCACGTAGTCTTTTTTGTCCTCAAGTGTCAGCAGCAGCTTATTGCTGTTTGGGATTTTCAGGTCTAATTCTTTTATCAGATTCTTTTGGTAGTCCGACATGTTTTCTTTTTTCACGACCTTTTTCTCCGGCGCCAGCGGGTAGCTGTTGTGTTCTTTATGCAGCTCCGCCGGGTACTCCAAATCAACTTCTAGGATCCAGCCTTTCTTTGCGTTCTCCTTTTTATTCATTATTTCCTCCTCTGTCGGCATCACGCGTTTCCATTTGAATCCGCTTTTGGGGAGGGGCTTGCTCATTGCCCAGCCGTACAGGTTGTTCGCGTCCAGATACATTATGTAGCTGTTCGGTTTGCTTTCGTCATAGTCTGATACCAAAGGATTGTTTGCCTTTGCGTGTCTTTTGCTTACCATCGAGATTCCTCCGCGAATTCCTCGTTCCACGAACATATGCATTTCATAGTCTGTTAACAACTCAAGCTCGACACCCGTCTTTTTCAAGAGTGCGTCCCATGAGAGGCCTGGTGATGTGAAATAGTGCGCAGGGTCAAGACCGTACTGCTGCAAACACAATTTACGGAAATTTTCAAATACATCTGCCAACAGTGCTACATCCGTTTTCACGTAAAGGTCATGGTAATCCCCCAATGTTTTACAATCAAAAGTCTTCCATACTTTCTTCGCGTGAGCGTACTCATATTCTGTTATGTGATCATCGTTGAGTTTGCTGTAGAAGTCTTCTTTTTTGGGCAGACTTGTTTCGCTGAATTTTTCAAATGAATCCATGTACTCGTATGGGTAAATTCCCTTTTTGTAAAGCAGATCACTACCATTTGATAATGTTGATGTGATTTTGAGTTCCTCCTTAATTTTCTTTTTGTACTGCAGCTCTCTGTCTTTTAATTCTGATGTGGCTTCTTCTACCCCCTTTACTATTACTTCTACCAACGAGTCCAAGCTTCCTTGCATAAAGTTCAAGCTGTCTATAAATCGCAAACCATCAACCGAAATGGTTATGTACTTCTCCATGTTGTTTGCGACACATTTCACCTCTTTTTGCAAATTTGCCATCGCTTGCATTAAATGGTGCGCGTCGTACCCCCTCAGGTTGTGAAATACAACTGGTACCTGGTGCGTTTTGGGGTTTATTTTTAGTTTTAGGTTGCATTCGCTGTGCGCTGCCCCTCGGTATTTACCCGTCAGATGGCAATGGTCTTTTACCGCGTCTCTGTAGTTCTTTTGAAGAAGTGACTTTTTGCATTTGTAGCAGTTGGTTTGTTCTTTTGCTGTGTGGCGCGCGGCTGGGGTTTCCGGTTTTTTCAGCTTTATTATTTCAAAATCATCATCTTTTGATGCATTTTGGCACAGCGTTTCGAAAAATTCACTTTGGTAATTTTGCTCTTCATAGAAACATCTTTTGTGATACTGCCCCTGGTATTTCTCTTTTTTTGATATGTGTCCTGTTGCGCAGACCGGCAATGAATCCCAAAAGTTTTCTTTTACCAGCTTTTTTTCGCAGATGTGGCAGCTGTGTGCGTTTTTGAATTCATACCAGTCTTTGTTCGTCATTGCTATGGGTTTCACCTGCGCGAGGTTTTCTCTTATTTTGTCTTTTACTATTTCCAGTCTTTTCAGGAAAGACCTTACCGCGTTTTCACCCCTGTATACAAATGGTCCTGTAACTTTCCCGTCACTTCTTACTACAACAAATGAATATCCACACGCCTCATGCCTTTCCGTCTTTTCTGTGTAACTTTTGTTTTTGCCATTTTCTGGGTCTCGCTCGCAACCTTGTATCTTTTTTACCAGTGCCTCAAAGTCCGCGTATATCACGTAGGGCGCTTTCATCTGTTTCTGATAATTTTTAAAAGCAAGGATGTTTTCCCCCTCTTTTGGCATGTCAATCCTTGTTGGCCTACCGTTCACTCCATTGCAGTGCTTTTTATGGTCCACAAGCAAGTCCGCTCTTGAGAAACCTGTTAAGCACAACATGCAGTAGTGTTTTGCATTTCTGTTTTTGCTTTGATCGAACAGCAAAGCGCTTTCTCTTTTTACGTAACAATAGTGCTGAATTTTCCCCGACTCAATCAACATCAGGTTTATCCTTGGCACTTTTGGTTCTTTTCTGCTTATCCTGTGCACAATCACGGTGTCGTTTTCCCAGCCGAACACGTTTATTGCGAGTTTTCCGTTTTGTTTTTCAAGCCTGTCGATTTGTTTTACCGGTGTTGGAAAATCTATACCCGCGTAATTTATCCCATCATTTTTGGAATATTTGCTTGGTCTTTGCGGGTCCTTCCCATCTTTTGGTGGAAATAAAGGTGCTCTTAGGGCCCACTTCAGGCACTGGTTGTCTTTGTTTTTCACGTTAATTATTGCCTTCTTTTTTGCCAGTTTGGCTGGAAGTGGCAAATAGGTTCCTCCGCGCAGTGGCTGATATTTTGCGATATTCACGTATGCTAACTCTATACTTTCAATTTCCCATCCTGATCCTTGCAATGACCAGTTTTCTATTTCCCCCTTTATTCTTTCCATAAATTCATCATATTTTTGTTCTATCTGTTCTTTGTCATTCCTGGTAAAAACGTGCGGCTGGTCCTCTTTAAAATAGTGCGACATTTCTTGCGTTTCTCCGTTTCTTTCTATTTCAAAATTTACTTTTAGCCCAAAGCTCACCTTTACACTTCCCAACTTTAGAATTTCCTGTTTAATCAAATTAGTATACTTTTCTTTGTTTGCATTTTTAAACATATAAATATCTTTGTTGTTTGGATTTGTTTGAGATACGTTCATTATCCATACACGAAGCCATTCTTGGAAATTAGTCTGACTTATTTTAAACCCGTCGCGTGTAAGAACACGTTCAGGTTGTAATGGTTGAGTAAGATTTCTATTTTCCTCTCTAGTTATTGGACTGTAAAATGTTTGCAAAACATTAGACGAAAATCTTGCGGCTGCCATCTCGCCTATATACAACTGCAGATAATTGTTCAAATGGAAAATAATTCTGGCGCACTTTTGTATATTGGCAGTGCATACATTTCTTCAAAAGAAAATAATTATTTTTTGTGTCACATCCGCTCTTTGTTACTTCCTTTCTTGCTTGCTTATTTTCACTCAAATACCACCACACACATAGATGATGAGGGTTTTGGCGGAAAAAAAATAAAGATACAAAACAAAGCTGAATTAACAAGAAACGAGGCGAGCATGGGAGCCGAGTTTCTTTTTAATTCAGCTTTGTTTTGTATCTTTATTTTTTTTGCGCCAAAACCCTCATCATCTATGTGTGTCCGTGTATAGTGCACAGTGCACAGAGTATAGTGTACCGTGTATAGTGCACAGAGTACAGTGTACCGTGTATAGTGTACAGTGCACAGAGTACAGTGCACAGAGTACAGTGTACCGTGTATAGTGAACATAGTACAGTGTACCGTGTATAGTGCACAGAGTACAGTGTACCGTGTTTAGCGCACAGTGTACAGAGTACAGTGTACCGTGTATAGTGCACAGTGCACAGAGTACAGTGTACCGTGTATACCCGGGGGGGGGGGGGGGGGGCACTTCCTATAAATGGGCTAATGGGGATGTGCCGCTGGATGGGGTCGCATTTTCACGACAGGACTGACTATAATGGGGCCGCTTTTTCAAGCACTTTTTATGGGGTGACTAGAATGGGGTCACACTTTTCTGGGATTTTGAGGGTAAGAAAATTCTGGAAAGTTGTGATTTATAAACGGAAAGATTCGCCAAAAAGAAAAAGTTACTGTATTCATTGCTGTTGTTTAATATTTGACAAACGGCTCCCATTACGTGACTAAGTTGGGGTCATGAAAATTACATTTACCCAAAAGTGACTAAGATGGGGTCCATAATTGGCCATAGAATATGACTATAATGGGGTAGGGGTTCTGAGAGGCTAGCGGCACATACCCAACAAAGATTGGCCCAAGTAACCCCCCCGGGCGTGTATAGTGCACAGTGCACAGAGTACAGTGTACCGTGTTTAGTGCACAGGGCATAGAGTACAGTGTACCGTGTAAAGTGCAGAGTACAGTGTACTGTGTATAGTGCACAGTGCACAGGGTACAGTTTACCGTGTATAGTGCACAGTGCACAGGGTACAGTGTAAAGTGTATAGTGCACAGCACACAGAGTACAGTGTACCATGTATAGTGCACAGTGCACAGAGTACAGTGCACCGTGTATAGTGCACAGTGCACAGAGTACAGTGTACCGTGTATAGTGCACGGTGCACAGAGTACAGTGTACCGTGTATAGTGCACAGTGCACAGAGTACAGTGTACCACGTATAGTGCACAGGGCACAGAGTACAGTGTACCGTGGATAGTGCACAGAGTACAGGGTACTGTGTATAGTGGACAGTGCACAGAGTACAGTGTACCGTGTATAGTGCACAGTGCACAGTGTACCATGTATAGTGAACAGAGTACAGTGTACCGTGTATAGTACACAGTGCACAGAGTACAGTGTACCGTGTATAGTACACAGAGTACAGTGTACCGTTTATAGTGCACAGTGCACAGAGTACAGTGTACTGTGTATAGTGCACAGAGTACAGTCTACCGTGTATTAGAAAACAGTGCACAGTGCACAGAGTACAGTGTACCGTGTATCGTGCACAGTGCACAGAGTACAGTGTACCGTGTATAGTGCACAGTGCACAGTGCACAGAGTACAGTGTACCGTGTATAGTGCACAGCGCACAGAGTACAGTGTACCGTGTATAGTGCACAAGGTACTGTGTACCGTGTATGGTGTACAGTGCACAGAGTACAGTGTACCGTGTATAGTGAACAGAGTACAGTGTGCCGTGTATAGTGCACAGAGTACAGTGTACCGTGTATAGTGCACAGTGCACAGAGTACAGTGTACCATGTATAGTACACAGTGCACATGGTACAGTGTACCGTGTATAGTGCACAGTGCACAGAGTACAGTGTACAGTGTATAGTGCACAGAGTACTGTGTACCGTGTATGGTGTACAGTGCACAGAGTACAGTGTACCGTGTATAGTGAACAGAGTACAGTGTGCCGTGTATAGTGCACAGAGTACAGTGTACCGTGTATAGTGCACAGTGCACAGGGTACAGTGTACCGTGCATAGTGCACAGTGCAGAGAGTACAGTGTACTGTGTATAGTGCACAGAGTACAGTGTACCGTGTATAGTGAACAGAGTAAAGTGTACCGTGTATAGTGCACAGTGCACAGAGTACAGTGTACCGTGTATAGTACACAGTGCACAGGGTACAGTGTACCGTGTATAGTGCACAGTGCACAGAGTACAGTGTACCGTGTTTAGTGCACAGGGCATAGAGTACAGTGTACCGTGTATAGTGCACAGAGTACAGTGTACCGTGTATAGTGCACAGAGTACAGTGTACCGTGTATAGTGCACAGAGTAGAGTGTACCGTGTATAGTGCACAGTGCACAGAGTACAGTGTACCGTGCATAGTGCACAGTGCAGAGAGTACAGTGTACCGTGTATAGTGCACAGAGTACAGTGTACCGTGTATAGTGCAAAGAGTACAGTGTACCGTGTATAGTGCACAGAGTACAGTGTACCGTGTATAGTGCACAGTGCACAGAGTACAGTGTACCGTGTATAGAGCACAGTGCACTGAGTCCAGTGTACCGTGTATAGTGCACAGTGCACAGAGTACAGTGTACCGTGTATAGTGCACAGTGCACAGAGTACAGTGTACCGTGTATAGTGCACAGTGCACAGTGCACAGAGGACAGTGTACCATGTATAGTGCACAGCGCACAGAGTACAGTGTATATACCGTGTATATACCGTGTATATACCGTATATACTACTATACCGTGTATAGTGCACAGTGCACAGAGTACAGTGTACCGTGTATAGTGCACAGTGCACAGTGCACAGAGTACATTGTACCGTGTATAGTGCACAGAGTACAGTGTACCGTGTATAGTGCACAGAGTAGAGTGTACCGTGTGTAGTGCACAGTGCACAGAGTACAGTGTACCGTGCATAGTGCACAGTGCACTGAGTCCAGTGTACCGTGTATAGTGCACAGTGCACAGAGTACAGTGTACCGTGTATAGTGCACAGTGCACAGAGTACAGTGTACCGTGTATAGTGCACAGTGCACAGTGCACAGAGTACAGTGTACCGTGTATAGTGCACAGTGCACAGTGCACAGTGCACAGAGTACAGTGTACCGTGTATAGTGCACAGCGCACAGAGTACAGTGTACCGTGTATAGTGCACAGAGTACTGTGTACCGTGTATGGTGTACAGTGCAGAGAGTACAGTGTACCGTGTATAGTGAACAGAGTACAGTGTGCCGTGTATAGTGCACAGAGTACAGTGTACCGTGTATAGTGCACAGTGCAGAGAGTACAGTGTACCGTGTATAGTACACAGTGCACAGGGTACAGTGTACCGTGTATAGTGCACAGTGCACAGAGTACAGTGTACCGTGTTTAGTGCACAGGGCATAGAGTACAGTGTACCGTGTATAGTGCACAGAGTACTGTGTACCGTGTATAGTGCACAGAGTACAGTGTACCGTGTATAGTGCACAGAGTAGAGTGTACCGTGTATAGTGCACAGTGCACAGAGTACAGTGTACCGTGCATAGTGCACAGTGCAGAGAGTACAGTGTACCGTGTATAGTGCACAGAGTACAGTGTACCGTGTATAGTGAACAGAGTACAGTGTACCGTGTATATTGCACAGTGCACAGAGTACAGTGTACCGTGTATAGTGCACAGTGCAGAGAGTACAGTGTACCGTGTATAGAGCACAGTGCACTGAGTCCAGTGTACCGTGTATAGTGCACAGAGTACTGTGTACCGTGTATGGTGTACAGTGCACAGAGTACAGTGTACCGTGTATAGTGCACAGTGCACAGAGTACAGTGTACCGTGTATAGTGCACAGCGCACAGAGTACAGTGTATATACCGTGTATATACCGTGTATATACCGTATATACTACTATACCGTGTATAGTGCACAGTGCACAGAGTACAGTGTACCGTGTATAGTGCACAGTGCACAGTGCACAGAGTACAGTGTACCGTGTATAGTGCACAGAGTAAAGTGTACTGTGTATAGTGCACAGAGTAGAGTGTACCGTGTATAGTGCACAGTGCACAGAGTACAGTGTACCGTGCATAGTGCACAGTGCACTGAGTCCAGTGTACCGTGTATAGTGCCCAGTGCACAGAGTACAGTGTACCGTGTATAGTGCACAGTGCACAGAGTACAGTGTACCGTGTATAGTGCACAGTGCACAGTGCACAGAGTACAGTGTACCGTGTATAGTGCACAGTGCACAGTGCACAGAGTACAGTGTACCGTGTATAGTGCACAGCGCACAGAGTACAGTGTACCGTGTATAGTGCACAGAGTACTGTGTACCGTGTATGGTGTACAGTGCAGAGAGTACAGTGTACCGTGTATAGTGAACAGAGTACAGTGTGCCGTGTATAGTGCACAGAGTACAGTGTACCGTGTATAGTGCACAGTGCACAGAGTACAGTGTACCGTGTATAGTACACAGTGCACAGGGTACAGTGTACCGTGTATAGTGCACAGTGCACAGAGTACAGTGTACCGTGTTTAGTGCACAGGGCATAGAGTACAGTGTACCGTGTATAGTGCAGAGTACAGTGTACTGTGTATAGTGCACAGTGCACAGAGTACAGTGTACCGTGTATAGTGCACAGTGCACAGCGTACAGTGTACCGTGTATAGTGCACAGCACACAGAGTACAGTGTACCGTGTATAGTGCACAGTGCACAGAGTACAGTGTACCGCGTAAAGTGCACAGTGCACAGAGAACAGTGTACCGTATATAGTGCACAGTGCACAGAGTACAGTGTACCGTGTATAGTGCACAGTGCACAGAGTACAGTGTACCGTGTATAGTGCACAGAGTACAGTGTACCGTGTATAGTGTACGGTGCACAGAGTACAGTGCACAGAGTACTGTGTACCGTGTATAGTGAACATAGTACAGTGTACCGTGTATAGGGCACATAGTACAGTGTACCGTGTTTAGTGCACAGTGCACAGAGTACAGTGTACCGTGTATAGTGCACAATGCACAGAGTACAGTGTACCGTGTATAGTGCACAGTGCACAGAGTACAGTGTACCGTGTTTAGTGCACAGGGCATAGAGTACAGTGTACCGTGTAAAGTGCAGAGTACAGTGTACTGTGTATAGTGCACAGTGCACAGAGTACAGTGTACCGTGTATAGTGCACAGTGCACAGCGTACAGTGTACCGTGTATAGTGCACACAACACAGAGTACAGTGTACCGTGTATAGTGCACACTGCACAGAGTACAGTGCACCATGTATAGTGCACAGTGCACAGAGTACAGTGTACCGTGTTTAGTGCACAGTGCACAGAGTACAGTGTACCGTGTATAGTGCACAGTGCACAGAGTACAGTGTACCACGTATAGTGCACAGGGCACAGAGTACAGTGTACCGTGGATAGTGCACAGAGTACAGGGTACTGTGTATAGTGGACAGTGCACAGAGTACAGTGTACCGTGTATAGTGCACAGTGCACAGTGTACCATGTGTAGTGAACAGAGTGCAGTGTACCGTGTATAGTACACAGTGCACAGAGTACAGTGTACCGTGTATAGTACACAGAGTACAGTGTACCGTTTATAGTGCACAGTGCACAGAGTACAGTGTACTGTGTATAGTGCACAGAGTACAGTGTACCGTGTATTAGAAAACAGTGCACAGTGCACAGAGTACAGTGTACCGTGTATAGTGCACAGTGCACAGAGTACAGTGTACCGTGTATAGTGCACAGCGCACAGAGTACAGTGTACCGTGTATAATGCACAGAGTACTGTGTACCGTGTATGGTGTACAGTGCACAGAGTACAGTGTACCGTGTATAGTGAACAGAGTAGAGTGTGCCGTGTATAGTGCACAGAGTACAGTGTACCGTGTATAGTGTACAGTGCACAGAGTACAGTGCACAGAGTACAGTGTACCGTGTATAGTGAACATAGTACAGTGGACTGTGTATAGTGCACATAGTACAGTGTACCGTGTTTAGTGCACAGTGCACAGAGTACAGTGTACCGTGTATAGAGCACAGTGCACAGAGTACAGTGTACCGTATATAGTACACAGTGCACAGGGTACAGTGTACCGTGTATAGTGCACAGTGCACAGAGTACAGTATACCGTGTATAGTGCACAGAGTACTGTGTACCGTGTATGGTGTACAGTGCACAGAGCACAGTGTACCGTGTATAGTGAACAGAGTACAGTGTGCCGTGTATAGTGCACAGAGTACAGTGTACCGTGTATAGTGCACAGTGCACAGAGTACAGTGTACCGTGTATAGTACACAGTGCACAGGGTACAGTGTACCGTGTATAGTGCACAGTGCACAGAGTACAGTGTACCGTGTATAGTGCACAGTGCACAGAGTACAGTGTACCGTGTATAGTGCACAGTGCACAGTGCACAGTGCACCGAGTACAGTGTACCGTGTATAGTGCACAGTGCACAGTGCACAGAGTACAGTGTACCGTGTATAGTGCACAGCGCACAGAGTACAGTGTACCCCATCGGGGCGAAACGAAAAAACACCCTTAAGATCGAATTCCACGAGGTCGGTTACATACCACCATTTTGAGTGGGCTTTTCCAAGCAGGGCAAAAAGCCGGGTTCACGAACGTCGTCCAATTGGGTTCAAACAAATTTGTTTGACTTTCCCCATCGGGGCGAAATGAAAAAACACCCTTAAGATCGAATTCCACGAGGTCGGTTTCATACCACCATTTTGAGTGGGCTTTTCCAAGCAGGGCAAAAAGCCGGGTTGACGAATGTCGTCCAATTGGGTTTAAACGAACTTGTTGGACTTTCCCCATCGGGGCGAAACGAAAAAAAACCCTTGGGATCGAATTCCATGGGGTCGGTTTCATACCACCATTTTGAGTGGGCTTTTCCAAGCAGGGCAAAAAGCCGGGTTGACGAACGTCGTCCAATTGCGTTCAAAACGAACTTGTTCGACTTTCCCCATTCGGGCGAAACGAAAAAAAACCCTTGGGATCGAATTCCATGGGGTCGGTTTCATACCACCATTTTGAGTGGGCTTTTCCAAGCAGGGTAAAAAGCCGGGTTGACGAACGTCGTCCAATTGCGCTCAAAACGCGTTTTTTCGACTTTCCCCATCGGGGCGAAACGAAAAAACACCCTTGGGATCGAATTCCACGGGGTCGGTTTCATACCACCATTTTGAGTGGGCTTTTCCAAGCAGGGCAAAAAGCCAGGTTGACGAATGTCGTCCAATTGCGCTCCAAACGCGTTTTTTCGATTTTTCCCATCGGGGCGAAACGAAAAAACACCCTCGGGATCGAATTCCACGGGGTCGGTTTCATACCACCATTTTGAGTGGGCTTTTCCAAGCAGGGCAAAAAGCCGGGTTGACGAATGTCGTCCAATTGGGTTCAAACGAACTTGTTGGACTTTCCCCATCGGGGCGAAACGAAAAAAAAACCCTTGGAATCGAATTCCATGGGGTCGGTTTCATACCACCATTTTGAGTGGGCTTTTCCAAGCAGGGCAAAAAGCCGGGTTTAAGAACGTCGTCCAATTGCGTTCAAAACGAACTTGTTCGACTTTCCCCATAGGGGCGAAACGAAAAAACAACCTTAAGATCGAATTCCACGAGGTCGGTAACATACCACCATTTTGAGTGGGTTTTCCAAGCAGGGCAAAAAGCCGGGTTCACGAACGTCGTCCAATTGGGTTCAAACGAATTTGTTTGACTTTCCCCATCGGGGCGAAATGAAAAAACACCCTTAAGATCGAATTCCACGAGGTCGGTTTCATACCACCATTTTGAGTGGTCTTTTCCAAGCAGGGCAAAAAGCCGGGTTGACGAACGTCGTCCAATTGGGTTCAAACAAATTTGTTTGACTTTCCCCATCGGGGCGAAATGAAAAAACACCCTTAAGATCGAATTCCACGAGGTCGGTTTCATACCACCATTTTGAGTGGGCTTTTCCAAGCAGGGCAAAAAGCCGGGTTGACGAACGTCGTCCAATTGCGTTCAAATCGAACTTGTTCGACTTTCCCCATCGGGGCGAAACGAAAAAAAACCCTTGGGATCGAATTCCATGGGGTCGGTTTCATACCACCATTTTGAGTGGGCTTTTCCAAGCAGGGCATAAGCTGGGTTGACGAACGTCGTCCAATTGCGCTGAAAACGCGTTTCTTCGATTTTCCCTATCGGGGCGAAACGAAAAAACACCCTTGCGATCGAATTCCACGATGTGGGTTTCATACCCCCATTTTGAGTGGGCTTTTCCAAGCAGGGCAAAAAGCCGGGTTAACGAACGTCGTCCACTTGCGTTCAAAACGAACTTGTTCGACTTTCCCCATCGGGGCGAAACGAAAAAAAACCCTTGAGATCGAATTCCATGGGGTCGGATTCATACCACCATTTTGAGTGGGCTTTTCCAAGCAGGGCAAAAAGCCGGGTTGACGAACGTCGTCCAATTGGGTTCAAACGAATTTGTTTGACTTTCCCCATAGGGGCGAAATGAAAAAACACCCTTAAGATCGAATTCCACGAGGTCGGTTTCATACCACCATTTTGAGTGGGATTTTCCAAGCAGGGCAAAAAGCCGGGGTGACGAACGTCGTCCAATTGCGCTCAAAACGCGTTTTTTCGATTTTCCCCATGGGGGCGAAACGAAAAAACACCCTTGGGATCGAATTCCATGGGGTCGGTTTCATACCACCATTTTGAGTGGGCTTTTCCAAGCAGGGATAAAAGCCGGGTTGACGAACCTCGTCCAATTGCGTTCAAAACGAACTTGTTCGACTTTCCCCATCGGGGCGAAACGAAAAAACACCCTTAAGATCGAATTCCACGAGGTCGGTTACATACCACCATTTTGAGTGGGCTTTTCCAAGCAGGGCAAAAAGCCGGGTTCACGAACGTCGTCCAATTGGGTTGAAACGAATTTGTTTGACTTTCCCCATCGGGGCGAAATGAAAAAACACCCTTAAGATCGAATTCCACGAGGTCGGTTTCATACCACCATTTTGAGTGGTCTTTTCCAAGCAGGGCAAAAAGCCGGGTTGACGAACGTCGTCCAATTGGGTTCAAACGAATTTGTTTGACTTTCCCCATCAAGGCGAAATGAAAAAACACCCTTAAGATCGAATTCCACGAGGTCGGTTTCATACCACCATTTTGGGTGGGCTTTTCCAAGCAGGGCAAAAAGCCGGGTTGACGAACGTCGTCCAATTGCGTTCAAAACGAACTTGTTCGACTTTCCCCATTGGGGCGAAACGAAAAAAAACCCTTGGGATCGAATTCCATCGGGTCGGTTTCATACCACCATTTTGAGTGGGCTTTTCCAAGCAGGGCAAAAAGCCGGGTTGACGAACGTCGTCCAATTGCGCTCAAAACGCGTTTTTTCGATTTTCCCCATCGGGGCGAAACGAAAAAACACCCTTGGTATCGAATTCCACGGGGTCGGTTTCATACCACCATTTTGAGTGGGCTTTTCCAAGCAGGGCAAAAAGCCGGGTTGACGAATGTCGTCCAATTGGGTTCAAACGAACTTGTTGGACTTTCCCCATCGGGGCGAAACGAAAAAAAAACCCTTGGAATCGAATTCCATGGGGTCGGTTTCATACCACCATTTTGAGTGGGCTTTTCCAAGCAGGGCAAAAAGCCGGGTTTAAGAACGTCGTCCAATTGCGTTCAAAACGAACTTGTTCGACTTTCCCCATCGGGGCGAAACGAAAAAACACCCTTAAGATCGAATTCCACGAGGTCGGTTACATACCACCATTTTGAGTGGGCTTTTCCAAGCAGGGCAAAAAGCCGGGTTCACGAACGTCGTCCAATTGGGTTCAAACGAATTTGTTTGACTTTTCCCATCGGGGCGAAATGAAAAAACACCCTTAAGATCGAATTCCACGAGGTCGGTTTCATACCACCATTTTGAGTGGTCTTTTCCAAGCAGGGCAAAAAGCCGGGTTGACGAACGTCGTCCAATTGGGTTCAAACAAATTTGTTGGACTTTCCCCATCGGGGCGAAATGAAAAAACACCCTTAAGATCGAATTCCACGAGGTCGGTTTCATACCACCATTTTGAGTGGGCTTTTCCAAGCAGGGCAAAAAGCCGGGTTGACGAACGTCGTCCAATTGGGTTCAAGCGAACTTGTTCGACTTTCCCCATCGGGGCGAAACGAAAAAACACCCTTGGGATCGAATTCCACGGGGTCGGTTTCATACCACCACTTTGAGTGGGCTTTTCCAAGCAGGGCAAAAAGCCGGGTTGACGAATGTCGTCCAATTGGGTTCAAACGAACTTGTTGGACTTTCCCAATCGGGGCGAAACGAAAAAAAACCCTTGGGATCGAATTCCATGGGGTCGGTTTCATACCACCATTTTGAGTGGGCTTTTCCAAGTAGGGCAAAAAGCCGGGTTGACGAACGTCGTCCAATTGTGCTCAAAACGCGTTTTTTCGATTTTCCCCATCGGGGCGAAACGAAAAAACACCCTTGCGATCGAATTCCACGATGTGGGTTTCATACCACCATTTTGAGTGGGCTTTTCCAAGCAGGGCAAAAAGCCGGGTTGACGAACGTCGTCCAATTGCGCTCAAAACGCGTTTTTTCGATTTTCCCCATGGGGGCGAAACGAAAAAACACCCTTGGGATCGAATTCCACGGGGTCGGTTTCATACCACCATTTTGAGTGGGCTTTTCCAAGCAGGGCAAAAAGCCGGGTTGACGAATGTCGTCCAATTGGGTTCAAACGAACTTGTTAAACTTTCCCCATCGGGGCGAAACGAAAAAAAAACCCTTGGAATCGAATTCCATGGGGTCGGTTTCATACCACCATTTTGAGTGGGCTTTTCCAAGCAGGGCAAAAAGCCGGGTCTAAGAACGTCGTCCAATTGCGTTCAAAACGAACTTGTTCGACTTTCCCCATAGGGGCGAAACGAAAAAACACCCTTAAGATCGAATTCCACGAGGTCGGTTACATACCACCATTTTGAGTGGGCTTTTCCAAGCAGGGCAAAAAGCCGGGTTCACGAACGTCGTCCAATTGGGTTCAAACGAATTTGTTTGACTTTCCCCATCGGGGCGAAATGAAAAAACACCCTTAAGATCGAATTCCACGAGGTCGGTTTCATACCACCATTTTGAGTGGTCTTTTCCAAGCAGGGCAAAAAGCCGGGTTGACGAACGTCGTCCAATTGGGTTCAAACGAATTTGTTTGACTTTCCCCATCGGGGCGAAATGAAAAAACACCCTTAAGATCGAATTCCACGAGGTCGGTTTCATACCACCATTTTGAGTGGGCTTTTCCAAGCAGGGCAAAAAGCCGGGTTGACGAACGTCGTCCAATTGGGTTCAAGCGAACTTGTTCGACTTTCCCCATCGGGGCGAAACGAAAAAAAACCCTTGGGATCGAATTCCATGGGGTCGGTTTCATACCACCATTTTGAGTGGGCTTTTCCAAGCAGGGCAAAAAGCCGGGGTGACGAATGTCGTCCAATTGGGTTCAAACGAACTTGTTGGACTTTCCCCATCGGGGCGAAACGAAAAAAAACCCTTGGAATCGAATTCCATGGGGTCGGTTTCATACCACCATTTTGAGTGGGCTTTTCCAAGCAGGGCAAAAAGCCGGGTTGACGAACGTCGTCCAATTGCGTTCAAAACGAACTTGTTCGACTTTCCCCATCGGGGCGAAACGAAAAAACACCCTTAAGATCGAATTCCACGAGGTCGGTTACATACCACCATTTTGAGTGGGCTTTTCCAAGCAGGGCAAAAAGCCGGGTTGACGAACGTCGTCCAATTGCGCTCAAAACGCGTTTTTTCGATTTTCCCCATCGGAGCGAAACGAAAAAACACCCTTGGGATCGAATTCCACGATGTCGGTTTCATACCACCATTTTGAGTGGGCTTTTCCAAGCAGGGCAAAAAGCCGGGTTGACGAACGTCGTCCAATTGCGTTCAAAACGAACTTGTTCGACTTTCCCCATCGGGGCGAAACGAAAAAACACCCTTAAGATCGAATTCCACGAGGTCGGTTACATACCACCATTTTGAGTGGGCTTTTCCAAGCAGGGCAAAAAGCCGGGTTGACGAACGTCGTCCAATTGCGTTCAAAACGAACTTGTTCGACTTTCCCCATCGGGGCGAAACGAAAAAACACCCTTAAGATCGAATTCCACGAGGTCGGTTACATACCACCATTTTGGGTGGGCTTTTCCAAGGAGGGCAAAAAGCCGGGTTGACGAACGTCGTCCAATTGCGTTCAAAACGAACTTGTTCGACTTTCCCCATCGGGGCGAAACGTAAAAAAACCCTTGGAATCGAATTCCATGGGGTCGGTTTCATACCACCATTTTGAGTGGGCTTTTCCAAGCAGGGCAAAAAGCCGGGTTGACGAACGTCGTCCAATTGCGTTCAAAACGAACTTGTTCGACTTTCCCCATCGGGGCGAAACGAAAAAACACCCTTGGGATCGAATTCCACGAGGTCGGTTACATACCACGATTTTGAGTGGGCTTTTCCAAGCAGGGCAAAAAGCCGGGTTGACGAACGTCGTCCAATTGCGTTCAAAACGAACTTGTTCGACTTTCCCCATCGGGGCGAAACGAAAAAAAACCCTTGGGATCGAATTCCATGGGGGCGGTTTCATACCACCATTTTGAGTGGGCTTTTCCAAGCAGGGCATAAGCCGGGTTGACGAACGTCG
Organism: Meandrina meandrites; assembly: GCA_963693305.1. NCBI lineage: Eukaryota > Metazoa > Cnidaria > Anthozoa > Scleractinia > Meandrinidae > Meandrina > Meandrina meandrites. Next base: position 67,908,650 of record OY855903.1, read on the forward strand.
TCCAATTGCGCTCAAAACGCGTTTTTTCGATTTTCCCTATCGGGGCGAAACGAAAAAAAACCCTTGGGATCGAATTCCATGGGGTCGGTTTCATACCACCATTTTGAGTGGGCTTTTCCAAGCAGGGCAAAAAGCCGGGTTGACGAACGTCGTCCAATTGGGTTGAAACGAATTTGTTTGACTTTCCCCATAGGGGCGAAATGAAAAAACACCCTTAAGATCGAATTCCACGAGGTCGGTTTCATACCACCATTTTGAGTGGGCTTTTCCAAGCAGGGCAAAAAGCCGGGTTGACGAACGTCGTCCTATTGGGTTTAAACGAATTTGTTTGACTTTCCCCATAGGGGCGAAATGAAAAAACACCCTTAAGATCGAATTCCACGAGGTCGGTTTCATACCACCATTTTGAGTGGTCTTTTCCAAGCAGGGCAAAAAGCCGGGTTGACGAACGTCGTCCAATTGGGTTCAAACGAATTTGTTTGACTTTCCCCATCGGGGCGAAATGAAAAAACACCCTTAAGATCGAATTCCACGAGGTCGGTTTCATACCACCATTTTGAGTGGGCTTTTCCAAGCAGGGCAAAAAGCCGGGTTGAAGAACGTCGTCCAATATCGTTCAAAACGAACTTGTTCGACTTTCCCCATCGGGGCGAAACGAAAAAAAACCCTTGGGATCGAATTCCATGGGGTCGGTTTCATACCACCATTTTGAGTGGGCTTTTCCAAGCAGGGCAAAAAGCCGGGTTGACGAACGTCGTCCAATTGCGCTCAAAACGCGTTTTTTCGATTTTCCCCATGGGGGCGAAACGAAAAAACACCCTTGGGATCGAATTCCACGGGGTCGGTTTCATACCACCATTTTGAGTGGGCTTTTCCAAGCAGGGGAAAAAGCCCGGTTGACGAACGTCGTCCAATTGGGTTCAATCGAATTTGTTTGACTTTCCCCATCCGGGCGAAATGAAAAAACACCCTTAAGATCGAATTCCACGAGGTCGGTTTCATACCACCATTTTGAGTGGGCTTTTCCAAGCAGGGCAAAAAGCCGGGTTCACGAACGTCGTCCAATTGGGTTGAAACGAATTTGTTTGACTTTCCCCATCGGGGCGAAATGAAAAAACACCCTTAAGATCGAATTCCACGAGGTCGGTTTCATACCACCATTTTGAGTGGTCTTTTCCAAGCAGGGCAAAAAGCCGGGTTGACGAACGTCGTCCAATTGGGTTCAAACGAATTTGTTTGACTTTCCCCATCAAGGCGAAATGAAAAAACACCCTTAAGATCGAATTCCACGAGGTCGGTTTCATACCACCATTTTGGGTGGGCTTTTCCAAGCAGGGCAAAAAGCCGGGTTGACGAACGTCGTCCAATTGCGTTCAAAACGAACTTGTTCGACTTTCCCCATTGGGGCGAAACGAAAAAAAACCCTTGGGATCGAATTCCATCGGGTCGGTTTCATACCACCATTTTGAGTGGGCTTTTCCAAGCAGGGCAAAAAGCCGGGTTGACGAACGTCGTCCAATTGCGCTCAAAACGCGTTTTTTCGATTTTCCCCATCGGGGCGAAACGAAAAAACACCCTTGGTATCGAATTCCACGGGGTCGGTTTCATACCACCATTTTGAGTGGGCTTTTCCAAGCAGGGCAAAAAGCCGGGTTGACGAATGTCGTCCAATTGGGTTCAAACGAACTTGTTGGACTTTCCCCATCGGGGCGAAACGAAAAAAAAACCCTTGGAATCGAATTCCATGGGGTCGGTTTCATACCACCATTTTGAGTGGGCTTTTCCAAGCAGGGCAAAAAGCCGGGTTTAAGAACGTCGTCCAATTGCGTTCAAAACGAACTTGTTCGACTTTCCCCATCGGGGCGAAACGAAAAAACACCCTTAAGATCGAATTCCACGAGGTCGGTTACATACCACCATTTTGAGTGGGCTTTTCCAAGCAGGGCAAAAAGCCGGGTTCACGAACGTCGTCCAATTGGGTTCAAACGAATTTGTTTGACTTTTCCCATCGGGGCGAAATGAAAAAACACCCTTAAGATCGAATTCCACGAGGTCGGTTTCATACCACCATTTTGAGTGGTCTTTTCCAAGCAGGGCAAAAAGCCGGGTTGACGAACGTCGTCCAATTGGGTTCAAACAAATTTGTTGGACTTTCCCCATCGGGGCGAAATGAAAAAACACCCTTAAGATCGAATTCCACGAGGTCGGTTTCATACCACCATTTTGAGTGGGCTTTTCCAAGCAGGGCAAAAAGCCGGGTTGACGAACGTCGTCCAATTGGGTTCAAGCGAACTTGTTCGACTTTCCCCATCGGGGCGAAACGAAAAAACACCCTTGGGATCGAATTCCACGGGGTCGGTTTCATACCACCACTTTGAGTGGGCTTTTCCAAGCAGGGCAAAAAGCCGGGTTGACGAATGTCGTCCAATTGGGTTCAAACGAACTTGTTGGACTTTCCCAATCGGGGCGAAACGAAAAAAAACCCTTGGGATCGAATTCCATGGGGTCGGTTTCATACCACCATTTTGAGTGGGCTTTTCCAAGTAGGGCAAAAAGCCGGGTTGACGAACGTCGTCCAATTGTGCTCAAAACGCGTTTTTTCGATTTTCCCCATCGGGGCGAAACGAAAAAACACCCTTGCGATCGAATTCCACGATGTGGGTTTCATACCACCATTTTGAGTGGGCTTTTCCAAGCAGGGCAAAAAGCCGGGTTGACGAACGTCGTCCAATTGCGCTCAAAACGCGTTTTTTCGATTTTCCCCATGGGGGCGAAACGAAAAAACACCCTTGGGATCGAATTCCACGGGGTCGGTTTCATACCACCATTTTGAGTGGGCTTTTCCAAGCAGGGCAAAAAGCCGGGTTGACGAATGTCGTCCAATTGGGTTCAAACGAACTTGTTAAACTTTCCCCATCGGGGCGAAACGAAAAAAAAACCCTTGGAATCGAATTCCATGGGGTCGGTTTCATACCACCATTTTGAGTGGGCTTTTCCAAGCAGGGCAAAAAGCCGGGTCTAAGAACGTCGTCCAATTGCGTTCAAAACGAACTTGTTCGACTTTCCCCATAGGGGCGAAACGAAAAAACACCCTTAAGATCGAATTCCACGAGGTCGGTTACATACCACCATTTTGAGTGGGCTTTTCCAAGCAGGGCAAAAAGCCGGGTTCACGAACGTCGTCCAATTGGGTTCAAACGAATTTGTTTGACTTTCCCCATCGGGGCGAAATGAAAAAACACCCTTAAGATCGAATTCCACGAGGTCGGTTTCATACCACCATTTTGAGTGGTCTTTTCCAAGCAGGGCAAAAAGCCGGGTTGACGAACGTCGTCCAATTGGGTTCAAACGAATTTGTTTGACTTTCCCCATCGGGGCGAAATGAAAAAACACCCTTAAGATCGAATTCCACGAGGTCGGTTTCATACCACCATTTTGAGTGGGCTTTTCCAAGCAGGGCAAAAAGCCGGGTTGACGAACGTCGTCCAATTGGGTTCAAGCGAACTTGTTCGACTTTCCCCATCGGGGCGAAACGAAAAAAAACCCTTGGGATCGAATTCCATGGGGTCGGTTTCATACCACCATTTTGAGTGGGCTTTTCCAAGCAGGGCAAAAAGCCGGGGTGACGAATGTCGTCCAATTGGGTTCAAACGAACTTGTTGGACTTTCCCCATCGGGGCGAAACGAAAAAAAACCCTTGGAATCGAATTCCATGGGGTCGGTTTCATACCACCATTTTGAGTGGGCTTTTCCAAGCAGGGCAAAAAGCCGGGTTGACGAACGTCGTCCAATTGCGTTCAAAACGAACTTGTTCGACTTTCCCCATCGGGGCGAAACGAAAAAACACCCTTAAGATCGAATTCCACGAGGTCGGTTACATACCACCATTTTGAGTGGGCTTTTCCAAGCAGGGCAAAAAGCCGGGTTGACGAACGTCGTCCAATTGCGCTCAAAACGCGTTTTTTCGATTTTCCCCATCGGAGCGAAACGAAAAAACACCCTTGGGATCGAATTCCACGATGTCGGTTTCATACCACCATTTTGAGTGGGCTTTTCCAAGCAGGGCAAAAAGCCGGGTTGACGAACGTCGTCCAATTGCGTTCAAAACGAACTTGTTCGACTTTCCCCATCGGGGCGAAACGAAAAAACACCCTTAAGATCGAATTCCACGAGGTCGGTTACATACCACCATTTTGAGTGGGCTTTTCCAAGCAGGGCAAAAAGCCGGGTTGACGAACGTCGTCCAATTGCGTTCAAAACGAACTTGTTCGACTTTCCCCATCGGGGCGAAACGAAAAAACACCCTTAAGATCGAATTCCACGAGGTCGGTTACATACCACCATTTTGGGTGGGCTTTTCCAAGGAGGGCAAAAAGCCGGGTTGACGAACGTCGTCCAATTGCGTTCAAAACGAACTTGTTCGACTTTCCCCATCGGGGCGAAACGTAAAAAAACCCTTGGAATCGAATTCCATGGGGTCGGTTTCATACCACCATTTTGAGTGGGCTTTTCCAAGCAGGGCAAAAAGCCGGGTTGACGAACGTCGTCCAATTGCGTTCAAAACGAACTTGTTCGACTTTCCCCATCGGGGCGAAACGAAAAAACACCCTTGGGATCGAATTCCACGAGGTCGGTTACATACCACGATTTTGAGTGGGCTTTTCCAAGCAGGGCAAAAAGCCGGGTTGACGAACGTCGTCCAATTGCGTTCAAAACGAACTTGTTCGACTTTCCCCATCGGGGCGAAACGAAAAAAAACCCTTGGGATCGAATTCCATGGGGGCGGTTTCATACCACCATTTTGAGTGGGCTTTTCCAAGCAGGGCATAAGCCGGGTTGACGAACGTCGTCCAATTGCGCTCAAAACGCGTTTTTTCGATTTTCCCTATCGGGGCGAAACGAAAAAAAACCCTTGGGATCGAATTCCATGGGGTCGGTTTCATACCACCATTTTGAGTGGGCTTTTCCAAGCAGGGCAAAAAGCCGGGTTGACGAACGTCGTCCAATTGGGTTGAAACGAATTTGTTTGACTTTCCCCATAGGGGCGAAATGAAAAAACACCCTTAAGATCGAATTCCACGAGGTCGGTTTCATACCACCATTTTGAGTGGGCTTTTCCAAGCAGGGCAAAAAGCCGGGTTGACGAACGTCGTCCTATTGGGTTTAAACGAATTTGTTTGACTTTCCCCATAGGGGCGAAATGAAAAAACACCCTTAAGATCGAATTCCACGAGGTCGGTTTCATACCACCATTTTGAGTGGTCTTTTCCAAGCAGGGCAAAAAGCCGGGTTGACGAACGTCGTCCAATTGGGTTCAAACGAATTTGTTTGACTTTCCCCATCGGGGCGAAATGAAAAAACACCCTTAAGATCGAATTCCACGAGGTCGGTTTCATACCACCATTTTGAGTGGGCTTTTCCAAGCAGGGCAAAAAGCCGGGTTGAAGAACGTCGTCCAATATCGTTCAAAACGAACTTGTTCGACTTTCCCCATCGGGGCGAAACGAAAAAAAACCCTTGGGATCGAATTCCATGGGGTCGGTTTCATACCACCATTTTGAGTGGGCTTTTCCAAGCAGGGCAAAAAGCCGGGTTGACGAACGTCGTCCAATTGCGCTCAAAACGCGTTTTTTCGATTTTCCCCATGGGGGCGAAACGAAAAAACACCCTTGGGATCGAATTCCACGGGGTCGGTTTCATACCACCATTTTGAGTGGGCTTTTCCAAGCAGGGGAAAAAGCCCGGTTGACGAACGTCGTCCAATTGGGTTCAATCGAATTTGTTTGACTTTCCCCATCCGGGCGAAATGAAAAAACACCCTTAAGATCGAATTCCACGAGGTCGGTTTCATACCACCATTTTGAGTGGGCTTTTCCAAGCAGGGCAAAAAGCCGGGTTGACGAACGTCGTCCAATTGCGTTCAAAACGAACTTGTTCGACTTTCCCCATTGGGGCGAAACGAAAAAAAACCCTTGGGATCGAATTCCACGAGGTCGGTTACATACCACCATTTTGAGTGGGCTTTTCCAAGCAGGGCAAAAAGCCGGGTTGAAGAACGTCGTCCAATTGCGTTCAAAACGAACTTGTTCGACTTTCCCCATTGGGGCGAAACGAAAAAAAACCCTTGGGATCGAGTTCCACGAGGTCGGTTACATACCAACACACATATAATATACTGGTCTCAAGACAAAAAAGGTGAAGAACACCCGAAGAATTGCTTATTACCCAAAATCTCCGCTCCCACAGGTCGCTCCGTTTTTGGGTTAAGCAATTCGGGTGTTCTTCACCTTTTTTCTCTTGAGACCAGTATATTATATGTGTGTGGCACATAAATAGTGAATCAAAAGACCAAACCAGAAAAGCTCAATAAAACAAATCAAACGCCTCAAAGCAAACAAAAATAAAAACAGAGTGAACAGAAAGCTAATAACCCCCCAAAACCCCACCATGTACATAGAATAATAAAAATGTCTTAGAATTATTTTCCATTTGAACAATTATCTGCACTTGTATATACGGCGATGGCAGGCACACTTGAACTAATACAAGCACTTCCGGCTGAACTTCGGGAAAAAATCTGTACAGAGTATATTATAATAAGACTCTGGCAACGTAAAATGCTTGGCTGGGACGATGTCAGAAAAGAAATCAATAAAGGGTATACTTCAATGAAGCTCAAACAGCGTAAAACTCTTGGCTGGGATGAAGTTCATGCTGCAATTTATGAAGCACCATTTTGCGATCGCAATAAACAAATTGTAAGGGTTTTGTTTTGTTATAAATGTGACAGAAGCAGATGTTCGCGAAATGGTCTCTGTAATCTGTGCATTAGAAATGGATTCAGACACTATCTCGGCTATCCTATTTTTGATGAAAATGATTATGATGAGTGCTTCAAGAGATCTTTCTCCTCGAAATGGAGAGGAGTCTTTGCGTGACATTTTTCTCAGAAAGATACCGGAAACCAATATTTATATTTCCCAGGCCCCTTGGACGAGCAGAGCAACACAAAATGGCGGTCGCTTCACGATTTAGTGTTTGGGCCGAAAAAAGACGAAACAGAATAGATATTACGAAAAAAATACGCTCAGTTAACGCGCTGTAAGTTTTTGTGCCCCCACAGAAGCTTGCGAAGTGAAGCGACGAGAAGAAATCGAGAAATAACAGGATTTGATCACAAAACTTTTGTCGAACTATCGAGCGATCTTTCTAGAACACGGACTCGATAGAACCTGTTTATTTTTTTTCGGCCTCTCGCATAGCCTCCACTACTTGATATGTTATCTGTCTGACTTCGTTCTGCCAAACGGGAGTAGAAAGTTCGGTTAAAATAAAGCAAATCGCGTGGAAAAGGACAACCATTTTGGCCTCTTGGCTATATTTTATTTACAAACTTTACCAAGTCTTTACCATGTCTTCAAAAGCGCATGCGTACAGGCTCAAATATTGCGTCATTTAGGTGAAGAACAGAGAAAGTGGCACCACAAGGGTCAGAAATTTTAAACTGAAACAAATAAATAGAAATTTTGCCCATAGACTAGTCAGTTCACAATTCTGGTGAAGCCAAGAGAGGTGTGGTTGGCCCCCACTGAATCTTGTTATAATGGCTTGTGCAGATGGTGAGTTACGGAGTATAGGGGAACTCCTTTCAGTGGGAGATGCCCCTTGGGTGAGCCCGCTCCGGCCCTACTGATAACGTGGGGGTGCTCAGAGATCCCTCGGGATTTCAAACCTCGTACCCAGAGGTAAAATGGGGGGGACAGCCGCCTTGTCAGCGGCGGGGAAAAGACCTAGCCGGGGCTAGGCAAAGAACAGCCAACGAGCACCCCCCCGACCAGGGTTTTGCTTTTTTGTTTGACCTGTCACGCAACGTCACGCGTGACTGTAACGCAACAGAGTCACACAACGTCACGTGTGAAGGTAACGCTCTTGTAACGCATTCATATATTTTTGAAAGACTTAGAAAAAATTTTTGAAAGACTTAGAGAAATTTTTTCAAAGACTTAGAGAAAAGACTTAGAGAAATTTTTTTAAAGACTTAGAGAAAAAGACTTAGAGAAATTTTTTGTAACACTTAGAGAAAATCTCGTTTTTTCCCAAAAAAGTTAATTCAAATTTGTGCTTGAACAGAAATCATTCTTTAATAAAGTGAAAGAGTGTGCGCTTAGACTGATATCTTATTTCGAAACGTCGACCGCGCTGCCCAGAAACTTTTTTTGAAGCCTAATTCTTTCTTCGTGCATGGCCTCTTGTCGTATTTTTTCTATGTCAGGGCTGCTTTGTTTATTTTTTTCCTTGGGAAGTGTTCCTTTCCGAAGAATCTCCTTCTGAATTAGATAGCTCTGTTTTTCATCAAGAATGCTTTGAAACTCAGAATCGCTGATTTTTCCGTCAATAAGTGATTTTGACAGTATGCGGTTGACAGTATCGCATTTTGACATAGCCAGTGTCATGATTTTGCAGTGTTTGATAAGTTTGGGCTCAAGCTTTTTGTAAAAACCGGTTAGCCCAGCAGCTGTTAGCCCAAATAAAGAGGCAACACAACCAATAGGTATTGCCGCTGGAATTCCAATGCCTGTAAAAGCAGCTGCTACTCCACCTGCGGATAGAAAACCACTAATACCGCCAGAAGAAAAGCTAGCATAGTTGATAATGGTTTTAGTTCTTTTATATTTTTTGGCAACAAGCCTATAATGTGAAACTTCGTCACTTAAATATTTAAAAACTTCATTGGCTTTCTGCATACGAAAATTGTTATCTGGTTGATTTGGTAGAACTGGATAAAGTGTTGTCTGCATTTCTGTTTCTCGATAATCTGGTGCAGATGGTAATACGTTGGATGCCATGGTTATATTTACAAAATTATTTTCTTGTTCAATTAATTTCAATTAGAAACTGAAGAGGCATGCCGTTAAAGTCAAATAGATTATTATTTTGGTCCCTGACAGAAATTGTCATATTTGAGATATGCTTATCAGCAGAAACATCGCGTAAGACATGTTGTGGGCTGCTTTGATAAAAAACTTTTTCAAAAGGTTTTCCTGTTATGTCAAAAGTTTGTAAAACAGTAGACGGTTTGCCATTTAACAGATTCTGTTCTTTGTCAAGTAGGTCGCAATGAATGTAATATGTCGTTGCGGAATTCAGCTTTTTTATGAACGTTTTTAATCCCAATGTAAAAGATTTTAAATTAAGTAAATTACCTAATTCGGAATCAAAAACAATCCTTTTTTGATGTGGATTTGTGATTACAAGCTGGCCAACGATAGTATAAATATCTGTTAGCAGTGGGACCTTATGTTTGGATAAACTGTGTTTGATTTCACTCGCCAACGCATCGAGTGTATAATGGCCCGGCAAAAAAGTAACTTCGAAAGGCTTATTGACATTATCTAACAAAGTAATTGCCCCCTCTTCCTTTAAGTTAAACCACGAATTGTAAAGAGAACAACTTAATAGCCGGATATAGCTTGGTTTTTGAATAGGCTGGGGTTCAAAATAGACCGTATGCGGATTTTCTTTTGTAACAACAGTAAGAATAACCATTTTATAATTAGAGAAAAATATTTTGTTTAAATAATGGATAATGAATGGACCGGTGGTGGAGGATGGTTGAATGCTTATTCGAGGCAGCAAAGAACCAAAAGTGCAGCGAAAGCTGATGCAGCAAAAGACAAGGCCCCTCAGCCTTCACAGCACAGCAGCGCATCTGCGCTTCTAAAATGGATTCAGACACCAGAAGCTAACAGCATTGCCAAAGTAGCAGAACAAAAGGCATGGAAAACTTTTAATGCAAAATACCCGAATGCTGATAAATCTAAGTTTGTTCCACAGACCGATTTCGCCAAAGACCACACAGCAACCTCAGAAATTTATTTCAAAGCAGGGCCAGGCAATTTGATAAACGTTTTTGGTTCAGACAGCAAATATTGGAGCCCGGAAATGAAAAGTGCGCTGGGTATTGGCCAATCATCAGAAGGTTTTCCACAACAGCTTACACCAAGTGGTTTAAAAGGTGACTCTTTGCCGATTCCTGCTGTTGGCTTTCACGATGCCGCCCCGAGTTTGAAAAAAATATTTAATAACCAACTGAATATTTACGTAACACCGGACCAGTATTTCACAACAAAGTTCAGAGAGGTATTTCAAAAAACCAAACTCACCCACCATTCGGGGAAAGAGTCCAAAACATGGCTAGCCGGCCCAAATATGAGATATTGGCCACAGCAGCTGAATTTTGCTGTCTGGTGTGCGACAACGGGCTGTGGTATAAGTCGCGAAATTTTTGATAACAACTATGCTATGCCAGAGAATGTGCGAGCTTTTTACAAGTTCCATATATATTTTACTGTCAGGCGAATATTGTTTCAGATGGGCGGGATACAAAGCATAAGCGCTTTGCCTGGCGACCCAACTTTTGACCAGATTAACAACAAATACGACGTGGCTTCATACAAAAGAATATGCAATGAGTTCGGAGTCGACCCGTCAAGCGATTTTCGTTTTACAAGAGGCGAAAACCACGGCCTGGGAAGCGTTTACATATATGTGTCAAACATTGGACCGTCTAAAGAAGAGGGAGACATTTACCCCGGGGGGTCAAAAAAGTTCTCAGACGAAGGTGGATCAGGCTCAAAAGGTAACTTGATTTATTATATCGAGCCAGATGACGCTGCCTACGGACAGGCAGACTGGTTTTGTCCAAATGTAGCAGAAGGTCTAACGCAGGCGGGTTTGTCGCGAATAAACCAGTCGATAGAGGCGTTCGTTTACTGTGTTTTGGGTTCACAGGTAAACGTTAGAAGTAGCATTCTGGGGTCAGGAGGGCGCGCAAAGGAAGCGCAAAGTGAGTTCCTTGTTTTAGTGGAAGACTCAATAAGGCAACCGGATCTGGCAAAGTCAGTTCAAAGGTATCAACTTGCTGTAGATGAGGCTAAGGTGAGGCTTAACCTTGCTGTGTGTCCGGGGGCCTGGCTGATGCCTGCGCGGATGGTAATAAATACGGGAAGTGTTATTGGTTACAACAACCAGCTAAAACAAGCTATACCAGGCATGAAGCTAGGGGTTAACGACGAAGTAAATAAGAGCACAAAAAAATCAGGGCTAAAGCTGATGGCAGGAGGGCCGACAAAGATAAACCCACCAAACAGCCACCCCTCAAACCCAATACATAAGCAAGCAACGCAGCCTGAAAAAAATAGGCCCGAGACTGAAGAACAAACACCTCAGCCTGATGAGCCAGTAAAAGATGTAGGTGGCACTGAAACACACGAAAATAACAAAGCAGCTATTGCTATTGTCGCGGTAGGTGTTGCGGCTTTGATTTACGCTTTTATGCGTTAACGGCGCTTCTTTATGTATTTTTCAACAAGAAAGGCAACCACAGCCAAAATAATCAGCCAGGTGTGCTCAGCAAGAAAACCGATAGCTTGACCGGCGGCTTTGAAAAGAAAGCTCACAATTGATCCAATAAGACCTGGCAGAGCTGATGCAATCTTTGAGCCAATATCTTTTAGACCTTTTCCCAACGCTTTACCGGTGGCTCTCAAAGCGTTTGTAATAACCCCAATGACAGCACCAATTGTGACCCCGGCAGCAAGAACGATAGCCGTAACGGTCACACCATATTTTTTGAATATCTCCTTTACCCTCTCACGAAGTGGAAGCGCTCTTTCTCTTTCATCAATCTGCGTTTGCAAACGAGCAAGCTCCTCTTGTCTTTCCGCTACTCTTCCTTCGGCAGCTTGTTTATCAGAAGGTGATGTGTTTTCATCGTCGATAACTGCCTGATCTTCCTCATTTTTGCGCTGCAGTTCTGCTTCTTGTTCTTTCAGCTCATCTAACGTTCTTGTGTCGTTAAGCCTCGCTTCCATTGTGTTTCTTTCGCTCTCTTTAGCGGCTAGGCTTGCTCTAAGTTGGTTGACCCTGGTTTGTTCTTTGGCTTTGGTTTTAGCTTTTTTCTCAAGAGCCGCCACCTCTGTTTTTGCGTTTTCAAAATCATTTTGAAGATTTTTTTTCAGTTGCTGCAGTCTCCGCAGTTCTGATTCACTTTCAACGTTTGACCCCAGTTGTTCAATACTGGCTTGAGTTCGCTCAATTCTTATTCTAAGATCTTGCACTTCTTGGGCGGCTTTTTCTCTTTCAGAGGCGAGTTTTTCTGCATCTCTGAGTTCTTTTTCAGCTTCTCTTAATCTCTGCCGGTTTTCTCTTATTTCATCATTGTCTTGAGCAATCAGAGATTCAGCTTCTGGACCAAGTGATGTTTTGAACTTGTCTTTAAATTTTTGGAGAAGACCTTTCCCATCTTGTCTGAAAATTTCAGTCTCGCCACCCCTTGTTCCAAATGAAACGATTGTAGTGTCCTTGCCAGGCTTTTTGCTGAAACCGATTGGGCCTAATTTCCCGAAGTCAACTCTTGGAAACTTCCTTTTAATAAAATCTCTTGCTCTTTCAAGAAGTGCTGGTTTGTCATCTTGATGAATAAAGCCACTCAACAAAGGTATATCTTCATCAAATGATGTTTCTGGAAGTCCGCTCAGTTCTTGCAATTCAATTTGTTCACCATAGCGTGTGGATTCTGCTTCAGGAGGAAATAGCGGCTGACTTGTGTCTATCTCAGTATCAGCATTAAAATCATATTGATCATCATCATTTTTATTGTCAAGATCCTTGTCAACTTCTGGTTGGTCTATAGCAAATTCGCCAACTCCTGCCATCGAATATCAACAAAGTTGATAAGTTGATGAAGTAATTTTATATTTACAATTGAAATTTTTTAATTGAATATTTTATATTCTTTACAATAATGGACGGTGTACAGGAAAACCTTCGGCCAACACGCAGTGAAAAAACTCTTGGCGCGCTAAGAGCGGAGCGCGCGGTGAAACGAATCACTTTCGAGCGCACAGAAGCCAATCCACAGGAAACGCTTTATGTTTCGGTGCCCAAGCTGAATGAAAACGAAGTCATTGTTCCCGGCTCACTTGCACTGCGCTTCAACATCGATTTGAGCGGAGGCCATGCCAACAACTTTCTAGTCGACAATGTTGGACGGGCGCTAGTTGACAAACTTGTTGTGAAGTACTCTGGTACCATACTGCAGGACACTGTTGGTTATGACATTTACAAGATATTCGAGGATCTCTTTCTATCACAGGAGGAGCGCGACAACATGTTGCAAGATGGAATCCAGAGTCAGGGCCTCAACAAAATTCGCTCAAACGCGGGTGACAAGCAGACCACAGGCGTCGATTCGGAAAACAAACTGAACGGGATTTACGGATCAAAATACAGGATACGACTTGACCACCAGATTTTGAATGACCACGGGACCTTTTACCCACAGGCTCTATTCAACGATCTTGTGTTCGAACTGACACTTGCGCCAGCTTCTCAGGTTGTCAGAGGCTCCGATAAAACAAAACTGGAATACAAGCTGACAAACATCCAGCTGGAGTACGAGATGATAAGAAGCAAAACACTGGCAGATGAAGCCCTCAGCGAGTACACAAATGGAAAAGAATTTGCGTATGACCACATCCAGCGTGACGAAATTGTTACCTTTAAAAAAGGCAGTGACACAAGGCTGAATCTCAGAGTTAACCCTCAGAGAAGGTCCCTCAAAGGCATCTTGCTACTTTTTGTCGAGCCCTATGTTGCTGGTGCAAGGCAGTCAGAAGCATACTTTAACCCAGACCTGACAAAAGTCAGTGTCACAGTAAATGGCTCGCCCAACAGGCTGTACAACAACGGACTTGAAGGAATTGATATTTGGGAGGAGGTCAAACGCTTCTTTCTCAAAAATGAAAACAAAACACAGCACATGAATGCAACAAAGTTTTATGCAGATAACAAGTTCGGGGTTATGATCGATCTGCGTTCCATGGCTGATCACTCTATGCACGGAAGCGGCACGCGACTTGTAAACACAAAGGATGGGGTACAGCTGGAGCTCGAGAGGAATGCAAGCGGCTCTGGCAATGTGAACTGCCACATTTACGTAATCAGTGATGCGCAGATGAATATATTAAAAAGGCAATTAGAATCTGTTCTGTATTAATATAGCAACTGAGTTGCTGAAGATGGATCCGAGCAAGATACCCTTTAACGCTCTGATTGTCGGCCCGACAAATTCAGGCAAATCGAGGTATGTGGTGGATCAGATCTACGGCCCTTTCCGCGGCAAGTTTGACTACATTGTGCTTATCTGCCCAACATTCGCGCACAACAAGACCTACCACCGAATTGGTGAAAATGATCCAAGAATGTTTATAATAATATGCAAGCAGCACGAGGTTGAAAGTTGGTTGAAGGTCGTGACCTGGCTGTTTGAGGGCACCAACACGCTCATAATCCTTGATGACTGCGCAGCCTCCAAAGATGTGAAAGGGCGCACAGGCCAGCTGGTGAATCTTGGCTTTTCCGCTCGGCATATCGGCATCAGCGTTTGGGTGCTGACCCAGAAGATAACCAGCATAACACCTTCCTTCCGTGAAAACGTGGCGGCTATCGTTTTATTTTACACTCCCTCAGCCAAAACTACAAAGGCAATCTTTGAAGATTACGCCGGCGAACTCTCCCACGATCAGTACAAAAATCTGATTTCAAAGCTGAAAGAGCGGAAGTTCTCTTATCTCGTGTTCTCGCTTCGCTACCCCTACGGATTATCAGTGGGGTAAACCCCACACCCCAGAGTTTTAAACTTTTTTGAATTAAAAAAATAAAAGTTGTATATAGTATATAAACATGGCTGAACAAGAGTTCGCAGATGTTATAAACCTACTGGAAGCTGAGCCGTCAAGCAGCCCAGCTGATAGTAGCCTTGTGCCACAGTTGCTATCCGGACCTAACATTCCTGCCCTTCGTGAGCAGCTGGCCGTGCTTGTATCAACAGGCAAATCCAAAGAGGCCATCGGCGTGCAGTTAACACATGAGCAGTTGAAACGCTTGACTGATAAAGAAGTTGAAAAGTACTACAAGAGATATGAAACCTTCGTTGGCAGCAAGACAACCGAAAGCATGGTTGACAACCTGCTTACGCTTGTGACAAGAGGCCTGCAAATGGTTATTGAAATAGATGACGTTGATGCAATGAAAAAAGAACTAAAAGAAGACTTCATTATTAACAAAGAAATGACAAATTTTGTTGGCAGTCTCTCTTTGAAATATGGAAAATTTCTTGCTCCTATTTCTGCTGCTTTGATAACGGCGAAGCACATTGATTTTAATTCGCATTTGGAGAAAAATGACAAAGCAAAATTAGAAGAAATTCCTGAGCATTCCTCACCAACTACTGAACATTTGCAGACAAATTCTGAATAATTGCTTAATAATTTTTTATTTGCTTAACATATAATGTCAACCGAACAATCCGAGCAGGTCGAAACCCCGCAACAACAGGTCGATATAACACAGCAAGCAACAACTCCAACTCCAACTACAGCCCCGCGTGCAAAAAATCCCAAGCGTGTGGCTGCTGGCAAAGCGGTTGCTGAAAGAACGCGGCTGGCCCGTGAACAACAGAAAAAAGCTGCAGCTGAGGCTGCTATCATAATCGCAAACAACAAGGCAAAGGGTAGCAACTCAGTTGCTGATCCCCCGGTTTCTGAGCCAACGCCGACTATTGCAGATGATACCCTAAAAAGTAGCAAAGTTGATAATAGCAGTCTCAGCACCACACAATGGATTGGTGTTGTCGGCATAGTCGTTTCACTGATCGGTATTTATTACAAACGTGAAGAGCTCAAGGCCGCATTCAGCAAAAAAAATAGACCTGAGCCAGAACCTGCTCGCCCGACACAGACCAGAGTTTTAAGTCATATGGATTAAATATTTACGAATTAATATTATACCTGTATCAATATCATGAAGAAAGTTGATATTCCACAAGTTCTTATCTCAACCGCAGCCATTTTTGGGATCGGACTGTTATGGTACGACTTCAATGTGAAGATTTTTCTTACAGTCCGCGATCTTATGAAGGCCACAATATTTGACCCGGACTCAGAAGAGACAAATTAATTTTTATTTAAACTTTGTATGTTTCTATATAATTATGGTGAAAGTTCCAACGCAAATATTTGTTGTCAATTCTTTAGCAGGCGTAGTCATTTTTAGTTATTGGTTGTATGTTACTTACAAGATGTCTAATGAATTGATTTGGTTGGCAAAAGACCCTTCGAATTTTGTTGAATTGGTAGAGAAAAATGAAGCAGATGACACGGAAGCAGAAGAGACAGATTAATTTTTATTTAAACTTTTTGTATGTTTTATATACGTATCAACAAAGTTGATAAATAATGTCAGACAACAAGCTTGTTAAAACCATCATAGATGCTGCTACTATAACCGGTTTGGCCGCCGGCATAGGCTGGGTCGCAAAAAAAGTTGTAAAAGAGAATTTTACTTCTGACCCCAGCAGCAGTGCTATGAACTACGTGAAGTTCACCGCCGTCATGGCAGGTAGCATTGCGCTCAAACAGTACCTCGAGGACCAAAAAATCCTTCCCACCAGCATGTAAAGTGGGGATCAGCAACTGAGTCACTCGGCAACAAAGTTGCCAATCCCACACCCCAAGATTTTTATTTAAAAAAACTCTGCTCTTTTAATATATCACAATGGCAAGTATCGCGATTATGGCTGGTGGAGCTATATTGAATGCTGCAGCTTTTATAGGTGGCAATTATCTTGCGAAGGCACTTGGCGGAGGTGACGCTGCACTTGATGAAAAAGTACGACATGACAAAGCTCTCGAGGCGTATCAAGCAGCTTATGCCAAATACTCCCGTGACCGAACCAAACTTCTCGACTGGATTGCGACTAACACGCAAATAAAAGAGCAGGCCAAACAGAACTTTACTAACACTGACTACGCCTTCAAACTGTACAACCAGGCGCACCCTGACAAACAAATGATACCCCCCAAAGAACCCAAGTTCTCAGATTTCTATCAACCAAGCCAGCAGCAGAAAAATGGTGAACTCATGTTCGTGGGTGCCGGGGCTCTTGCTTTGGGCTACGCTGCCTTTCGTTTCCTTTAAACTTTTTTAATTCCTTACTTATAGATGGATGCCAAACTCGCAAAGATATACTATAGCCCTGGGGGCTACTGGAAAGGTTTTGCTGCAATCAAAAAATTAGCCGAAGCTGCCAAGGTACCAGAAGAAACCGCAAAAAAGTGGCTGTTCAAGCAAGCACTCTGGCAGATATTCCTCCCAGCGCCGAAGCGCATTCCTCGGCCGAAATTCGATGTACCTATACCCAACAAAGTGCACCAGGCGGATCTTCTTTTTTTGCCGCATGACAAACTACCCCGCGGACGTAAAGTTTTTAAGTATGCACTCACCGTTGTCGACGTGGCTAGCCGATTCAAAGAAGCTGAACCCTTAACCTCTAAAAACTCTAATGAAGTTGCTCTTGCTTTTAAGAGAATTTACAAACGCTCACCTCTGAAATGGCCTGAACTGCTGCAGGTTGACCCTGGGCGCGAATTCATGGGCGCTGTTACAAAAGAAATGGAAAATCACAAAACATATATTCGGCGCGGGCGAGTTGACATTCACCGTGATCAGGCCATTGTTGAACGTTTTAACCGCACCCTGGCTGAGCGCTTGTTCGGGCACCAGTACGCCGTTGAAATGCGAATGCCTGAGGGACAGCGGTACACGGCGTGGGTAAAAAGACTTCCTGAAGTTGTGGCCGCTCTGAACAATGAAGTAACAAGCCTTATCGGCAAGAAACCTGTAGTTGCCATCAAAGAAAAAAATATTTATGCAAAGCCGTCCACACCTTATTTGAGGCCTGTTGGAAAAAGCGAAAAAAAGCTCCCCTCTCGTGTGAATGTTAGGTATTTGTACCAACCTGGCGAGCTTGAAGGTGGTGTTAAAAGAGCCACTGATCCAATCTGGTCTTTGAAAGTTTACAACATTAAACGTTCTTTTACCAAACCGAATCAGCCCGTTCTCTACTATTTGCATGACGGGCCCAAGCGCGGCTTCGTGCGTGAAGAACTGCTTGTTGTGCCTCCAAACACAGAATTACCACCCGAGCGACTTTAAAGCTTCTTCTATTTCTTTCATTTCTGTATTTGTTAATTCAATTTCATCCATTTCTATATTACTGAATAGTGATTCCATTTCCTCCATCTGATTATTGTACCCGTATGCCTTTGTGTTTACCCCATCGTCAGCTATCCAGCGTTTTGAATCAAACGGGGACAGTGAAATTTTATTTACATGTATTCCGTATATCTCGTGCCCATCGCTTCGCAACATTTTCATTCCATGCCACATCTGCTCATTTTTGAATAGCGCCTGCTTGTACTGTTCATGCTTTATCTGCTTCTTTATAACATTTTTTTTCACCCCTTTCGCTTTTCTTACGTTTGTTTCGTCAACTTTTATCATGTTACAGCATTGCAACACTCTTGCTTTCGGATGATCCGTTTTTTTGACCAACTCTGCGTCTTTTTTCATTATTTCTTTGACCAACTCTGCGTCTTTTGCCATTATTGTCTGCACTTTTTTTCCTTCGCAGCTGCACTCTTTTATTTCCGTCTCTGGGAATTCTTTCTTTAATTTTTCTATCCGCTGTTCGCTTTTACCTTCTGTCATTACCGAGTACATCTTTGACCTTAGCCCCACATACTCCGATATTGGAATCCCCGCACACTCGTCTTTCATTTTTCCCAGAACTTTTTTGTTAACTTTTGAAAAAAGAGGGTGATCCTCCGGGTAGTCTGATGTATCATAAAAACTCTTGTTTCTTTCGGTATCTTTGTAAACATCTTCTGTTTTAATTTCAAGCAGCAGGCTATCCGTGTCTGTGTACAGCAGTTCGCATTTTTCACCGTACTGCTTTTTCAGGTGGTTGTAAAAGAAGTCGTACATCAAGATTTTGCTTTTATCTAAGATTGTCATTCCCGTGTAAACTGGTTTGTTTAGTAACAAGCGGCTTTTATGCATGTCAATCCCCACCAAGTCGTTTGTAAATATTACATGTCTTGCGTACAGTGGGCTTGCTACCAATTTCCTTATTTTGTCTCTTTCATTGCTGCGAACTATTCTTATGTCTACTCGGTTTCGCAGGTTTTCCATGGTTTTACCAAAAACTGAATTATTCATCAGTTTGTAAAAGTTCTTTTCAAAGTCATTTTTCGCCAGCTTTCTGAATTCAGTGTTCATTCTGATGTATGGCTCCATCCAGCATTCTTGATAGAACTCTAGCGCCCTTTTTACACGCTTCAGTTTCATCCCCTGATTTAGATAAAATTTTAGATTTTCATAGTGTACTACGTAATCGTTTTTGTCCTCTAACGTGAGCAGAAGTTTTTTGCTGTTGGGTAATTTCAGTTTTAGATCTTTTATCAGTTTGTTTTGGTAGTCTGACATTTTTTCACTTTCTACAGCCTTTTTCTCCGGCGCCAGCGGGTAGCTGTTGTGCTCCTTATGCAGCTCTGGCGGGTATTCAAGATCAACTTCTAATATCCAACCTTTTTTTTCGTTTTCTTTTTTGTTCAAAATTTCTTCCTCAGTTGGCATCACCCTTTTCCATTTAAATCCGCTTTTGGGTAGGGGCTTGCTCATTGCCCAACCGTACAGATTGTTTGCGTCCAGATACATTATGTAGCTGTTCGGTTTGCTTTCGTCATAGTCTGATACCAAAGGATTGTTTGCCTTTGCGTACCTTTTGCTCACCATTGAGATACCCCCTCGGATTCCTCTTTCTACGAAAAGATGCATGTCGTGGTCTGTTAAAAGCTCGAGATTTACTCCTGTCATTTTTAAAAGTGCATCCCATGACAGACCTGGTGATGTAAAGTAGTGCGCTGGATCAAGTCCGTACTGCTTTAAACACAGTTTACGGAAATTTTCAAACACATCTGCTAGTAGCGCCACGTCTGTTTTTACGTATAAATCGTGGTAATCCCCCAATGTTTTGCAATCAAAGGTTTTCCATACTTCCTTCGCGTGGGTGTATTCTTCTTCGCTTATGTGTTGATCATTTAGGCTGCTGTAAAATTCTTCTTTTGAGGGCAAACTTGTTTCTGCGAATTTTTCAAATGAATCCACATATTCGTATGGATAAATCCCTTTTTTGTATAAAAGTTCGCTGCAGTTTGATATTGATTTTGTGATTTTAAGTGCCTCCTTTGGCGTTACTTCTACCAGCGAGTCTAAGCTTCCTTGCATAAAGTTCAAACTGTCTATAAATCTCAGTCCGTCTACTGAAAATGTAATGTATTTTTCCATGTTGTTGGCCACGCATTTTACCTCTTTGTTCAGGTTTGCCATTGCCTGCATCAAATGGTGCGCATCGTACCCCCTCAGGTTGTGGAATACAACTGGTACTTGGTGCGTTTTTGGATTTATTTTAAGTTTAAGGTTGCATTCGCTGTGAGCTGCTCCCCTGTATTTACCCGTTAGATGACAATGGTCTTTTACCGCGTCTCTGTAGTATTTATGAAGTAGTGGTTTTTTACATGCATAGCAGTTGGTTTGTTTTTCTGCTTTCTGCTTGTCATCTTTACCTACCCTTTTCAGCTTTATCATTTCAAAATCATCTTCCTTTGTTGCGTTATGAGACATTATTTCCATAAGGTCGCTTTGCTGATTTAGCTGTTCGTAAAAACACCTTTTATGGTACTGCCCCCGGTATTTCTCCTTTTTTGTTATGTAACCTGTTGTGTAGACCGGCTGTGAATCTAAAAAGTTTTCTTTTACCAGCTTTTTTTCACAGATGTGGCAGCTGTCCGCATTTTTAAAATTATACCAATCTTCTTGTGTCAATGTTAAGGGTTTTACTTTTGAGAGGTTTTCTCTTATTTTGTCTTTTACAATTACCAACCTTTCCAGAAAAGACCTTACCGCGTTTTCTCCCCTGTATACGATGGGTCCTGTAACTTGTCCATCACTTCTTACCACAACAAATGAGTAACCGCATGCTTCATGGTGTTCTGTCTTGTCTGTGTAACATTTGGTTTTGTTTTTGTTTATGTAGTCTGGGCCCCGCTCGCATCCTTTAAATTTTCTTACTACTGCCTCAAAATCTGCGTATATGACGTAGGGCGCTTTCATCTGTTTATGGTAGTTTTTAAAGGTTAGGTTATTGTTTCCTTCTTCCGGCATTTCTATCCTTGTTGGTCTTCCATTCACTCCGTTGCAGTGTTTTTCATGTTCCACCAATACGTGTGCTTTTGTAAAACGTGATAAGCATAGCATGCAGTAAAATGTTTTATTGTTTATTGCCTTGTCAAATAGCAACGCGCTTACCCTTTTTACCCAGCAGTAGTGTTGCCTCTCCCCTGATTCGATTAGCATTAAGTTTATTCTTTTTACGCTTTTTTCTTTTCTACTTATTCTGTGCACTATTACTGTTTCCTTTTCCCATCCAAAAACGTTTATCGCCAGGTTTTGGTTTTGTTTTTCAAGGTTGTCGATTTGTTTTAGCGGTGTTGGAAAGTCAATATTATCGTAGTTTATCCAGTCGTTTTGGGGGTTATATTTACTTGGCCTTTCTGGGTGTACACCGTCTTTGGGTGGGTATAATGCCGCTCTCAATGCCCACTTTAAACATTCGTTGTCTTTGTTTTTTACGTTAACTATTGCTTTTTTGTTTGCTAGTTTGGCTGGAAGTGGTAAATAGCTTCCTCCGCGTAACGGTACGTATTTTGCCACGTTTATGTAGGCCAACTCTATGCTTTCGATATCCCATCCCGATCCCTGCGCTGACCAGTTTTCTATTTCCCCTCTTATTCTGTCCATGAATTCTTCGTATTTTTCTTCTATCGGTTCTCTGTCTTTTGTTGTAAATACGTGCGGTTGGTCCTCTTTGAAATAGTGTGACATTTCTTGCAGTTCTCCGTTTCTTTCTGTTTGAAAGTTAACTTTTAAACCAAAGCTCACCTTTATACTTCCCAAGTTTTTTACTTCACTCTGTATCAAGTCTATGTATTTTTCTTTATTCTCGTCTCTAAACATAAAAATGTCTTTGTTGTTTGGGTTTGTTATGGATATATCCATTATCCAAACACGTA
Source organism: Meandrina meandrites (assembly GCA_963693305.1). Taxonomy (NCBI): domain Eukaryota; kingdom Metazoa; phylum Cnidaria; class Anthozoa; order Scleractinia; family Meandrinidae; genus Meandrina; species Meandrina meandrites. The sequence goes on from OY855903.1 coordinate 67,930,684, forward strand.
GCCATTGTTGAAAATTTGTCTGACTTATTTTAAATCTATCGTGAATAATTTCACCTTCAGTTCCAAAAATAGTATTCAAAATGTATGAATTGTATGCTGCTGCCATCGCCGTATATACAAGTGCAGATAATTGTTCAAATGGAAAATAATTCTAAGACATTTTTATTATTCTATGTACATGGTGGGGTTTTGGGGGGTTATTAGCTTTCTGTTCACTCTGTTTTTATTTTTGTTTGCTTTGAGGCGTTTGATTTGTTTTATTGAGCTTTTCTGGTTTGGTCTTTTGATTCACTATTTATGTGCCACACACATATAATATACTGGTCTCAAGAGAAAAAAGGTGAAGAACACCCGAATTGCTTAACCCAAAAACGGAGCGACCTGTGGGAGCGGAGATTTTGGGTAATAAGCAATTCTTCGGGTGTTCTTCACCTTTTTTGTCTTGAGACCAGTATATTATATGTGTGTTACCACAATTTTGAGTGGGCTTTTCCAAGCAGGGCAAAAAGCCGGCTTGACGAACGTCGTCCAATTGCACTCAAAACGAACTTGTTCGACTTTCCCCATCGGGGCGAAATAAAAAAACACCCTTGGGATCGAAATCTACGAGGTCGGTTTCATACCACCATTTTGAGTGGGCTTTTCCAAGCAGGGCAAAAAGCCAGGGTGACGAACGTCGTCCAATTGCGCTCAAAACGCGTTTTTTCGATTTTCCCCATGGGGGCGAAACGAAAAAACACCCTTGGGATCGAATTCCATGGGGTCGGTTTCATACCACCATTTTGAGTGGGCTTTTCCAAGCAGGGCAAAAAGCTGGGTTGACGAACGTCGTCCAATTGCGTTCAAAACGAACTTGTTCGACTTTCCCAATCGGGGCGAAACGAAAAAACACCCTTTGGATCGAATTCCACGAGGTCGGTTTCATACGACCATTTTGGGTGGGCTTTTCCCAGCAGCGCAAAAAGCCGGGTTGACGAAGGTCGTCCAATTGCGTTCAAAACTCGTTTTTTCGACTTTCCCCATAGGGGCAAAACGAAAAAACACCCTTGGATCGAATTCAACAAGTTCGTTATCATACCACCATTTTGGGAGGGCTTTACCAAGGAGCGGAAAACGCCGGGTTGACGAAAAACGTCCAATTGCGTTGAAAACTCGTTTTTTCGAGTTTCCCCATATGGGCGAAAGGAAAAAACACCCTTTGGATCGAATTCCACGAGGTCGGTTTGACACCACCATTTTGGGTGGGCTTTTCCCAGCAGCGCAAAAAGCCGGGTTGACGAAGGTCGTCCAATTGCGTTCAAAACTCGTTTTTTGGACTTTTCCCATAGGGGTGAAACGAAAAATCACCCTTGGGATCGAATTCCACGAGGTCGGTTTCATACCACCATTTTGGGTGGGATTTTCCAAGCAGCGCGAAACGCCAGTTTGACGTAGGTCGTCCAATTGCGTTGAAAATTCGTTTTTTAGACTTTCCCCATTGGGGCGAAACGAAGAAACACCCTTTGGATCAAATTACACGAGGTCGGTTTCATACCACCATTTTCGGTGGCCTTTTCCCAGCAGCGCAAAACTCCGTGTTGACGAAGGTCGTCCAATTGCGTTTAAAACTCGTTTTGTCGAGATTCCCCATCGGGGCGAAACGAAACAACACCCTTGGGATCGAATTCCACGAGGTCGGTTTCATACCACCATTTTGGGTGGGCTTTACCAAGCAGCGGAAAACGCCGGGTTGACGAAGGTCGTCCAATTGCGTTCAAAACTGGTTTATTCGACATTCCCCATCGGGGCGAAACGAAAAAGCACCCTTGGGATCGAATTCCACCAGGTCGGTTTCATACCACCATTTTGGGTGGGCTTTACCAAGCAGCGGAAAACGCCGGGATGACGAAGTTCTTCCAATTGGGTTGAAAACTCGTTTTGTCGAGTTTTCCCATCGGGACGAAACAAAAAAACACCCTTGGGATCGAATTCCACGAGGTCGGTTTCATACCAACATTTTTGCTGGGCCCTTGCAAGCAGTGCAAAAAGGCGGGTTGACGAAGGTCGTCCATTCGCCTTGAAAACTCGTTTTTTCGACTTTCCCCGTCGGAGCGAGACGAAAAAACACCCTTGGGATCGAATTCCACGAGGTCGGATTCATACCACCATTTTGGGTTGGTTTTACCAAGTAGCGGAAAACGCTGGGTTGACGAAGGTCGTCCTATTGCGTTCAAAACTCGTTTTTTTGAGATTCCCCATCGGGGCGAAACGAAGAAACAACCTTGGGATCGAATTCCACGAGTTTGGTTTCAAACCACAATTTTGGGTCGGCTTTTGCAAGCAGCGCAAAAAGCCAGCTGTGTAGTGCACAGAGTACAGTGTACCGTGTCTAGTGCACAGAGTACAGTGTACCGTGTATAGTGCACAGTGCAGAGAGTACAGTGTACCGTGTATTGTGCACAGAGTACAGTGTACCGTGTATGGTGCACAGTGCGCAGAGTACAGTGTACCGTGTATAGTGCACAGAGTACAGTGTACCGTGTATAGTGCACAGAGTAGAGTGTACCGTGTAGAGTGCACAGTGCACAGAGTACAGTGTACCGTGCATAGTGCACAGTGCACTGAGTCCAGTGTACCGTGTATAGTGCACAGTGCACAGAGTACAGTGTACCGTGTATAGTGCACAGTGCACAGAGTACAGTGTACCGTGTATAGTGCACAGTGCACAGAGTACAGTGTACCGTGTATAGTGCACAGCACACAGAGTACAGTGTACCGTGTATAGTGCACAGAGTACTGTGTACCGTGTATGGTGTACAGTGCACAGAGTACAGTGTACCGTGTATAGTGCACAGTGCAGAGAGTACAGTGTACCGTGTATTGTGCACAGAGTACAGTGTACCGTGTATGGTGCACAGTGCACAGAGTACAGTGTACCGTGTATAGTGCACAGAGTACAGTGTACCGTGTATAGTGCACAGAGTACAGCGTACCGTGTATAGTGCACAGAGTAGAGTGTACCGTGTATAGTGCACAGTGCACAGAGTACAGTGTACCGTGCATAGTGCACAGTGCAGAGAGTACAGTGTACCGTGTATAGTGCACAGAGTACAGTGTACCGTGTATAGTGCAAAGAGTACAGTGTACCGTGTATAGTGCACAGAGTACAGTGTACCGTGTATAGTGCACAGTGCACAGAGTACAGTGTACCGTGTATAGTGCACAGTGCACTGAGTCCAGTGTACCGTGTATAGTGCACAGTGCACAGAGTACAGTGTACTGTGTATAGTGCACAGTGCACAGAGTACAGTGTACCGTGTATAGTGCACAGTGCACAGAGTACAGTGTACCGTGTATAGTGCACAGCGCACAGAGTACAGTGTACCGTGTATAGTGCACAGAGTACTGTGTACCGTGTATGGTGTATAGTGCACAGAGTACAGTGTACCGTGTATAGTGCACAGTGCAGAGAGTACAGTGTACCGTGTATTGTGCACAGAGTACAGTGTACCGTGTATGGTGCACAGTGCACAGAGTACAGTGTACCGTGTATAGTGCACAGAATACAGTGTACCGTGTATAGTGCACAGAGTACAGTGTACCGTGTATAGTGCACAGAGTAGAGTGTACCGTGTATAGTGCACAGTGCACAGAGTATAGTGTACCGTGCATAGTGCACAGTGCAGAGAGTACTGTGTACCGTGTATAGTGCACAGAGTACAGTGTACCGTGTATAGTGCAAAGAGTACAGTGTACCGTGTATAGTGCACAGAGTACAGTGTACCGTGTATAGTGCACAGTGCACAGAGTACAGTGTACCGTGTATAGAGCACAGTGCACTGAGTCCAGTGTACCGTGTATAGTGCACAGTGCACAGAGTACAGTGTACCGTGTATAGTGCACAGGGCACAGCGCACAGAGTACAGTGTATATACCGTGTATATACCGTATATACTACTATACCGTGTATAGTGCACAGTGCACAGAGTACAGTGTACCGTGTATAGTGCACAGTGCACAGTGCACAGAGTACAGTGTACCGTGTATAGTGTACAGAGTACAGTCTACCGTGTATAGTTCACAGAGTAGAGTGTACCGTGTATAGTGCACAGTGCACAGAGTACAGTTTACCGTGCATAGTGCACAGTGCACTGAGTCCAGTGTACCGTGTATAGTGCACAGTGCACAGAGTACAGTGTACCGTGTATAGTGCACAGTGCACAGAGTACAGTGTACCGTGTATAGTGCACAGTGCACAGTGCACAGAGTACAGTGTACCGTGTATAGTGCACAGTGCACAATGCACAGAGTACAGTGTACCGTGTATAGTGCACAGCGCACAGAGTACAGTGTACCGTGTATAGTGCACAGAGTACTGTGTACCGTGTATGGTGTACACTGCACAGAGTACAGTGTACCGTGTATAGTGAACAGAGTACAGTGTGCCGTGTATAGTGCACAGAGTACAGTGTACCGTGTATAGTTCACAGTGCACAGAGTACAGTGTACCGTGTATAGTACACAGTGCACAGGGTACAGTGTACCGTGTACAGTGCACAGTGCACAGAGTACAGTGTACCGTGTTTAGTGCACAGGGCATAGAGTACAGTGTACCGTGTAAAGTGCAGAGTACAGTGTACTGTGTATAGTGAACAGTGCACAGAGTACAGTGTACCGTGTATAGTGCACAGTGCACAGCGTACAGTGTACCGTGTATAGTGCACAGCACACAGAGTACAGTGTACCGTGTATAATTCACAGTGCACAGAGTACAGTGTACCGTGTATAGTGCACAGTGCAAAGTGCAGAGAGTACAGTGTACCGTGTATAGTGCACAGTGCACAGTGCACAGAGTACAGTGTACCGTGTATAGTGCACAGCGCACAGAGTACAGTGTACTGTGTATAGTGCACAGAGTACTGTGTACCGTGTATGGTGTACAGTGCACAGAGTACAGTGTACCGTGTATAGTGAACAGAGTACAGTGTGCCGTGTATAGTGCACAGAGTACAGTGTACTGTGTATAGTTCACAGTGCACAGAGTACAGTGTACCGTGTATAGTGCACAGTGCACAGAGTACAGTGTACCGTGTATAGTGCACAGTGTACAGTGCACAGAGTACAGTGTACCGTGTATAGTGAACAGAGTACAGTGTGCCGTGTATAGTGCACAGAGTACAGTGTACCGTGTATAGTTTACAGTGCACAGAGTACAGTGTACCGTGTATAGTACACAGTGCACAGGGTACAGTGTACCGTGTATAGTGCACAGTGCACAGAGTATTGTGTTTAGTGCACAGGGCATAGAGTACAGTGTACCGTGTATAGTGCAGAGTACAGTGTACTGTGTATAGTGCACAGTGCACAGAGTACAGTGTACCGTGTATAGTGCACAGTGCACAGCGTACAATGTACCGTGTATAGTGCACAGCACACAGAGTACAGTGTACCGTGTATAGTGCACAGTGCACAGAGTACAGTGTACCGTGTATAGTGCACAGTGCACAGAGTACAGTGTACCGTGTATAGTGCACAGTGCACAGAGTACAGTGTACCGTGTATAGTGCACAGTTTACAGAGTATAGTGTAACGTGTATAGTGCACAGAGTACAGTGTACCGTGTATAGTGTACAGTGCACAGAGTACAGTGCACAGAGTACAGTGTACCGTGTATAGTGAACATAGTACAGTGTACCGTGTATAGTGCACAGAGTACAGTGTACCGTGTTTAGTGCACAGTGCACAGAGTACAGTGTACCGTGTATAGTGCACCTTGCACAGAGTACAGTGTACCGTGTATAGTGCACAGCGCACAGAGTACAGTGTACCGTGTATAGTGCACAGAGTACAGTGTACCGTGTATAGTGCACAGTGCACAGAGTACAGTGTACCGTGTATAGTGCACGGTGCACAGAGTACAGTGTACCGTGTATAGTGCACAGTGCACAGAGTACAGTGTACCACGTATAGTGCACAGGGCACAGAGTACAGTGTACCGTGGATAGTGCACAGAGTACAGGGTACTGTGTATAGTGGACAGTGCACAGAGTACAGTGTACCGGGTATAGTGCACAGTGCAGAGTGTACCATGTATAGTGAACAGAGTACAGTGTACCGTGTATAGTACACAGTGCACAGAGTACAGTGTACCGTGTATAGTGCACAGAGTACAGTGTACCGTGCATAGTGCACAGTGCAGAGAGTACAGTGTACCGTGTATAGTGCACAGAGTACAGTGTACCGTGTATAGTGCAAAGAGTACATTGTACCGTGTATAGTGCACAGAGTACAGTGTACCGTGTATAGTGCACAGTGCACAGAGTACAGTGTACCGTGTATAGAGCACAGTGCACTGAGTCCAGTGTACCGTGTATAGTGCACAGTGCACAGAGTACAGTGTACCGTGTATAGTGCACAGTGCACAGAGTACAGTGTACCGTGTATAGTGCACAGTGCACAGTGCACAGAGTACAGTGTACCGTGTATAGTGCACAGCGCACAGAGTACAGTGTATATACCGTGTATATACCGTATATACTACTATACCGTGTATAGTGCACAGTGCACAGTGTACAGTGTACCGTGTATAGTGCACAGTGCACAGTGCACAGAGTACAGTGTACCGTGTATAGTGCACAGAGTACAGTGTACCGTGTATAGTGCACAGAGTAGAGTGTACCGTGTATAGTGCACAGTGCACGGAGTACAGTGTACCGTGCATAGTGCACAGTGCACTGAGTCCAGTGTACAGTGTATAGTAAACAGTGCACACAGTACAGTGTACCGTGTATAGTGCACAGTGCACAGAGTACAGTGTACCGTGTATAGTGCACAGTGCACAGTGCACAGAGTACAGTGTACCGTGTATAGTGCACAGTGCACATTGCACAGAGTACAGTGTACCGTGTATAGTGCACAGCGCACAGAGTACAGTGTACCGTGTATAGTGCACAGAGTACTGTGTACCGTGTATGGTGTACAGTGCACAGAGTACAGTGTACCGTGTATAGTGAACAGAGTACAGTGTGCCGTGTATAGTGCACAGAGTACGGTGTACTGTGTATAGTTCACAGTGCACAGAGTACAGTGTACCGTGTATAGTACACAGTGCACAGGGTACAGTGTACCGTGTATAGTGCACAGTGCACAGAGTACCGTGTTTAGTGCACAGGGCATAGAGTACAGTGTACCGTGTATAGTGCAGAGTACAGTGTACTGTGTATAGTGCACAGTGCACAGAGTACAGTGTACCGTGTATAGTGCACAGTGCACAGCGTACAGTGTACCGTGTATAGTGCACAGAACACAGAGTACAGTGTACCGTGTATAGTGCACAGTGCACAGAGTACAGTGTACCGTGTATAGTGCACAGTGCACAGAGTACAGTGTACCGTGTATAGTGCACAGTTTACAGAGTATAGTGTACCGTGTATAGTGCACAGAGTACAGTGTACCGTGTATAGTGTACAGTGCACAGAGTACAGTGCACAGAGTACAGTGTACCGTGTATAGTGAACATAGTACAGTGTACCGTGTATAGTGCACATAGTACAGTGTACCGTGTTTAGTGCACAGTGCACAGAGTACAGTGTACCGTGTATAGTGCACAGTGCACAGAGTACAGTGTGCCGTGTATACCCGGGGGGGGCACTTCCTATAAATGGGCTAATGGGGATGTGCCGCTGGATGGGGTTGCATTTTCACGACAGGACTGACTATAATGGGGCCGGTTTTTCAAGCACTTTTTATAGGGTGACTAGAATGGGGTCACACTTTTCTGGGATTTTGAGGGTAAGAAAATTCTGGCAAGTTGTGATTTATAAACGGAGAGATTCGCCAAAAAGAAAAAGTTACCGTATTCATTGCTGTTGTTTAATATTTGACAAACGGCTCCCATTACGTGACTAAGTTGGGGTCATGAAAATTACATTTACCCAAAAGTGACTAAGATGTGGTCTATAATTGGCCATAGAATATGACTATAATGGGGTAGGGGTTCTGAGAGGCTAGCGGCACATACCCAACAAAGATTGGCCCAAGTAACCACCCCTGGCGTGTATAGTGCACAGTGCACAGAGTACAGTGTACCGTGTTTAGTGCACAGGGCATAGAGTACAGTGTACCGTGTAAAGTGCAGAGTACAGTGTACTGTGTATAGTGCACAGTGCACAGAGTACAGTGTACCGTGTATAGTGCACAGTGCACAGCGTACAGTGTACCGTGTATAGTGCACAGCACACAGAGTACAGTGTACCGTGTATAGTGCACAGTGCACAGAGTACAGTGCACCGTGTATAGTGCACAGTGCACAGAGTACAGTGTACCGTGTATAGTGCACGGTGCACAGAGTACAGTGTACCGTGTATAGTGCACAGTGCACAGAGTACAGTGTACCACGTATAGTGCACATGGCACAGAGTACAGTGTACCGTGGATAGTGCACAGAGTACACGGTACTGTGTATAGTGGACAGTGCACAGAGTACAGTGTACCGTGTATAGTGCACAGTGCACAGTGTACCATGTATAGTGAACAGAGTACAGTGTACCGTGTATAGTACACAGTGCACAGAGTACAGTGTACCGTGTATAGTGCACAGAGTACAGTGTACCGTTTATAGTGCACAGTGCACAGAGTACAGTGTACTGTGTATAGTGTACAGAGTACAGAGTACCGTGTATTAGAAAACAGTGCACAGTGCACAGAGTACAGTGTACCGTGTATAGTGCACAGTGCACAGAGTACAGTGTACCGTGTATAGTGCACAGTGCACAGTGCACAGAGTACAGTGTACCGTGTATAGTGCACAGCGCACAGAGTACAGTGTACCGTGTATAGTGCACAGAGTACTGTGTACCGTGTATGGTGTACAGTGCACAGAGTACAGTGTACCGTGTATAGTGAACAGAGTACAGTGTGCCGTGTATAGTGCGCAGAGTACAGTGTACCGTGTATAGTGCACAGTGCACAGAGTACAGTGTACCGTGTATAGTACACAGTGCACAGGGTACAGTGTACCGTGTATAGTGCACAGTGCACAGAGTACAGTGTACCGTGTTTAGTTCACAGGGCATAGAGTACAGTGTACCGTGTATAGTGCACAGAGTACTGTGTACCGTGTATAGTGCACAGAGTACAGTGTACCGTGTATAGTGCACAGAGTAGAGTGTACCGTGTATAGTGCACAGTGCACAGAGTACAGTGTACCGTGTATAGTACACAGTGCACAGGGTACAGTGTACCGTGTATAGTGCACAGTGCACAGAGTACAGTGTACCGTGTTTAGTTCACAGGGCATAGAGTACAGTGTACCGTGTATAGTGCACAGAGTACTGTGTACCGTGTATAGTGCACAGAGTACAGTGTACCGTGTATAGTGCACAGAGTGCAGTGTACCGTGTATAGTGCACAGAGTAGAGTGTACCGTGTATAGTGCACAGTGCACAGAGTACAGTGTACCGTGCATAGAGCACAGTGCAGAGAGTACAGTGTACCGTGTATAGTGCACAGAGTACAGTGTACCAAGTATAGTGCAAAGAGTACAGTGTACCGTGTATAGTGCACAGAGTACAGTGTACCGTGTATAGTACACAGTGCACAGAGTACAGTGTACCGTGTATAGAGCACAGTGCACTGAGACCAGTGTACCGTGTATAGTGCACAGTGCACAGAGTACAGTGTACCGTGTATAGTGCACAGTGCACAGAGTACAGTGTACCGTGTATAGTGCACAGTGCACAGTGCACAGAGTACAGTGTACCGTGTATAGTGCACAGCGCACAGAGTACAGTGTATATACCGTGTATATACCGTGTATATACCGTGTATATACCGTATATACTACTATACCGTGTATAGTGCACAGTGCACAGAGTACAGTGTACCGTGTATAGTGCACAGTGCATAGTGCACAGAGTACAGTGTACCGTGTATAGTGCACAGAGTGCAGTGTACCGTGTATAGTGCACAGAGTAGAGTGTACCGTGTATAGTGCACAGTGCACAGAGTAGAGTGTACCGTGCATAGTGCACAGTGCACTGAGTCCAGTGTACCGTGTATAGTGCACAGTGCACAGAGTACAGTGTACCGTGTATAGTGCACAGTGCAGAGAGTACAGTGTACCGTGTATAGTGCACAGTGCACAGTGCACAGAGTACAGTGTACCGTGTATAGTGCACAGTGCACAGTGCACAGAGTACAGTGTACCGTGTATAGTGCACAGCGCACAGAGTACAGTGTACCGTGTATAGTGCACAGAGTACTGTGTACCGTGTATGGTGTACAGTGCACAGAGTACAGTGTACCGTGTATAGTGAACAGAGTACAGTGTGCCGTGTATAGTGCACAGAGTACAGTGTACCGTGTATAGTGCACAGTGCACAGAGTACAGTGTACCGTGTATAGTACACAGTGCACAGGGTACAGTGTACCGTGTATAGTGTACAGTGCACAGAGTACAGTGTACCGTGTTAAGTGCACAGGGCATAGAGTACAGTGTACCGTGTATAGTGCAGAGTACAGTGTACTGTGTATTGTGCACAGTGCACAGAGTACAGTGTACCGTGTATAGTGCACAGTGCACAGCGTACAGTGTACCGTGTATAGTGCACAGCACACAGAGTACAGTGTACCGTGTATAGTGCACAGTGCACAGAGTACAGTGTACCGTGTATAGCGCACAGTGCACAGAGTACAGTGTACCGTGTATAGTGCACAGTGCAGAGAGTACAGTGTACCGTGTATAGTGCACAGTGCACAGTGCACAGAGTACAGTGTACCGTGTATAGTGCATAGTGCACAGTGCACAGAGTACAGTGTACCGTGTATAGTGCACAGCGCACAGAGTACAGTGTATATACCGTGTATATACCGTATATACTACTATACCGTATATGGTGCACAGTGCACAGAGTACAGTGTACCGTGTACAGTGCACAGTGCACAGTGCACAGAGTACAGTGTACTGTGTATAGTGTACAGAGTAGAGTGAACCGTGTATAGTGCACAGAGTAGAGTGTACCGTGTATAGTGCACAGTGCACAGAGTACAGTTTACCGTGCATAGTGCACAGTGCACTGAGTCTAGCTTACCGTGTATAGTGCACAGTGCACAGAGTACAGTGTACCGTGTATAGTGCACAGTGCACAGAGTACAGTGTACCGTGTATAGTGCACAGTGCACAGTGCACAGAGTACAATGTACCGTGTATAGTGCACAGTGCACAGTGCACAAAGTACAGTGTACCGTGTATAGTACAGAGTGCACAGAGTACAGTGTACCGTGTATAGTGCACAGAGTACAGTGTACCATTTATAGTGCACAGTGCACAGAGTACAGTGTACTGTGTATAGTGCACAGCGTACAGTGTACCGTGTATAGTGTACAGTGCACAGAGTACAGTGCACAGAGTACAGTGTACCGTGTATAGTGAACATAGTACAGTGTACCGTGTATAGTGCACAGTGCACAGAGTACAGTGTACCGTGTATAGTGCACAGTGCACAGAGTACAGTGTACCGTGTATAGTGGACAGTGCACAGAGTACAGTGTACCGTGTATAGTGCACAGAGTACAGTGTACCGTGTATAGTGTACAGTGCACAGAGTACAGTGCACAGAGTACAGTGTACCGTGTATAGTGAACATAGTACAGTGTACCGTGTATAGTGCACAGAGTACAGTGTACCGTGTTTAGTGCACAGTGCACAGAGTACAGTGTACCGTGTATAGTGCACAGTGCACAGAGTACAGTGTACCGTGTATAGTGCACAGTGCACAGAGTACAGTGTCCCGTGTTTAGTGCACAGGGCATAGAGTACAGTGTACTGTGTAAAGTGCAGAGTACAGTGTACTGTGTATAGTGCACAGTGCACAGAGTACAGTGTACCGTGTATAGTGCACAGTGAACAGCGTACAGTGTACCGTGTATAGTGCACAGCACACAGAGTACAGTGTACCGTGTATAGTGCACAGTGCACAGAGTACAGTGCACCGTGTATAGTGCACAGTGCACAGAGTCCAGTGTACCGTGTATAGTACACGGTGCACAGAGTACAGTGTACCGTGTATAGTGCACAGTGCACAGAGTACAGTGTACCACGTATAGTGCACAGGGCACAGAGTACAGTGTACCGTGGATAGTGCACAGAGTACAGGGTACTGTGTATAGTGGACAGTGCACAGAGTACAGTGTACCGTGTATAGTGCACAGAGTACAGTGTACCATTTATAGTGCACAGTGCACAGAGTACAGTGTACTGTGTATAGTGCACAGCGTACAGTGTACCGTGTATAGTGCACAGTGCACAGAGTACAGTGTACTGTGTATAGTGCACAGTGCACAGTGCACAGAGTACAGTGTACCGTGTATAGTGCACAGCGCACAGAGTACAGTGTACCGTGTATAGTGCACAGTGCACAGAGTACAGTGTACCGTGTATAGTGCACATAATAATAAAAATAATTTATTAATTTATAGTGCGCCTTTTAGCATGGAAATGATCAAAGGCGCATTACATATACAATATTAAAACATTAAAATATTAAAAAAAAAAAGCATTACATATACAATATTAAAACCTTAAAATATTAAAATATACTGAATATATACATATTAATAACGAGATCTAAAGGCTAAAAGCTAATTTAAAAAGATATGTTTTAAGACGAGATTTAAAAATAAGAATAGAACTAATATTCCGCAGGCAAGCTGGAAGCGCATTCCAAAGTGTAGGCGCAGCTACACTAAAACACCTGTCACCAAACGACTTCTTCATTTTCCCTGCTGGGTGCAAAAGAAGCGTGCCTGAAGTTATAGAGCGCAGTGAATAGCGTGCGGGCTTTCTTACATTAATTAAATCACTAATATAAGCTGGCGCCATGCCATTGAGAGCCTTAAAAGTTAAAAGTAAAATTTTAAAATGAATTCTATATCTAACTGGCAGCCAGTGTAATTCTTGTAAAACAGGCGTAATATGATCATATTTGCGACTCGAAGTTAGCAGCCGAGCCGCAGCGTTCTGCACTCTCTGCAATTTAGCAATTTCACAGTCTGGTAGTCCATAGAGAAGTCCATTACAATAATCAATTCTACTGGTAACGAACGCGTGCAAAACCGTTTCTAATTTATCTCTTGATAGAAATTTGCTAATTCGCTTAATATTGTGTAACCAGAAAAAAGCTGCACTACAAGACTTAGAGATATGAGTCGACATAGAAAAATTGCAGTCAAACCAGGAGCCTAGATTGCGCACTTCAGACACAGGCTTGATATCTGTCGTGCCAACACGGATTGTACAATCATTAATTTGTACAATCATTAATCAGTGCACAGAGTACAGTGTACCGTGTATAGTGCACAGTGCACAGAGTACAGTGTATCGTGTATAGTGCACAGTGCACAGAGTACAGTGTACCGTGTATAGTGCACAGCGCACAGAGTACAGTGTACCGTGTATATGTCAGAGAGTACTGTGTACCGTGTATGGTGTACAGTGCACAGAGTACAGTGTACCGTGTATAGTGCACAGTGCAGAGAGTTCAGTGTACCGTGTATTGTGCACAGAGTACAGTGTACCGTGTATGGTGACCAGTGCACAGAGTACAGTGTACCGTGTATAGTGCACAGAGTACAGTGTACCATGTATAGTGCACAGAGTACAGTGTACCGTGTATAGTGCACAGAGTAGAGTGTACCGTGTATAGTGCACAGTGCACAGAGTACAGTGTACCGTGCATAGTGCACAGTGCAGAGAGTACAGTGTACCGTGTATAGTGCACAGAGTACAGTGTACCGTGTATAGTGCAAAGAGTACAGTGTACCGTGTATAGTGCACAGAGTACAGTGTACCGTGTATAGTGCACAGTGCACAGAGTACAGTGTACCGTGTATAGAGCACAGTGCACTGAGTCCAGTGTACCGTGTATAGTGCACAGTGCACAGAGTACAGTGTACCGTGTATAGTGCACAGTGCACAGAGTACAGTGTACCGTGTGTAGTGCACAGTGCACAGTGCACAGAATACAGTGTACCGTGTATAGTGCACAGCGCACAGAGTACAGTGTATATACCATGTATATACCGTGTATATACCGTGTATATACCGTATATACTACTATACCGTGTATAGTGCACAGTGCACAGGGTACAGTGTACCGTGTATAGTGCACAGTGCACAGTGCACAGAGTACAGTGTACCGTGTATAGTGCACAGAGTACAGTGTACCGTGTATAGTGTACAGAGTAGAGTGTACCGTGTATAGTGCACAGTGCACAGAGTACAGTGTACCGTGTATAGTGCACAGTGCACTGAGTCCAGTGTACCGTGTATAGTGCACCGTGCACAGAGTACAGTTTACCGTGCATAGTGCACAGTGCACTGAGTCTAGTGTACCGTGTATAGTGCACAGTGCACAGAGTACAGTGTACTGTGTATAGTGCACAGTGCACAGAGTACAGTGTACCATGTATAGTGCACAGTGCACAGTGCACAGAGTACAATGTACCGTGTATAGTGCACAGTGCACAGTGCACAGAGTACAGTGTACCGTGTATAGTGCACAGCGCACAGAGTACAGTGTACCGTGTATAGTGCACAGAGTACTGTGTACCGTGTATGGTGTACAGTGCACAGAGTACAGTGTACCTTGTATAGTGACCAGAGTACAGTGTGCCGTGTATAGTGCACAGAGTACAGTGTACCGTGTATAGTTCACAGTGCACAGAGTACAGTGTACCGTGTATAGTACACAGTGCACAGGGTACAGTGTACCGTGTATAGTGCACAGTGCACAGAGTACAGTGTACCGTGTTTAGTGCACAGGGCATAGAGTACAGTGTACCGTGTATAGTGCAGAGTACAGTGTACTGTGTATAGTGCACAGTGCACAGAGTACAGTGTACCGTGTATAGTGCACGGTGCACAGCGTACAGTGCACCGTGTATAGTGCACAGTGCACAGAGTACAGTGTACCGTGTATAGTGCACGGTGCACAGAGTACAGTGTACCGTGTATAGTGCACAGTGCACAGAGTACAGTGTACCACGTATAGTGCACAGGGCACAGAGTACAGTGTACCGTGGATAGTGCACAGAGTACAGGGTACTGTGTATAGTGGACAGTGCACAGAGTACAGTGTACCGTGTATAGTGCACAGTGCACAGTGTACCATGTATAGTGAACAGAGTACAGTGTACCGTGTATAGTACAGAGTGCACAGAGTACAGTGTACCGTGTATAGTGCACAGAGTACAGTGTACCATTTATAGTGCACAGTGCACAGAGTACAGTGTACTGTGTATAGTGCACAGCGTACAGTGTACCGTGTATAGTGCACAGTGCACAGAGTACAGTGTACTGTGTATAGTGCAGAGTGCACAGTGCACAGAGGACAGTGTACCGTGTATAGTGCACAGCGCACAGAGTACAGTGTACCGTGTATAGTGCACAGTGCACAGTGTACAGTGTACCGTGTATAGTGCACAGTGCACAGAGTACAGTGTACCGTGTATAGTGCACAGTGCACAGAGTACAGTGTACCGTGTATAGTGCACAGTGCACAGTGCACAGAGTACAGTGTACCGTGTATAGTGCACAGCGCACAGAGTACAGTGTACCGTGTATAGTGCACAGAGTACTGTGTACCGTGTATGGTGTACAGTGCACAGAGTACAGTGTACCATGTATAGTGCACAGCGTACAGTGTACCGTGTATGGTGCACAGTACACAGAGTACAGTGTACCGTGTATAGTGCACAGAGTACAGTGTACCATGTATAGTGCACAGAGTACAGTGTACCGTGTATAGTGCACAGAGTAGAGTGTACCGTGTATAGTGCACAGTGCACAGAGTACAGTGTACCGTGCATAGTGCACAGTGCAGAGAGTACAGTGTACCGTGTATAGTGCACAGAGTACAGTGTACTGTGTATAGTGCAAAGAGTACAGTGTACCGTGTATAGTGCAAAGAGTACAGTGTACCGTGTATAGTGCACAGTGCACAGAGTACAGTGTACCGTGTATAGAGCACAGTGCACTGAGTCTAGTGTACCGTGTATAGTGCACAGTGCACAGAGTACAGTGTAGCGTGTATAGTGCACAGTGCACAGAGTACAGTGTACCGTGTATAGTGCACAGTGCACAGTGCACAGAGTACAGTGTACCGTGTATAGTGCACAGTGCAAAGTGCACAGAGTACAGTGTACCGTGTATAGTGCACAGCGCGCAGAGTACAGTGTACCGTGTATAGTGCACAGAGAACTGTGTACCGTGTATGGTGTACAGTGCACAGAGTACAGTGTACCTTGTATAGTGAACAGAGTACAGTGTGCCGTGTATAGTGCACAGAGTACAGTGTACCGTGTATAGTTCACAGTGCACAGAGTACAGTGTACCGTGTATAGTACACAGTGCACAGGGTACAGTGTACCGTGTATAGTGCACAGTGCACAGAGTGCAGTGTACCGTGTTTAGTGCACAGGGCATAGAGTACAGTGTACCGTGTATAGTGCAGAGTACAGTGTACTGTGTATAGTGCACAGTGCACAGAGTACAGTGTACCGTGTATAGTGCACGGTGCACAGCGTACAGTGTACCGTGTATAGTGCACAGCACACAGAGTACAGTGTACTGTGTATAGTGCACAGTGCACAGAGTACAGTGTACCGTGTATAGTGCACAGTGCACAGAGTACAGTGTACCGTGTATAGTGCACAGTGCACAGAGTACAGTGTACCGTGTATAGTGGACAGTGCACAGAGTACAGTGTACCGTGTATAGTGCACAGAGTACAGTGTACCGTGTATAGTGTACAGTGCACAGAGTACAGTGCACAGAGTACAGTGTACCGTGTATAGTTAACATAGTACAGTGTACCGTGTATAGTGCACAGTGCACAGAGTACAGTGTACCGTGTATAGTGCACAGTGAACAGAGTACAGTGTACCGTGTATAGTGGACAGTGCACAGAGTACAGTGTACCGTGTATAGTGCACAGAGTACAGTGTACCGTGTATAGTGTACAGTGCACAGAGTACAGTGCACAGAGTACAGTGTACCGTGTATAGTGAACATAGTACAGTGTACCGTGTATAGTGCACAGAGTACAGTGTACCGTGTTTAGTGCACAGTGCACAGAGTACAGTGTACCGTGTATAGTGCACAGTGTACAGAGTACAGTGTACCGTGTATAGTGCACAGTGCACAGAGTACAGTGTACCGTGTTTAGTGCACAGGGCATAGAGTACAGTGTACCGTGTAAAGTGCAGAGTACAGTGTACTGTGTATAGTGCACAGCACACAGAGTACAGTGTACCGTGTATAGTGCACAGTGCACAGGGTACAGTGCACCGTGTATAGTGCACAGTGCACAGAGTACAGTGTACCGTGTATAGTGCACGGTGCACAGAGTACAGTGTACCGTGTATAGTGCACAGTGCACAGAGTACAGTGTACCACGTATAGTGCACAGGGCACAGAGTACAGTGTACCGTGGATAGTGCACAGTGCACAGTGCACAGAGTACAGTGTACCGTGTATAGTGCACAGAGTACAGTGTACCGTGTATAGTGCGCAGAGTAGAGTGTACCGTGTATAGTGCACAGTGCACAGAGTACAGTGTACCGTGTATAGTGCACAGTGCACTGAGTCCAGTGTACCGTGTATAGTGCACAGTGCACAGAGTACAGTTTACCGTGCATAGTGGACAGTGCACTGAGTCTAGTGTACCGTGTAAAGTGCACAGTGCACAGAGTACAGTGTACTGTGTATAGTGCACAGTGCACAGAGTACAGTGTACCGTGTATAGTGCACAGTGCACAGTGCACAGAGTACAATGTACCGTGTATAGTGCACAGTGCACAGTGCACAGAGTACAGTGTACCGTGTATATTGCAGAGTACAGTGTACTGTGTATAGTGCACAGAGTACAGTGTACCGTTGATAGTGCACAGAGTACAGTGTACCGTGTATAGTGCACAGCGCACAGAGTACAGTGTACCGTGTATATGTCACAGAGTACTGTGTACCGTGTATGGTGTACAGTGCACAGAGTACAGGGTACCGTGTATAGTGCACAGTGCAGAGAGTTCAGTTTACCGTGTATTGTGCACAGAGTACAGTGTACCGTGTATGGTGCACAGTGCACAGAGTACAGTGTACCGTGTATAGTGCACAGAGTACAGT
Source organism: Meandrina meandrites (assembly GCA_963693305.1). Classification (NCBI taxonomy): domain Eukaryota; kingdom Metazoa; phylum Cnidaria; class Anthozoa; order Scleractinia; family Meandrinidae; genus Meandrina; species Meandrina meandrites. The sequence goes on from OY855903.1 coordinate 67,948,844, forward strand.
GTACCATGTATAGTGCACAGAGTACAGTGTACCGTGTATAGTGCACAGAGTACAGTGTACCGTGTATAGTGCAAAGAGTACAGTGTACCGTGTATAGTGCACAGAGTACAGTGTACCGTGTATAGTGCACAGTGCACAGAGTACAGTGTACCGTGTATAGAGCACAGTGCACTGAGTCCAGTGTACCGTGTATAGTGCACAGTGCACAGAGTACAGTGTACCGTGTATAGTGCACAGTGCACAGAGTACAGTGTACCGTGTATAGTGCACAGTGCACAGTGCACAGAGTACAGTGTACCGTGTATAGTGCACAGTGCACAGTGCACAGAGTACATTGTACCGTGTATAGTGCACAGCGCACAGAGTACAGTGTACCGTGTATAGTGCACAGAGAACTGTGTACCGTGTATGGTGTACAGTGCACAGAGTACAGTGTACCTTGTATAGTGAACAGGGTACAGTGTGCCGTGTATAGTGCACAGAGTACAGTGTACCGTGTATAGTTCACAGTGCACAGAGTCCAGTGTACCGTGTATAGTACACAGTGCACAGGGTACAGTGTACCGTGTATAGTGCACAGTGCACAGAGTACAGTGTACCGTGTTTAGTGCACAGGGCATAGAGTACAGTGTACCGTGTATAGTGCAGAGTACAGTGTACTGTGTATAGTGCACAGTGCACAGAGTACAGTGTACCGTGTATAGTGCACGGTGCATAGCGTACAGTGTACCGTGTATAGTGCACAGCACACAGAGTACAGTGTACCGTGTATAGTGCACAGTGCACAGAGTACAGTGTACCGTGTATAGTGCACAGTGCACAGAGTACAGTGTACCGTGTATAGTGCACAGTGCACAGAGTACAGTGTACCGTGTATAGTGGACAGTGCACAGAGTACAGTGTACCGTGTATAGTGCACAGAGTACAGTGTACCGTGTATAGTGTACAGTGCACAGAGTACAGTGCACAGAGTACAGTGTACCGTGATAGTGTACAGTGCACAGAGTACAGTGCACAGAGTACAGTGTACCGTGTATAGTGAACATAGTACAGTGTACCGTGTATAGTGCACAGAGTACAGTGTACCGTGTATAGTGCACAGTGCACAGAGTACAGTGTACCGTGTATAGTGCACAGTGCACAGAGTACAGTGTACCACGTATAGTGCACAGGGCACAGAGTACAGTGTACCGTGGATAGTGCACAGTGCACAGTGCACAGAGTACAGTGTACCGTGTATAGTGCACAGAGTACAGTGTACCGTGTATAGTGCACAGAGTAGAGTGTACCGTGTATAGTGCACAGTGCACAGAGTACAGTGTACAGTGTATAGTGCACAGTGCACTGAGTCCAGTGTACCGTGTATAGTGCACAGTGCACAGAGTACAGTTTACCGTGCATAGTGGACAGTGCACTGAGTCTAGTGTACCGTGTAAAGTGCACAGTGCACAGAGTACAGTGTACTGTGTATAGTGCACAGTGCACAGAGTACAGTGTACCGTGTATAGTGCACAGTGCACAGTGCACAGAGTACAATGTACCGTGTATAGTGCACAGTGCACAGTGCACAGAGTACAGTGTACCGTGTATAGTGCAGAGTACAGTGTACTGTGTATAGTGCACAGAGTACAGTGTACCGTTGATAGTGCACAGAGTACAGTGTACCGTGTATAGTGCACAGCGTACAGAGTACAGTGTACCGTGTATATGTCACAGAGTACTGTGTACCGTGTATGGTGTACAGTGCACAGAGTACAGGGTAACGTGTATAGTGCACAGTGCAGAGAGTTCAGTGTACCGTGTATTGTGCACAGAGTACAGTGTACCGTGTATGGTGCACAGTGCACAGAGTACAGTGTACCGTGTATAGTGCACAGAGTACAGTGTACCATGTATAGTGCACAGAGTACAGTGTACCGTGTATAGTGCACAGAGTAGAGTGTACCGTGTATAGTGCACAGTGCACAGAGTACAGTGTACCGTGCATAGTGCACAGTGCAGAGAGTACAGTGTACCGTGTATAGTGCACAGAGTACAGTGTACCGTGTATAGTGCAAAGAGTACAGTGTACCGTGTATAGTGCACAGAGTACAGTGTACCGTGTATAGTGAACATAGTACAGTGTACCGTGTATAGTGCACATAGTACAGTGTACCGTGTTTAGTGCACAGTGCACAGAGTACAGTGTACCGTGTATAGTGCACAGAGTAGAGTGTACCGTGTATAGTGCACAGAGTACAGTGTACTGTGCATAGTGCACAGTGCACTGAGTCCAGTGTACAGTGTATAGTGCACAGTGCACAGAGTACAGTGTACCGTGTATAGTGCAAAGTGCACAGAGTACAGTGTACCGTGTATAGTGCACAGTGCACAGTGCACAGAGTACAGTGTACCGTGTATAGTGCACAGTGCACAGTGCACAGAGTACAGTGTACCACGTATAGTGCACAGGGCACAGAGTACAGTGTACCGTGGATAGTGCACAGAGTACAGGGTACTGTGTATAGTGGACAGTGCACAGAGTACAGTGTACCGTGTATAGTGCACGGAGTACAGTGTACCGTTTATAGTGCACAGTGCACAGAGTACAATGTACTGTGTATAGTGCACAGAGTACAGTCTACCGTGTATTAGAAAACAGTGCACAGTGCACAGAGTACAGTGTACCGTGTATCGTGCACAGTGCACAGAGTACAGTGTACCGTGTATAGTGCACAGTGCACAGTGCACAGAGTACAGTGTACCGTGTATAGTGCACAGCGCACAGAGTACAGTGTACCGTGTATAGTGCACAAGGTACTGTGTACCGTGTATGGTGTACAGTGCACAGAGTACAGTGTACCGTGTATAGTGAACAGAGTACAGTGTGCCGTGTATAGTGCACAGAGTACAGTGTACCGTGTATACTGCACAGTGCACAGAGTACAGTGTACCGTGTATAGTACACAGTGCACAGGGTACAGTGTACCGTGTATAGTGCACAGTGCACAGAGTACAGTGTACAGTGTATAGTGCACAGAGTACTGTGTACCGTGTATGGTGTACAGTGCACAGAGTACAGTGTACCGTGTATAGTGAACAGAGTACAGTGTGCCGTGTATAGTGCACAGAGTACAGTGTACCGTGTATAGTGCACACAGTAGAGTGTACCGTGTATAGTGCACAGTGCACAGAGTACAGTGTACCGTGCATAGTGCACAGTGCAGAGAGTACAGTGTACTGTGTATAGTGCACAGAGTACAGTGTACCGTGTATAGTGAACAGAGTAAAGTGTAACGTGTATAGTGCACAGTGCACAGAGTACAGTGTACCGTGTATAGTGCACAGTTCACAGGGTACAGTGTACCTGTGTATAGTGCACAGTGCACAGAGTACAGTGTACCGTGTTTAGTGCACAGGGCATAGAGTACAGTGTACCGTGTATAGTGCACAGAGTACAGTGTACCGTGTATAGTGCACAGAGTACAGTGTACCGTGTATAGTGCACAGAGTAGAGTGTACCGTGTATAGTGCACAGTGCACAGAGTACAGTGTACCGTGCATAGTGCACAGTGCAGAGAGTACAGTGTACCGTGTATAGTGCACAGAGTACAGTGTACCGTGTATAGTGCAAAGAGTACAGTGTACCGTGTATAGTGCACAGAGTACAGTGTACCGTGTATAGTGCACAGTGCACAGAGTACAGTGTACCGTGTATAGAGCACAGTGCACTGAGTCCAGTGTACCGTGTATAGTGCACAGTGCACAGAGTACAGTGTACCGTGTATAGTGCACAGTGCACAGAGTACAGTGTACCGTGTATAGTGCACAGTGCACAGTGCACAGAGTACAGTGTACCATGTATAGTGCACAGCGCACAGAGTACAGTGTATATACTGTGTATATACCGTGTATATACCGTATATACTACTATACCGTGTATAGTGCACAGTGCACAGAGTACAGTGTACCGTGTATAGTGCACAGTGCACAGTGCACAGAGTACAGTGTACCGTGTATAGTGCACAGAGTACAGTGTACCGTGTATAGTGCACAGAGTAGAGTGTACCGTGTATAGTGCACAGTGCACAGAGTACAGTGTACCGTGCATAGTGCACAGTGCACTGAGTCCAGTGTACCGTGTATAGTGCACAGTGCACAGAGTACAGTGTACCGTGCATAGTGCACAGTGCACAGAGTACAGTGTACCGTGTATAGTGCACAGTGCACAGTGCACAGAGTACAGTGTACCGTGTATAGTGCACAGTGCACAGTGCACAGAGTACAGTGTACCGTGTATAGTGCACAGCGCACAGAGTACAGTGTACCGTGTATAGTGCACAGAGTACTGTGTACCGTGTATGGTGTACAGTGCAGAGAGTACAGTGTACCGTGTATAGTGAACAGAGTACAGTGTGCCGTGTATAGTGCACAGAGTACAGTGTACCGTGTATAGTGCACAGTGCACAGAGTACAGTGTACCGTGTATAGTACACAGTGCAAAGGGTACAGTGTACCGTGTATAGTGCACAGTGCACAGAGTACAGTGTACCGTGTTTAGTGCACAGGGCATAGAGTACAGTGTACCGTGTATAGTGCACAGAGTACTGTGTACCGTGTATAGTGCACAGAGTACAGTGTACCGTGTATAGTGCACAGAGTAGAGTGTACCGTGTATAGTGCACAGTGCACAGAGTACAGTGTACCGTGCATAGTGCACAGTGCAGAGAGTACAGTGTACCGTGTATAGTGCACAGAGTACAGTGTACCGTGTATAGTGAACAGAGTACAGTGTACCGTGTATAGTGCACAGTGCACAGAGTACATTGTACCGTGTATAGTGCACAGTGCAGAGAGTACAGTGTACCGTGTATAGAGCACAGTGCACTGAGTCCAGTGTACCGTGTATAGTGCACAGAGTACTGTGTACCGTGTATGGTGTACAGTGCACAGAGTACAGTGTACTGTGTATAGTGCACAGTGCACAGAGTACAGTGTACCGTGTATAGTGCACAGCGCACAGAGTACAGTGTATATACCGTGTATATACCGTATATACTTTTATACCGTGTATAGTGCACAGTGCACAGAGTACAGTGTACCGTGTATAGTGCACAGTGCACAGTGCACAGAGTACAGTGTACCGTGTATAGTGCACAGAGTACAGTGTACTGTGTATAGTGCACAGAGTAGAGTGTACCGTGTATAGTGCACAGTGCACAGAGTACAGTGTACCGTGCATAGTGCACAGTGCACTGAGTCCAGTGTACCGTGTATAGTGCACAGTGCACAGAGTACAGTGTACCGTGTATAGTGCACAGTGCACAGAGTACAGTGTACCGTGTATAGTGCACAGTGCACAGTGCACAGAGTACAGTGTACCGTGTATAGTGCACAGTGCACAGTGCACAGAGTACAGTGTACCGTGTATAGTGCACAGCGCACAGAGTACAGTGTACCGTGTGTAGTGCACAGAGTACTGTGTACCGTGTATGGTGTACAGTGCAGAGAGTACAGTGTACCGTGTATAGTGAACAGAGTACAGTGTGCCGTGTATAGTGCACAGAGTACAGTGTACCGTGTATAGTGCACAGTGCACAGAGTACAGTGTACCGTGTATAGTACACAGTGCACAGGGTACAGTGTACCGTGTATAGTGCACAGTGCACAGAGTACAGTGTACCGTGTTTAGTGCACAGGGCATAGAGTACAGTGTACAGTGTATAGTGCAGAGAACAGTGTACTGTGTATAGTGCACAGTGCACAGAGTACAGTGTACCGTGTATAGTGCACAGTGCACAGAGAACAGTGTACCGTATATAGTGCACAGTGCACAGAGTACAGTGTACCGTGTATAGTGCACAGTGCACAGAGTACAGTGTACCGTGTATAGTGCACAGAGTACAGTGTACCGTGTATAGTGTACAGTGCACAGAGTACAGTGCACAGAGTACAGTGTACCGTGTATAGTGAACATAGTACAGTGTACCGTGTATAGTGCACATAGTACAGTGTACCGTGTTTAGTGCACAGTGCACAGAGTACAGTGTACCGTGTATAGTGCACAGTGCACAGAGTACAGTGTACCGTGTATAGTGCACAGTGCACAGAGTACAGTGTACCGTGTTTAGTGCACGGGGCATAGAGTACAGTGTACCGTGTAAAGTGCAGAGTACAGTGTACTGTGTATAGTGCACAGTGCACAGAGTACAGTGTACCGTGTATAGTGCACAGTGCACAGCGTACAGTGTACCGTGTATAGTGCACACAACACAGAGTACAGTGTACCGTATATAGTGCACAGTGCACAGAGTACAGTGCACCGTGTATAGTGCACAGTGCACAGAGTATAGTGTACCGTGTTTAGTGCACAGTGCACAGAGTACAGTGTACCGTGTATAGTGCACAGTGCACAGAGTACAGTGTACCACATATAGTGCACAGGGCACAGAGTACAGTGTACCGTTGATAGTGCACAGAGTACAGGGTACTGTGTATAGTGGACAGTGCACAGATTACAGCGTACCGTGTTTAGTGCACAGTGCACAGAGTACAGTGTACCGTGTATAGTGCACAGTGCACAGAGTACAGTGTACCACGTACAGTGCACAGGGCACAGAGTACAGTGTACCGTTGATAGTGCACAGAGTACAGGGTACTGTGTATAGTGGACAGTGCACAGAGTACAGTGTACCGTGTATAGTGCACAGTGCACAGTGTACCATGTGTAGGGAACAGAGTACAGTGTACCGTGTATAGTGCACAGTGCACAGAGTACAGTGTACTGTGTATAGTGCACAGAGTACAGTGTACCGTGTATTAGAAAACATTGCACAGTGCACAGAGTACAGTGTACCGTGTATAGTGCACAGTGCACAGAGTACAGTGTACCGTGTATAGTGCACAGCGCACAGAGTACAGTGTACCGTGTATAGTGCACAGAGTACTGTGTATCGTGTATGGTGTACAGTGCACAGAGTACAGTGTACCGTGTATAGTGAACAGAGTAGAGTGTGCCGTGTATAGTGCATAGAGTACAGTGTACCGTGTATAGTGTACAGTGCACAGAGTACAGTGCACAGAGTACAGTGTACCGTGTATAGTGAACATAGTACAGTGTACTGTGTATAGTGCACATAGTACAGTGTACCGTGTTTAGTGCACAGTGCACAGAGTACAGTGTACCGTGTATAGTGCACAGTGCACAGAGTACAGTGTACCGTGTATAGTACACAGTGCACAGGGTACAGTGTACCGTGTATAGTGCACAGTGCACAGAGTACAGTATACCGTGTATAGTGCACAGAGTACTGTGTACCGTGTATGGTGTACAGTGCACAGAGCACAGTGTACCGTGTATAGTGAACAGAGTACAGTGTGCCGTGTATAGTGCACAGAGTACAGTGTACCGTGTATAGTGCACAGTGCACAGAGTACAGTGTACCGTGTATAGTACACAGTGCACAGGGTACAGTGTACCGTGTATAGTGCACAGTGCACAGAGTACAGTGTACCGTGTATAGTGCACAGTGCACAGAGTACAGTGTACCGTGTATAGTGCACAGTGCACAGTGCACAGAGTACAGTGTACCGTGTATAGTGCACAGCGCACAGAGTACAGTGTACCCCATCGCGGCGAAACGAAAAAACACCCTTAAGATCGAATTCCACGAGGTCGGTTACATACCACCATTTTGAGTGGGCTTTTCCAAGCAGGGCAAAAAGCCGGGTTCACGAACGTCGTCCAATTGGGTTCAAACAAATTTGTTTGACTTTAACCATCGGGGCGAAATGAAAAAACACCCTTAAGATCGAATTCCACGAGGTCGGTTTCATACCACCATTTTGAGTGGGCTTTTCCAAGCAGGGCAAAAAGCCGGGTTGACGAATGTCGTCCAATTGGGTTGAAACGAACTTGTTGGACTTTCCCCATCGGGGCGAAACGAAAAAAACCCTTGGAATCGAATTCCATGGGGTCGGTTTCATACCACCATTTTGAGTGGGCTTTTCCAAGCAGGGCAAAAAGCCGGGTTCACGAACGTCGTCCAATTGCGTTCAAAACGAACTTGTTCGACTTTCGCCATCGGGGCGAAACGAAAAAACACCCTTAAGATCGAATTCCACGAGGTCGGTTACATACCACCATTTTGAGTGGGCTTTTCCAAGCAGGGCAAAAAGCCGGGTTCACGAACGTCGTCCAATTGGGTTCAAACGAATTTGTTTGACTTTCCCCATCGGGGCGAAATGAAAAAACACCCTTAAGATCGAATTCCACGAGGTCGGTTTCATACCACCATTTTGAGTGGTCTTTTCCAAGCAGGGCAAAAAGCCGGGTTGACGAACGTCGTCCAATTGGGTTCAAAAGAATTTGTTTGACTTTCTCCATCGGGGCGAAATGAAAAAACACCCTTAAGATCGAATTCCACGAGGTCGGTTTCATACCACCATTTTGAGTGCGCTTTTCCAAGCAGGGCAAAAAGCCGGGTTGACGAACGTCGTCCAATTGGGTTCAAGCGAACTTGTTCGACTTTCCCCATCGGGGCGAAACGAAAAAAAACCCTTGGGATCGAATTCCATGGGGTCGGTTTCATACCACCATTTTGAGTGGGCTTTTCCAAGCAGGGCAAAAAGCCGGGTTGACGAACGTCGTCCAATTGCGTTCAAAACAAACTTGTTCGACTTTCCCCATTGGGGCGAAACGAAAAAAAACCCTTTTGATCGAATTCCATGGGGTCGGTTTCATACCACCATTTTGAGTGGGCTTTTCCAAGCAGGGCAAAAAGCCGGGTTGACGAACGTCGTCCAATTGCGCTCAAAACGCGTTTTTTCGATTTTCCCCATCGGGGCGAAACGAAAAAACACCCTTGGGATCGAATTCCACGGGGTCGGTTTCATACCACCATTTTGAGTGGGCTTTTCCAAGCAGGGCAAAAAGCCGGGTTGACGAACGTCGTCCAATTGCGTTCAAAACGAACTTGTTCGACTTTCCCCATTGGGGCGAAAAGAAAAAAAACCCTTGGGATCGAATTCCATGGGGTCGGTTTCATACCACCATTTTGAGTGGGCTTTTCCAAGCAGGGCAAAAAGCCGGGTTGACGAACGTCGTCCAATTGCGCTCAAAACGCGTTTTTTCGATTTTCCCCATCGGGGCGAAACGAAAAAACACCCTTGCGATCGAATTCCACGATGTCGGTTTCATACCACCATTTTGAGTGGGCTTTTCCAAGCAGGGCAAAAAGCCGGGTTGACGAACGTCGTCCAATTGCGTTCAAAACGAACTTGTTCGACTTTCCCCATCGGGGCGAAACGAAAAAACACCCTTAAGATCGAATTCCACGAGGTCGGTTACATACCACCATTTTGAGTGGGCTTTTCCAAGCAGGGCAAAAAGCCGGGTTCACGAACGTCGTCCAATTGGGTTCAAACGAATTTGTTTGACTTTCCCCATCGGGGCGAAATGAAAAAACACCCTTAAGATCGAATTCCACGAGGTCGGTTTCATACCACCATTTTGAGTGGTCTTTTCCAAGCAGGGCAAAAAGCCGGGTTGACGAACGTCGTCCAATTGGGTTCAAGCGAACTTGTTTGACTTTCCCCATCGGGGCGAAACGAAAAAAAACCCTTGGGATCGAATTCCATGGGGTCGGTTTCATACCACCATTTTGAGTGGGCTTTTCCAAGCAGGGCAAAAAGCCGGGTTGACGAACGTCGTCCCTTTGCGTTCAAAACGAACTTGTTCGACTTTCCCCATCGGGGCGAAACGAAAAAACACCCTTAAGATCGAATTCCACGAGGTCGGTTACATACCACCATTTTGAGTGGGCTTTTCCAAGCAGGGCAAAAAGCCGGGTTGACGAACGTCGTCCAATTGCGCTCAAAACGCGTTTTTTCAATTTTCCCCATCGGGGCGAAACGAAAAAACACCCTTGCGATCGAATTCCACGATTTGGGTTTCATACCAACATTTTGAGTGCTCTTTTCCAAGCAGGGCAAAAAGCCAGGTTGACGAACGTCGTCCAATTGCGTTCAAAACGAACTTGTTCGACTTTCCCCATCGGGGCGAAACGAAAAAACACCCTTAAGATCGAATTCCACGAGGTCGGTTTCATACCACCATTTTGAGTGGGCTTTTCCAAGCAGGGCAAAAAGCCGGGTTCACGAACGTCGTCCAATTGTGCTCAAAACGCGTTTTTTCGATTTTCCCCATCGGGGCGAAACGAAAAAACACCCTTGCGATCGAATTCCACGATGTCGGTTTCATACCACCATTTTGAGTGGGCTTTTCCAAGCAGGGCAAAAAGCCGGGTTGACGAACGTCGTCCAATTGCGTTCAAAACGAACTTGTTCGACTTTCCCCATCGGGGCGAAACGAAAAAACACCCTTAAGATCGAATTCCACGAGGTCGGTTACATACCACCATTTTGAGTGGGCTTTTCCAAGCAGGGCAAAAAGCCGGGTTCACGAACGTCGTCCAATTGGGTTCAAACGAATTTGTTTGACTTTCCCCATCGGGGCGAAATGAAAAAACACCCTTAAGATCGAATTCCACGAGGTCGGTTTCATACCACCATTTTGAGTGGTCTTTTCCAAGCAGGGCAAAAAGCCGGGTTGACGAACGTCGTCCAATTGGGTTCAAGCGAACTTGTTTGACTTTCCCCATCGGGGCGAAACGAAAAAAAACCCTTGGGATCGAATTCCATGGGGTCGGTTTCATACCACCATTTTGAGTGGGCTTTTCCAAGCAGGGCAAAAAGCCGGGTTGACGAACGTCGTCCCTTTGCGTTCAAAACGAACTTGTTCGACTTTCCCCATCGGGGCGAAACGAAAAAACACCCTTAAGATCGAATTCCACGAGGTCGGTTACATACCACCATTTTGAGTGGGCTTTTCCAAGCAGGGCAAAAAGCCGGGTTGACGAACGTCGTCCAATTGCGCTCAAAACGCGTTTTTTCAATTTTCCCCATCGGGGCGAAACGAAAAAACACCCTTGCGATCGAATTCCACGATTTGGGTTTCATACCAACATTTTGAGTGCTCTTTTCCAAGCAGGGCAAAAAGCCAGGTTGACGAACGTCGTCCAATTGCGTTCAAAACGAACTTGTTCGACTTTCCCCATCGGGGCGAAACGAAAAAACACCCTTAAGATCGAATTCCACGAGGTCGGTTTCATACCACCATTTTGAGTGGGCTTTTCCAAGCAGGGCAAAAAGCCGGGTTCACGAACGTCGTAAAATTGTGCTCAAAACGCGTTTTTTCGATTTTCCCCATCGGGGCGAAACGAAAAAACACCCTTGCGATCGAATTCCACGATGTCGGTTTCATACCACCATTTTGAGTGGGCTTTTCCAAGCAGGGCAAAAAGCCGGGTTTAAGAACGTCGTCCAATTGCGCTCCAAACGCGTTTTTTCGATTTTCCCCATCGGGGCGAAACGAAAAAACACCCTTGGGATCGAATTCCACGGGGTCGGTTTCATACCACCATTTTGAGTGGGCTTTTCCAAGGAGAGCAAAAAGCCGGGTTGACGAATGTCGTCCAATTGGGTTCAAACGAACTTGTTGGACTTTCCCCATCGGGGCGAAACGAAAAAAAAACCCTTGGAATCGAATTCCATGGGGTCGGTTTCATTCCACCATTTTGAGTGGGCTTTTCCAAGCAGGGCAAAAAGCCGGGTTTAAGAACGTCGTCCAATTGCGCTCCAAACGCGTTTTTTCGATTTTCCCCATCGGGGCGAAACGAAAAAACACCCTTGGGATCGAATTCCACGGGGTCGGTTTCATACCACCATTTTGAGTGGGCTTTTCCAAGGAGAGCAAAAAGCCGGGTTGACGAATGTCGTCCAATTGGGTTCAAACGAACTTGTTGGACTTTCCCCATCGGGGCGAAACGAAAAAAAAACCCTTGGAATCGAATTCCATGGGGTCGGTTTCATACCACCATTTTGAGTGGGCTTTTCCAAGCAGGGCAAAAAGCCTGGTTTAAAAACGTCGTCCAATTGCGTTCAAAACGAACTTGTTTGACTTTCCCCATTGGGGCGAAACGAAAAAAAACCCTTGGGATCGAATTCCACGGGGTCGGTTTCATACCACCATTTTGAGTGGGCTTTTCCAAGCAGGGCAAAAAGCCTGGTTTAAAAACGTCGTCCAATTGCGTTCAAAACGAACTTGTTTGACTTTCCCCATTGGGGCGAAACGAAAAAAAACCCTTGGGATCGAATTCCACGGGGTCGGTTTCATACCACCATTTTGAGTGGGCTTTTCCAAGCAGGGCAAAAAGCCGGGTTGACGAACGTCGTCCAATTGTGCTCAAAACGCGTTTTTTCGATTTTCCCCATCGGGGCGAAACGAAAAAACACCTTTGCGATCGAATTCGACGATGTCGGTTTCATACCACCATTTTGAGTGGGCTTTTCCAAGGAGAGCAAAAAGCCGGGTTGACGAATGTCGTCCAATTGGGTTCAAACGAACTTGTTGGACTTTCCCCATCGGGGCGAAACGAAAAAAAACCCTTGGAATCGAATTCCATGGGGTCGGTTTCATACCACCATTTTGAGTGGTCTTTTCCAAGAAGGGCAAAAAGCCGGGTTGACGAACGTCGTCCAATTGGGTTCAAACGAATTTGATTGTCTTTCCCTATCGGGGCGAAATGAAAAAACACCCTTAAGATCGAACTCCACGAGGTCGGTTTCATACCACCATTTTGAGTGGGCTTTTCCAAGCAGGGCAAAAAGCCGGGTTGACGAACGTCGTCCAATTGGGTTCAAGCGAACTTGTTCGACTTTCCCCATCGGGGCGAAACGAAAAAAAACCCTTGGGATCGAATTCCATGGGGTCGGTTTCATACCACCATTTTAAGTGGGCTTTTCCAAGCAGGGCAAAAAGCCGGGTTGACGAACGTCGTCCAATTGCGCTCAAAACGAACTTGTTCGACTTTCCCCATTGGGGCGAAACGAAAAAAAACCCTTGGGATCGAATTCCATGGGGTCGGTTTCATACCACCATTTTAAGTGGGCTTTTCCAAGCAGGGCAAAAAGCCGGGTTGACGAACGTCGTCCAATTGTGCTCAAAACGCGTTTTTTCGATTTTCCCCATCGGGGCGAAACGAAAAAACACCCTTGGGATCGAATTCCACGGGGTCGGTTTCATACCACCATTTTGAGTGGGCTTTTCCAAGCAGGGCAAAAAGCCGGGTTGACGAACGTCGTCCAATTGTGCTCAAAACGCGTTTTTTCGATTTTCCCAATCGGGGCGAAACGAAAAAACACCTTTGCGATCGAATTCGACGATGTCGGTTTCATACCACCATTTTGAGTGGGCTTTTCCAAATAGAGCAAAAAGCCGGGTTGACGAATGTCGTCCAATTGGGTTCAAACGAACTTGTTGGACTTTCCCCATCGGGGCGAAACGAAAAAAAACCCTTGGAATCGAATTCCATGGGGTCGGTTTCATACCACCATTTTGAGTGGTCTTTTCCAAGAAGGGCAAAAAGCCGGGTTGACGAACGTCGTCCAATTGGGTTCAAACGAATTTGATTGTCTTTCCCTATCGGGGCGAAATGAAAAAACACCCTTAAGATCGAACTCCACGAGGTCGGTTTCATACCACCATTTTGAGTGGGCTTTTCCAAGCAGGGCAAAAAGCCTGGTTTAAAAACGTCGTCCAATTGCGTTCAAAACGAACTTGTTTGACTTTCCCCATTGGGGCGAAACGAAAAAAAACCCTTGGGATCGAATTCCACGGGGTCGGTTTCATACCACCATTTTGAGTGGGCTTTTCCAAGCAGGGCAAAAAGCCGGGTTGACGAACGTCGTCCAATTGTGCTCAAAACGCGTTTTTTCGATTTTCCCCATCGGGGCGAAACGAAAAAACACCTTTGCGATCGAATTCGACGATGTCGGTTTCATACCACCATTTTGAGTGGGCTTTTCCAAGGAGAGCAAAAAGCCGGGTTGACGAATGTCGTCCAATTGGGTTCAAACGAACTTGTTGGACTTTCCCCATCGGGGCGAAACGAAAAAAAACCCTTGGAATCGAATTCCATGGGGTCGGTTTCATACCACCATTTTGAGTGGTCTTTTCCAAGAAGGGCAAAAAGCCGGGTTGACGAACGTCGTCCAATTGGGTTCAAACGAATTTGATTGTCTTTCCCTATCGGGGCGAAATGAAAAAACACCCTTAAGATCGAACTCCACGAGGTCGGTTTCATACCACCATTTTGAGTGGGCTTTTCCAAGCAGGGCAAAAAGCCGGGTTGACGAACGTCGTCCAATTGGGTTCAAGCGAACTTGTTCGACTTTCCCCATCGGGGCGAAACGAAAAAAAACCCTTGGGATCGAATTCCATGGGGTCGGTTTCATACCACCATTTTAAGTGGGCTTTTCCAAGCAGGGCAAAAAGCCGGGTTGACGAACGTCGTCCAATTGCGCTCAAAACGAACTTGTTCGACTTTCCCCATTGGGGCGAAACGAAAAAAAACCCTTGGGATCGAATTCCATGGGGTCGGTTTCATACCACCATTTTGAGTGGGCTTTTCCAAGCAGGGCAAAAAGCCGGGTTGACGAACGTCGTCCAATTGCGCTCAAAACGCGTTTTTTCGATTTTCCCCATCGGGGCGAAACGAAAAAACACCCTTGGGATCGAATTCCACGGGGTCGGTTTCATATCACCATTTTGAGTGGGCTTTTCCAAGCAGGGCAAAAAGCCGGGTTGACGAACGTCGTCCAATTGCGTTCAAAACGAACTTGTTCGACTTTCCCCATTGGGGCGAAACGAAAAAAAAACCCTTGGGATCGAATTCCATGGGGTCGGTTTCATACCACCATTTTAAGTGGGCTTTTCCAAGCAGGGCAAAAAGCCGGGTTGACGAACGTCGTCCAATTGTGCTCAAAACGCGTTTTTTCGATTTTCCCCATCGGGGCGAAACGAAAAAACACCCTTGGGATCGAATTCCACGGGGTCGGTTTCATACCACCATTTTGAGTGGGCTTTTCCAAGCAGGGCAAAAAGCCGGGTTGACGAACGTCGTCCAATTGTGCTCAAAACGCGTTTTTTCGATTTTCCCCATCGGGGCGAAACGAAAAAACACCTTTGCGATCGAATTCGACGATGTCGGTTTCATACCACCATTTTGAGTGGGCTTTTCCAAGGAGAGCAAAAAGCCGGGTTGACGAATGTCGTCCAATTGGGTTCAAACGAACTTGTTGGACTTTCCCCATCGGGGCGAAACGAAAAAAAACCCTTGGAATCGAATTCCATGGGGTCGGTTTCATACCACCATTTTGAGTGGTCTTTTCCAAGAAGGGCAAAAAGCCGGGTTGACGAACGTCGTCCAATTGGGTTCAAACGAATTTGACTGTCTTTCCCTATCGGAGCGAAATGAAAAAACACCCTTAAGATCGAACTCCACGAGGTCGGTTTCATACCACCATTTTGAGTGGGCTTTTCCAAGCAGGGCAAAAAGCCGGGTTGACGAACGTCGTCCAATTGGGTTCAAGCGAACTTGTTCGACTTTCCCCATCGGGGCGAAACGAAAAAAAACCCTTGGGATCGAATTCCATGGGGTCGGTTTCATACCACCATTTTAAGTGGGCTTTTCCAAGCAGGGCAAAAAGCCGGGTTGACGAACGTCGTCCAATTGCGCTCAAAACGAACTTGTTCGACTTTCCCCATTGGGGCGAAACGAAAAAAAACCCTTGGGATCGAATTCCATGGGGTCGGTTTCATACCACCATTTTGAGTGGGCTTTTCCAAGCAGGGCAAAAAGCCGGGTTGACGAACGTCGTCCAATTGCGCTCAAAACGCGTTTTTTCGATTTTCCCCATCGGGGCGAAACGAAAAAACACCCTTGGGATCGAATTCCACGGGGTCGGTTTCATATCACCATTTTGAGTGGGCTTTTCCAAGCAGGGCAAAAAGCCGGGTTGACGAACGTCGTCCAATTGCGTTCAAAACGAACTTGTTCGACTTTCCCCATTGGGGCGAAACGAAAAAAAAACCCTTGGGAGCGAATTCCATGGGGTCGGTTTCATACCACCATTTTAAGTGGGCTTTTCCAAGCAGGGCAAAAAGCCTGGTTGACGAACGTCGTCCAATTGTGCTCAAAACGCGTTTTTTCGATTTTCCCCATCGGGGCGAAACGAAAAAACACCCTTGGGATCGAATTCCACGGGGTCGGTTTCATACCACCATTTTGAGTGGGCTTTTCCAAGCAGGGCAAAAAGCCGGGTTGACGAACGTCGTCCAATTGTGCTCAAAACGCGTTTTTTCGATTTTCCCCATCGGGGCGAAACGAAAAAACACCTTTGCGATCGAATTCGACGATGTCGGTTTCATACCACCATTTTGAGTGGGCTTTTCCAAGGAGAGCAAAAAGCCGGGTTGACGAATGTCGTCCAATTGGGTTCAAACGAACTTGTTGGACTTTCCCCATCGGGGCGAAACGAAAAAAAACCCTTGGAATCGAATTCCATGGGGTCGGTTTCATACCACCATTTTGAGTGGTCTTTTCCAAGAAGGGCAAAAAGCCGGGTTGACGAACGTCGTCCAATTGGGTTCAAACGAATTTGATTGTCTTTCCCTATCGGGGCGAAATGAAAAAACACCCTTAAGATCGAACTCCACGAGGTCGGTTTCATACCACCATTTTGAGTGGGCTTTTCCAAGCAGGGCAAAAAGCCGGGTTGACGAACGTCGTCCAATTGGGTTCAAGCGAACTTGTTCGACTTTCCCCATCGGGGCGAAACGAAAAAAAACCCTTGGGATCGAATTCCATGGGGTCGGTTTCATACCACCATTTTAAGTGGGCTTTTCCAAGCAGGGCAAAAAGCCGGGTTGACGAACGTCGTCCAATTGCGCTCAAAACGAACTTGTTCGACTTTCCCCATTGGGGCGAAACGAAAAAAAACCCTTGGGATCGAATTCCATGGGGTCGGTTTCATACCACCATTTTGAGTGGGCTTTTCCAAGCAGGGCAAAAAGCCGGGTTGACGAACGTCGTCCAATTGCGCTCAAAACGCGTTTTTTCGATTTTCCCCATCGGGGCGAAACGAAAAAACACCCTTGGGATCGAATTCCACGGGGTCGGTTTCATATCACCATTTTGAGTGGGCTTTTCCAAGCAGGGCAAAAAGCCGGGTTGACGAACGTCGTCCAATTGCGTTCAAAACGAACTTGTTCGACTTTCCCCATTGGGGCGAAACGAAAAAAAAACCCTTGGGATCGAATTCCATGGGGTCGGTTTCATACCACCATTTTAAGTGGGCTTTTCCAAGCAGGGCAAAAAGCCGGGTTGACGAACGTCGTCCAATTGTGCTCAAAACGCGTTTTTTCGATTTTCCCCATCGGGGCGAAACGAAAAAACACCCTTGGGATCGAATTCCACGGGGTCGGTTTCATACCACCATTTTGAGTGGGCTTTTCCAAGCAGAGCAAAAAGCCGGGTTGACGAATGTCGTCCAATTGGGTTCAAACGAACTTGTTGGACTTTCCCCATCGGGGCGAAACGAAAAAAAACCCTTGGAATCGAATTCCATGGGGTCGGTTTCATACCACCATTTTGAGTGGTCTTTTCCAAGAAGGGCAAAAAGCCGGGTTGACGAACGTCGTCCAATTGGGTTCAAACGAATTTGATTGTCTTTCCCTATCGGGGCGAAATGAAAAAACACCCTTAAGATCGAACTCCACGAGGTCGGTTTCATACCACCATTTTGAGTGGGCTTTTCCAAGCAGGGCAAAAAGCCGGGTTGACGAACGTCGTCCAATTGGGTTCAAGCGAACTTGTTCGACTTTCCCCATCGGGGCGAAACGAAAAAAAACCCTTGGGATCGAATTCCATGGGGTCGGTTTCATACCACCATTTTAAGTGGGCTTTTCAAGGCAGGGCAAAAAGCCGGGTTGACGAACGTCGTCCAATTGCGCTCAAAACGAACTTGTTCGACTTTCCCCATTGGGGCGAAACGAAAAAAAACCCTTGGGATCGAATTCCATGGGGTCGGTTTCATACCACCATTTTGAGTGGGCTTTTCCAAGCAGGGCAAAAAGCCGGGTTGACGAACGTCGTCCAATTGCGCTCAAAACGCGTTTTTTCGATTTGCCCCATCGGGGCGAAACGAAAAAACACCCTTGGGATCGAATTCCTCGGGGTCGGTTTCATACCACCATTTTGAGTGGGCTTTTCCAAGCAGGCCAAAAAGCCGGGTTGACGAACGTCGTAATATTGCGCTCAAAACGCGTTTTTTCGATTTTCCCAATGGGGGCGAAACGAAAAAACACCCTTGGGATCGAATTCCACGGGGTCGGTTTCATACCACCATTTTGAGTGGGCTTTTCCAAGCAGGGCAAAAAGCCGGGTTGACGAACGTCGTCCAATTGGGTTCAATCGAATTTGTTTGACTTTCCCCATCGGGGCGAAATGAAAAAACACCCTTAAGATCGAATTCCACGAGGTCGGTTTCATACCACCATTTTGAGTGGGCTTTTCCAAGCAGGGCAAAAAGCCGGGTTGACGAACGTCGTCCAATTGCGCTCAAAACGCGTTTTTTCGATTTTCCCCATGGGGGCGAAACGAAAAAACACCCTTAAGATCGAATTCCACGAGGTCGGTTTCATACCACCATTTTGAGTGGGCTTTTCCAAGCAGGGCAAAAAGCCGGGTTGACGAACGTCGTCCAATTGCGTTCAAAACGAACTTGTTCGACTTTCCCCATCGGGGCGAAACGAAAAAAAACCCTTGGGATCGAATTCCATGGGGTCGGTTTCATACCACCATTTTGAGTGGGCTTTTCCAAGCAGGGCATAAGCCGGGTTGACGAACGTCGTCCAATTGCGCTCAAAACGAGTTTTTTCGATTTTCCCCATGGGGCCGAAACGAAAAAACACCCTTAAGATCGAATTCCACGAGGTCGGTTTCATACCACCATTTTGAGTGGGCTTTTCCAAGCAGGGCAAAAAGCCGGGTTGACGAACGTCGTCCAATTGCGCTCAAAACGCGTTTTTTCGATTTTCCCCATGGGGGCGAAACGAAAAAACACCCTTAAGATCGAATTCCACGAGGTCGGTTTCATACCACCATTTTGAGTGGGCTTTTCCAAGCAGGGCAAAAAGCCGGGTTGACGAACGTCGTCCAATTGCGTTCAAAACGAACTTGTTCGACTTTCCCCATCGGGGCGAAACGAAAAAAAACCCTTGGGATCGAATTCCATGGGGTCGGTTTCATACCACCATTTTGAGTGGGCTTTTCCAAGCAGGGCATAAGCCGGGTTGACGAACGTCGTCCAATTGCGCTCAAAACGAGTTTTTTCGATTTTCCCCATGGGGCCGAAACGAAAAAACACCCTTGGGATCGAATTCCACGGGGTCGGTTTCATATCACCATTTTGAGTGGGCTTTTCCAAGCAGGGCAAAAAGCCGGGTTGACGAACGTCGTCCAATTGCGTTCAAAACGAACTTGTTCGACTTTCCCCATTGGGGCGAAACGAAAAAAAAACCCTTGGGATCGAATTCCATGGGGTCGGTTTCATACCACCATTTTAAGTGGGCTTTTCCAAGCAGGGCAAAAAGCCGGGTTGACGAACGTCGTCCAATTGTGCTCAAAACGCGTTTTTTCGATTTTCCCCATCGGGGCGAAACGAAAAAACACCCTTGGGATCGAATTCCACGGGGTCGGTTTTATACCACCATTTTGAGTGGGCTTTTCCAAGCAGAGCAAAAAGCCGGGTTGACGAATGTCGTCCAATTGGGTTCAAAACGAACTTGTTCGACTTTCCCCATCGGGGCGAAACGAAAAAAAACCCTTGGGATCGAATTCCATGGGGTCGGTTTCATACCACCATTTTGAGTGGGCTTTTCCAAGCAGGGCATAAGCCGGGTTGACGAACGTCGTCCAATTGCGCTCAAAACGAGTTTTTTCGATTTTCCCCATGGGGCCGAAACGAAAAAACACCCTTAAGATCGAATTCCACGAGGTCGGTTTCATACCACCATTTTGAGTGGGCTTTTCCAAGCAGGGCAAAAAGCCGGGTTGACGAACGTCGTCCAATTGCGTTCAAAACGAACTTGTTCGACTTTCCCCATCGGGGCGAAACGAAAAAACACCCTTAAGATCGAATTCCACGAGGTCGGTTTCATACCACCATTTTGAGTGGGCTTTTCCAAGCAGGGCAAAAAGCCGGGTTGACGAACGTCGTCCAATTGGGTTCAAACGAATTTGTTTGACTTTCCCCATCTGGGCAAAATGAAAAAACACCCTTAAGATCGAATTCCACGAGGTCGGTTTCATACCACCATTTTGAGTGGGCTTTTCCAAGCAGAGCAAAAAGCCGGGTTGACGAATGTCGTCCAATTGGGTTCAAACGAACTTGTTGGACTTTCCCCATCGGGGCGAAACGAGAAAAAAACCCTTGGAATCGAATTCCATGGGGTCGGTTTCATACCACCATTTTGAGTGGGCTTTTCCAAGCAGGGCAAAAAGGCGGGTTGACGAACGTCGTCCAATTGCGTTCAAAACGAACTTGTTCGACTTTCCCCATCATGGCGAAACGAAAAAACACCCTTAAGATCGAATTCCACGAGGTCGGTTTCATACCACCATTTTGAGTGGGCTTTTCCAAGCAGGGCAAAAAGCCGGGTTGACGAACGTCGTCATATTGCGCTCAAAACGCGTTTTTTCGATTTTCCCCATGGGGGCGAAACGAAAAAACACCCTTGGGATCGAATTCCTCGGGGTCGGTTTCATACCACCATTTTGAGTGGGCTTTTCCAAGCAGGCCAAAAAGCCGGGTTGACGAACGTCGTAATATTGCGCTCAAAACGCGTTTTTTCGATTTTCCCAATGGGGGCGAAACGAAAAAACACCCTTGGGATCGAATTCCACGGGGTCGGTTTCATACCACCATTTTGAGTGGGCTTTTCCAAGCAGGGCAAAAAGCCGGGTTGACGAACGTCGTCCAATTGGGTTCAATCGAATTTGTTTGACTTTCCCCATCGGGGCGAAATGAAAAAACACCCTTAAGATCGAATTCCACGAGGTCGGTTTCATACCACCATTTTGAGTGGGCGTTTCCAAGCAGGGCAAAAAGCCGGGTTGACGAACGTCGTCCAATTGCGCTCAAAACGCGTTTTTTCGATTTTCCCCATGGGGCCGAAACGAAAAAACACCCTTAAGATCGAATTCCACGAGGTCGGTTTCATACCACCATTTTGAGTGGGCTTTTCCAAGCAGGGCAAAAAGCCGGGGTGACGAACGTCGTCCAATTGCGCTCAAAACGCGTTTTTTCGATTTTCCCCATGGGGCCGAAACGAAAAAACACCCTTAAGATCGAATTCCACGAGGTCGGTTTCATACCACCATTTTGAGTGGGCTTTTCCAAGCAGGGCAAAAAGCCGGGTTGACGAACGTCGTCCAATTGCGTTCAAAACGAACTTGTTCGACTTTCCCCATCGGGGCGAAACGAAAAAAAACCCTTGGGATCGAATTCCATGGGGTCGGTTTCATACCACCATTTTGAGTGGGCTTTTCCAAGCAGGGCATAAGCCGGGTTGACGAACGTCGTCCAATTGCGCTCAAAACGAGTTTTTTCGATTTTCCCCATGGGGCCGAAACGAAAAAACACCCTTAAGATCGAATTCCACGAGGTCGGTTTCATACCACCATTTTGAGTGGGCTTTTCCAAGCAGGGCAAAAAGCCGGGTTGACGAACGTCGTCCAATTGCGTTCAAAACGAACTTGTTCGACTTTCCCCATCGGGCCGAAACGAAAAAAAACCCTTGGGATCGAATTCCATGGGGTCGGTTTCATACCACCATTTTGAGTGGGCTTTTCCAAGCAGGGCAAAAAGCCGGGTTGACGAACGTCGTCCAATTGCGTTCAAAACGAACTTGTTCGACTTTCCCCATCATGGCGAAACGAAAAAACACCCTTAAGATCGAATTCCACGAGGTCGGTTTCATACCACCATTTTGAGTGGGCTTTTCCAAGCAGGGCAAAAAGCCGGGTTGACGAACGTCGTCATATTGCGCTCAAAACGCGTTTTTTCGATTTTCCCCATGGGGGCGAAACGAAAAAACACCCTTGGGATCGAATTCCTCGGGGTCGGTTTCATACCACCATTTTGAGTGGGCTTTTCCAAGCAGGCCAAAAAGCCGGGTTGACGAACGTCGTCATATTGCGCTCAAAACGCGTTTTTTCGATTTTCCCAATGGGGGCGAAACGAAAAAACACTCTTGGGATCGAATTCCACGGGGTCGGTTTCATACCACCATTTTGAGTGGGCTTTTCCAAGCAGGGCAAAAAGCCGGGTTGACGAACGTCGTCCAATTGGGTTCAATCGAATTTGTTTGACTTTCCCCATCGGGGCGAAATGAAAAAACACCCTTAAGATCGAATTCCACGAGGTCGGTTTCATACCACCATTTTGAGTGGGCTTTTCCAAGCAGGGCAAAAAGCCGGGGTGACGAACGTCGTCCAATATCGCTCAAAACGCGTTTTTTCGATTTTCCCCATGGGGGCGAAACGAAAAAACACCCTTGGGATCGAATTCCATGGGGTCGGTTTCATACCACCATTTTGAGTGGGCTTTTCCAAGCAGGGCAAAAAGCCGGGGTGACGAACGTCGTCCAATATCGCTCAAAACGCGTTTTTTCGATTTTCCCCATGGGGGCGAAACGAAAAAACACCCTTGGGATCGAATTCCATGGGGTCGGTTTCATACCACCATTTTGAGTGGGCTTTTCCAAGCAGGGCAAAAAGCCGGGTTGACGAACGTCGTCCAATTGCGTTCAAAACGAACTTGTTCGACTTTCCCCATCGGGGCGAAACGAAAAAACACCCTTAAGATCAAATTCCACGAGGTCGGTTTCATACCACCATTTTGAGTGGGCTTTTCCAAGCAGGGCAAAAAGCCGGGTTGACGAACGTCGTCCAATTGGGTTCAAACGAATTTTTTTGACTTTCCCCATAGGGGCGAAATGAAAAAACACCCTTAAGATCGAATTCCACGAGGTCGGTTTCATACCACCATTTTGAGTGGGCTTTTCCAAGCAGGGCAAAAAGCCGGGGTGACGAACGTCGTCCAATTGCGCTCAAAACGCGTTTTTTCGATTTTCCCCATGGGGCCGAAACGAAAAAACACCCTTAAGATCGAATTCCACGAGGTCGGTTTCATACCACCATTTTGAGTGGGCTTTTCCAAGCAGGGCAAAAAGCCGGGTTGACGAACGTCGTCCAATTGCGTTCAAAACGAACTTGTTCGACTTTCCCCATCGGGGCGAAACGAAAAAAAACTCTTGGGATCGAATTCCATGGGGTCGGTTTCATACCACCATTTTGAGTGGGCTTTTCCAAGCAGGGCATAAGCCGGGTTGACGAACGTCGTCCAATTGCGCTCAAAACGCGTTTTTTCGATTTTCCCTATCGGGGCGAAACGAAAAAACACCCTTGCGATCGAATTCCACGATGTGGGTTTCATACCACCATTTTGAGTGGGCTTTTCCAAGCAGGGCAAAAAGCCGGGTTGACGAACGTCGTCCACTTGCGTTCAAAACGAACTTGTTCGACTTTCCCCATCGGGGCGAAACGAAAAAACACCCTTGGGATCGAATTCCTCGGGGTCGGTTTCATACCACCATTTTGAGTGGGCTTTTCCAAGCAGGGCAAAAAGCCGGGTTGACGAACGTCGTCCAATTGGGTTGAAACGAATTTGTTTGACTTTCCCCATAGGGGCGAAATGAAAAAACACCCTTAAGATCGAATTCCACGAGGTCGGTTTCATACCACCATTTTGAGTGGGCTTTTCCAAGCAGGGCAAAAAGCCGGGGTAACGAACGTCGTCCAATTGCGCTCAAAACGCGTTTTTTCGATTTTCCCCATGGGGGCGAAACGAAAAAACACCCTTGGGATCGAATTCCATGGGGTCGGTTTCATACCACCATTTTGAGTGGGCTTTTCCAAGCAGGGCAAAAAGCCGGGTTGACGAAGGTCGTCCAATTGCGTTCAAAACGAACTTGTTCGACTTTCCCCATCGGGGCGAAACGAAAAAACACCCTTAAGATCGAATTCCACGAGGTCGGTTTCATACCACCATTTTGAGTGGGCTTTTCCAAGCAGGGCAAAAAGCCGGGTTGACGAACGTCGTCCAATTGGGTTCAAACGAATTTGTTTGACTTTCCCCATCTGGGCAAAATGAAAAAACACCCTTAAGATCGAATTCCACGAGGTCGGTTTCATACCACCATTTTGAGTGGGCTTTTCCAAGCAGAGCAAAAAGCCGGGTTGACGAATTTCGTCCAATTGGGTTCAAACGAACTTGTTGGACTTTCCCCATCGGGGCGAAACGAGAAAAAAACCCTTGGAATCGAATTCCATGGGGTCGGTTTCATACCACCATTTTGAGTGGGCTTTTCCAAGCAGGGCAAAAAGCCGGGTTGACGAACGTCGTCCAATTGCGTTCAAAACGAACTTGTTCGACTTTCCCCATCATGGCGAAACGAAAAAACACCCTTAAGATCGAATTCCACGAGGTCGGTTTCATACCACCATTTTGAGTGGGCTTTTCCAAGCAGGGCAAAAAGCCGGGTTGACGAACGTCGTCATATTGCGCTCAAAACGCGTTTTTTCGATTTTCCCCATGGGGGCGAAACGAAAAAACACCCTTGGGATCGAATTCCTCGGGGTCGGTTTCATACCACCATTTTGAGTGGGCTTTTCCAAGCAGGCCAAAAAGCCGGGTTGACGAACGTCGTCCAATTGGGTTCAATCGAATTTGTTTGACTTTCCCCATCGGGGCGAAATGAAAAAACACCCTTAAGATCGAATTCCACGAGGTCGGTTTCATACCACCATTTTGAGTGGGCTTTTCCAAGCAGGGCAAAAAGCCGGGGTGATGAACGTCGTCCAATTGCGCTCAAAACGCGTTTTTTCGATTTTCCCCATGGGGCGGAAACGAAAAAACACCCTTAAGATCGAATTCCACGAGGTCGGTTTCATACCACCATTTTGAGTGGGCTTTTCCAAGCAGGGCAAAAAGCCAGGGTGACGAACGTCGTCCAATTGCGCTCAAAACGCGTTTTTTCGATTTTCCCCATGGGGGCGAAACGAAAAAACACCCTTGGGATCGAATTCCATGGGGTCGGTTTCATACCACCATTTTGAGTGGGCTTTTCCAAGCAGGGCAAAAAGCCGGGTTGACGAACGTCGTCATATTGCGCTCAAAACGCGTTTTTTCGATTTTCCCCATGGGGGCGAAACGAAAAAACACCCTTGGGATCGAATTCCACGGGGTCGGTTTCATACCACCATTTTGAGTGGGCTTTTCCAAGCAGGGCAAAAAGCCGGGTTGACGAACGTCGTCATATTGCGCTCAAAACGCGTTTTTTCGATTTTCCCCATGGGGGCGAAACGAAAAAACACCCTTGGGATCGAATTCCTCGGGGTCGGTTTCATACCACCATTTTGAGTGGGCTTTTCCAAGCAGGGCATAAGCCGGGTTGACGAACGTCGTCCAATTGCGCTCAAAACGAGTTTTTTCGATTTTCCCCATGGGGCCGAAACGAAAAAACACCCTTAAGATCGAATTCCACGAGGTCGGTTTCATACCACCATTTTGAGTGGGCTTTTCCAAGCAGGGCAAAAAGCCGGGTTGACGAACGTCGTCCAATTGCGTTCAAAACGAACTTGTTCGACTTTCCCCATCGGGCCGAAACGAAAAAAAACCCTTGGGATCGAATTCCATGGGGTCGGTTTCATACCACCATTTTGAGTGGGCTTTTCCAAGCAGGGCAAAAAGCCGGGTTGACGAACGTCGTCCAATTGCGTTCAAAACGAACTTGTTCGACTTTCCCCATCATGGCGAAACGAAAAAACACCCTTAAGATCGAATTCCACGAGGTCGGTTTCATACCACCATTTTGAGTGGGCTTTTCCAAGCAGGGCAAAAAGCCGGGTTGACGAACGTCGTCATATTGCGCTCAAAACGCGTTTTTTCGATTTTCCCCATGGGGGCGAAACGAAAAAACACCCTTGGGATCGAATTCCTCGGGGTCGGTTTCATACCACCATTTTGAGTGGGCTTTTCCAAGCAGGCCAAAAAGCCGGGTTGACGAACGTCGTCATATTGCGCTCAAAACGCGTTTTTTCGATTTTCCCAATGGGGGCGAAACGAAAAAACACTCTTGGGATCGAATTCCACGGGGTCGGTTTCATACCACCATTTTGAGTGGGCTTTTCCAAGCAGGGCAAAAAGCCGGGTTGACGAACGTCGTCCAATTGGGTTCAATCGAATTTGTTTGACTTTCCCCATCGGGGCGAAATGAAAAAACACCCTTAAGATCGAATTCCACGAGGTCGGTTTCATACCACCATTTTGAGTGGGCTTTTCCAAGCAGGGCAAAAAGCCGGGGTGACGAACGTCGTCCAATATCGCTCAAAACGCGTTTTTTCGATTTTCCCCATGGGGGCGAAACGAAAAAACACCCTTGGGATCGAATTCCATGGGGTCGGTTTCATACCACCATTTTGAGTGGGCTTTTCCAAGCAGGGCAAAAAGCCGGGGTGACGAACGTCGTCCAATATCGCTCAAAACGCGTTTTTTCGATTTTCCCCATGGGGGCGAAACGAAAAAACACCCTTGGGATCGAATTCCATGGGGTCGGTTTCATACCACCATTTTGAGTGGGCTTTTCCAAGCAGGGCAAAAAGCCGGGTTGACGAACGTCGTCCAATTGCGTTCAAAACGAACTTGTTCGACTTTCCCCATCGGGGCGAAACGAAAAAACACCCTTAAGATCAAATTCCACGAGGTCGGTTTCATACCACCATTTTGAGTGGGCTTTTCCAAGCAGGGCAAAAAGCCGGGTTGACGAACGTCGTCCAATTGGGTTCAAACGAATTTTTTTGACTTTCCCCATAGGGGCGAAATGAAAAAACACCCTTAAGATCGAATTCCACGAGGTCGGTTTCATACCACCATTTTGAGTGGGCTTTTCCAAGCAGGGCAAAAAGCCGGGGTGACGAACGTCGTCCAATTGCGCTCAAAACGCGTTTTTTCGATTTTCCCCATGGGGCCGAAACGAAAAAACACCCTTAAGATCGAATTCCACGAGGTCGGTTTCATACCACCATTTTGAGTGGGCTTTTCCAAGCAGGGCAAAAAGCCGGGTTGACGAACGTCGTCCAATTGCGTTCAAAACGAACTTGTTCGACTTTCCCCATCGGGGCGAAACGAAAAAAAACTCTTGGGATCGAATTCCATGGGGTCGGTTTCATACCACCATTTTGAGTGGGCTTTTCCAAGCAGGGCATAAGCCGGGTTGACGAACGTCGTCCAATTGCGCTCAAAACGCGTTTTTTCGATTTTCCCTATCGGGGCGAAACGAAAAAACACCCTTGCGATCGAATTCCACGATGTGGGTTTCATACCACCATTTTGAGTGGGCTTTTCCAAGCAGGGCAAAAAGCCGGGTTGACGAACGTCGTCCACTTGCGTTCAAAACGAACTTGTTCGACTTTCCCCATCGGGGCGAAACGAAAAAACACCCTTGGGATCGAATTCCTCGGGGTCGGTTTCATACCACCATTTTGAGTGGGCTTTTCCAAGCAGGGCAAAAAGCCGGGTTGACGAACGTCGTCCAATTGGGTTCAAACGAATTTTTTTGACTTTCCCCATAGGGGCGAAATGAAAAAACACCCTTAAGATCGAATTCCACGAGGTCGGTTTCATACCACCATTTTGAGTGGGCTTTTCCAAGCAGGGCAAAAAGCCGGGGTGACGAACGTCGTCCAATTGCGCTCAAAACGCGTTTTTTCGATTTTCCCCATGGGGCCGAAACGAAAAAACACCCTTAAGATCGAATTCCACGAGGTCGGTTTCATACCACCATTTTGAGTGGGCTTTTCCAAGCAGGGCAAAAAGCCGGGTTGACGAACGTCGTCCAATTGCGTTCAAAACGAACTTGTTCGACTTTCCCCATCGGGGCGAAACGAAAAAAAACTCTTGGGATCGAATTCCATGGGGTCGGTTTCATACCACCATTTTGAGTGGGCTTTTCCAAGCAGGGCATAAGCCGGGTTGACGAACGTCGTCCAATTGCGCTCAAAACGCGTTTTTTCGATTTTCCCTATCGGGGCGAAACGAAAAAACACCCTTGCGATCGAATTCCACGATGTGGGTTTCATACCACCATTTTGAGTGGGCTTTTCCAAGCAGGGCAAAAAGCCGGGTTGACGAACGTCGTCCACTTGCGTTCAAAACGAACTTGTTCGACTTTCCCCATCGGGGCGAAACGAAAAAACACCCTTGGGATCGAATTCCTCGGGGTCGGTTTCATACCACCATTTTGAGTGGGCTTTTCCAAGCAGGGCAAAAAGCCGGGTTGACGAACGTCGTCCAATTGGGTTGAAACGAATTTGTTTGACTTTCCCCATAGGGGCGAAATGAAAAAACACCCTTAAGATCGAATTCCACGAGGTCGGTTTCATACCACCATTTTGAGTGGGCTTTTCCAAGCAGGGCAAAAAGCCGGGGTAACGAACGTCGTCCAATTGCGCTCAAAACGCGTTTTTTCGATTTTCCCCATGGGGGCGAAACGAAAAAACACCCTTGGGATCGAATTCCATGGGGTCGGTTTCATACCACCATTTTGAGTGGGCTTTTCCAAGCAGGGCAAAAAGCCGGGTTGACGAAGGTCGTCCAATTGCGTTCAAAACGAACTTGTTCGACTTTCCCCATCGGGGCGAAACGAAAAAACACCCTTAAGATCGAATTCCACGAGGTCGGTTTCATACCACCATTTTGAGTGGGCTTTTCCAAGCAGGGCAAAAAGCCGGGTTGACGAACGTCGTCCAATTGGGTTCAAACGAATTTGTTTGACTTTCCCCATCTGGGCAAAATGAAAAAACACCCTTAAGATCGAATTCCACGAGGTCGGTTTCATACCACCATTTTGAGTGGGCTTTTCCAAGCAGAGCAAAAAGCCGGGTTGACGAATTTCGTCCAATTGGGTTCAAACGAACTTGTTGGACTTTCCCCATCGGGGCGAAACGAGAAAAAAACCCTTGGAATCGAATTCCATGGGGTCGGTTTCATACCACCATTTTGAGTGGGCTTTTCCAAGCAGGGCAAAAAGCCGGGTTGACGAACGTCGTCCAATTGCGTTCAAAACGAACTTGTTCGACTTTCCCCATCATGGCGAAACGAAAAAACACCCTTAAGATCGAATTCCACGAGGTCGGTTTCATACCACCATTTTGAGTGGGCTTTTCCAAGCAGGGCAAAAAGCCGGGTTGACGAACGTCGTCATATTGCGCTCAAAACGCGTTTTTTCGATTTTCCCCATGGGGGCGAAACGAAAAAACACCCTTGGGATCGAATTCCTCGGGGTCGGTTTCATACCACCATTTTGAGTGGGCTTTTCCAAGCAGGCCAAAAAGCCGGGTTGACGAACGTCGTCCAATTGGGTTCAATCGAATTTGTTTGACTTTCCCCATCGGGGCGAAATGAAAAAACACCCTTAAGATCGAATTCCACGAGGTCGGTTTCATACCACCATTTTGAGTGGGCTTTTCCAAGCAGGGCAAAAAGCCGGGGTGATGAACGTCGTCCAATTGCGCTCAAAACGCGTTTTTTCGATTTTCCCCATGGGGCGGAAACGAAAAAACACCCTTAAGATCGAATTCCACGAGGTCGGTTTCATACCACCATTTTGAGTGGGCTTTTCCAAGCAGGGCAAAAAGCCAGGGTGACGAACGTCGTCCAATTGCGCTCAAAACGCGTTTTTTCGATTTTCCCCATGGGGGCGAAACGAAAAAACACCCTTGGGATCGAATTCCATGGGGTCGGTTTCATACCACCATTTTGAGTGGGCTTTTCCAAGCAGGGCAAAAAGCCGGGTTGACGAACGTCGTCATATTGCGCTCAAAACGCGTTTTTTCGATTTTCCCCATGGGGGCGAAACGAAAAAACACCCTTGGGATCGAATTCCTCGGGGTCGGTTTCATACCACCATTTTGAGTGGGCTTTTCCAAGCAGGCCAAAAAGCCGGGTTGACGAACGTCGTCATATTGCGCTCAAAACGCGTTTTTTCGATTTTCCCCATGGGGGCGAAACGAAAAAACACTCTTGGGATCGAATTCCACGGGGTCGGTTTCATACCACCATTTTGAGTGGGCTTTTCCAAGCAGGGCAAAAAGCCGGGTTGACGAACGTCGTCCAATTGGGTTCAATCGAATTTGTTTGACTTTCCCCATCGGGGCGAAATGAAAAAACACCCTTAAGATCGAATTCCACGAGGTCGGTTTCATACCACCATTTTGAGTGGGCTTTTCCAAGCAGGGCAAAAAGCCGGGGTGACGAACGTCGTCCAATTGCGCTCAAAACGCGTTTTTTCGATTTTCCCCATGGGGCCGAAACGAAAAAACACCCTTAAGATCGAATTCCACGAGGTCGGTTTCATACCACCATTTTGAGTGGGCTTTTCCAAGCAGGGCAAAAAGCCGGGGTGACGAACGTCGTCCAATTGCGCTCAAAACGCGTTTTTTCGATTTTCCCCATGGGGGCGAAACGAAAAAACACCCTTGGGATCGAATTCCATGGGGTCGGTTTCATACCACCATTTTGAGTGGGCTTTTCCAAGCAGGGCAAAAAGCCGGGTTGACGAACGTCGTCATATTGCGCTCAAAACGCGTTTTTTCGATTTTCCCCATGGGGGCGAAACGAAAAAACACCCTTGGGATCGAATACCACGGGGTCGGTTTCATACCACCATTTTGAGTGGGCTTTTCCAAGCAGGGCAAAAGGCCGGGTTGACGAACGTCGTCATATTGCGCTCAAAACGCGTTTTTTCGATTTTCCCCATGGGGGCGAAACGAAAAAACACCCTTGGGATCGAATTCCACGAGGTCCGTTTCATACCACCATTTTGAGTGGGCTTTTCCAAGCAGGGCAAAAAGCCGGGTTGACGAACGTCGTCATATTGCGCTCAAAACGCGTTTTTTCGATTTTCCCCATGGGGGCGAAACGAAAAAACACCCTTGGGATCGAATTCCTCGGGGTCGGTTTCATACCACCATTTTGAGTGGGCTTTTCCAAGCAGGGCAAAAAGCCGGGTTGACGAACGTCGTCCAATTGGGTTCAATCGAATTTGTTTGACTTTCCCCATCGGGGCGAAATGAAAAAACACCCTGAAGATCGAATTCCACGAGGTCGGTTTCATACCACCATTTTGAGTGGGCTTTTCCAAGCAGGGCAAAAAGCGGGGTTGACGAACGTCGTCATATTGCGCTCAAAACGCGTTTTTTCGATTTTCCCCATGGGGGCGAAACGAAAAAACACCCTTGGGATCGAATTCCTCGGGGTCGGTTTCATACCACCATTTTGAGTGGGCTTTTCCAAGCAGGGCAAAAAGCCGGGTTGACGAACGTCGTCCAATTGGGTTCAATCGAATTTGTTTGACTTTCCCCATCGGGGCGAAATGAAAAAACACCCTGAAGATCGAATTCCACGAGGTCGGTTTCATACCACCATTTTGAGTGGGCTTTTCCAAGCAGGGCAAAAAGCGGGGTTGACGAACGTCGTCATATTGCGCTCAAAACGCGTTTTTTCGATTTTCCCCATGGGGGCGAAACGAAAAAACACCCTTGGGATCGAATTCCTCGGGGTCGGTTTCATACCACCATTTTGAGTGGGCTTTTCCAAGCAGGGCAAAAAGCCGGGTTGACGAACGTCGTCCAATTGGGTTGAAACGAATTTGTTTGACTTTCCCCATAGGGGCGAAATGAAAAAACACCCTTAAGATCGAATTCCACGAGGTCGGTTTCATACCACCATTTTGAGTGGGCTTTTCCAAGCAGGGCAAAAAGCCGGGGTGACGAACGTCGTCCAATTGCGCTCAAAACGCGTTTTTTCGATTTTCCCCATGGGGGCGAAACGAAAAAACACCCTTGGGATCGAATTCCATGGGGTCGGTTTCATACCACCATTTTGAGTGGGCTTTTCCAAGCAGGGCAAAAAGCCGGGTTGACGAACGTCGTCATATTGCGCTCAAAACGCGTTTTTTCGATTTTCCCCATGGGGGCGAAACGAAAAAACACCCTTGGGATCGAATTCCACGGGGTCGGTTTCATACCACCATTTTGAGTGGGCTTTTCCAAGCAGGGCAAAAGGCCGGGTTGACGAACGTCGTCATATTGCGCTCAAAACGCGTTTTTTCGATTTTCCCCATGGGGGCGAAACGAAAAAACACCCTTGGGATCGAATTCCACGAGGTCCGTTTCATACCACCATTTTGAGTGGGCTTTTCCAAGCAGGGCAAAAAGCCGGGTTGACGAACGTCGTCATATTGCGCTCAAAACGCGTTTTTTCGATTTTCCCCATGGGGGCGAAACGAAAAAACACCCTTGGGATCGAATTCCTCGAGGTCGGTTTCATACCACCATTTTGAGTGGGCTTTTCCAAGCAGGCCAAAAAGCCGGGTTGACGAACGTCGTCATATTGCGCTCAAAACCCGTTTTTTCGATTTTCCCCATGGGGGCGAAACGAAAAAACACTCTTGGGATCGAATTCCACGGGGTCAGTTTCATACCACCATTTTGAGTGGGCTTTTCCAAGCAGGGCAAAAAGCCGGGTTGACGAACGTCGTCCAATTGGGTTCAATCGAATTTGTTTGACTTTCCCCATCGGGGCGAAATGAAAAAACACCCTGAAGATCGAATTCCACGAGGTCGGTTTCATACCACCATTTTGAGTGGGCTTTTCCAAGCAGGGCAAAAAGCGGGGTTGACGAACGTCGTCATATTGCGCTCAAAACGCGTTTTTTCGATTTTCCCCATGGGGGCGAAACGAAAAAACACCCTTGGGATCGAATTCCTCGGGGTCGGTTTCATACCACCATTTTGAGTGGGCTTTTCCAAGCAGGGCAAAAAGCCGGGTTGACGAACGTCGTCCAATTGGGTTGAAACGAATTTGTTTGACTTTCCCCATAGGGGCGAAATGAAAAAACACCCTTAAGATCGAATTCCACGAGGTCGGTTTCATACCACCATTTTGAGTGGGCTTTTCCAAGCAGGGCAAAAAGCCGGGGTGACGAACGTCGTCCAATTGCGCTCAAAACGCGTTTTTTCGATTTTCCCCATGGGGGCGAAACGAAAAAACACCCTTGGGATCGAATTCCATGGGGTCGGTTTCATACCACCATTTTGAGTGGGCTTTTCCAAGCAGGGCAAAAAGCCGGGTTGACGAAGGTCGTCCAATTGAGTTCAAAACGAACTTGTTCGACTTTCCCCATCGGGGCGAAACGAAAAAACACCCTTAAGATCGAATTCCACGAGGTCGGTTTCATACCACCATTTTGAGTGGGCTTTTCCAAGCAGGGCAAAAAGCCGGGTTGACGAACGTCGTCCAATTGGGTTCAAACGAATTTGTTTGACTTTCCCCATCTGGGCAAAATGAAAAAACACCCTTAAGATCGAATTCCACGAGGTCGGTTTCATACCACCATTTTGAGTGGGCTTTTCCAAGCAGGGCAAAAAGCCGGGTTGACGAACGTCGTCATATTGCGCTCAAAACGCGTTTTTTCGATTTTCCCCATGGGGGCGAAACGAAAAAACACCCTTGGGATCGAATTCCTCGGGGTCGGTTTCATACCACCATTTTGAGTGGGCTTTTCCAAGCAGGCCAAAAAGCCGGGTTGACGAACGTCGTCATATTGCGCTCAAAACGCGTTTTTTCGATTTTCCCCATGGGGGCGAAACGAAAAAACACTCTTGGGATCGAATTCCACGGGGTCGGTTTCATACCACCATTTTGAGTGGGCTTTTCCAAGCAGGGCAAAAAGCCGGGTTGACGAACGTCGTCCAATTGGGTTCAATCGAATTTGTTTGACTTTCCCCATCGGGGCGAAATGAAAAAACACCCTTAAGATCGAATTCCACGAGGTCGGTTTCATACCACCATTTTGAGTGGGCTTTTCCAAGCAGGGCAAAAAGCCGGGGTGACGAACGTCGTCCAATTGCGCTCAAAACGCGTTTTTTCGATTTTCCCCATGGGGCCGAAACGAAAAAACACCCTTAAGATCGAATTCCACGAGGTCGGTTTCATACCACCATTTTGAGTGGGCTTTTCAAAGCAGGGCAAAAAGCCGGGGTGACGAACGTCGTCCAATTGCGCTCAAAACGCGTTTTTTCGATTTTCCCCATGGGGGCGAAACGAAAAAACACCCTTGGGATCGAATTCCATGGGGTCGGTTTCATACCACCATTTTGAGTGGGCTTTTCCAAGCAGGGCAAAAAGCCGGGTTGACGAACGTCGTCATATTGCGCTCAAAACGCGTTTTTTCGATTTTCCCCATGGGGGCGAAACGAAAAAACACCCTTGGGATCGAATTCCTCGGGGTCGGTTTCATACCAC
Source organism: Meandrina meandrites (assembly GCA_963693305.1). Classification (NCBI taxonomy): domain Eukaryota; kingdom Metazoa; phylum Cnidaria; class Anthozoa; order Scleractinia; family Meandrinidae; genus Meandrina; species Meandrina meandrites. The sequence goes on from OY855903.1 coordinate 67,983,212, forward strand.
CATTTTGAGTGGGCTTTTCCAAGCAGGCCAAAAAGCCGGGTTGACGAACGTCGTCATATTGCGCTCAAAACGCGTTTTTTCGATTTTCCCCATGGGGGCGAAACGAAAAAACACTCTTGGGATCGAATTCCACGGGGTCGGTTTCATACCACCATTTTGAGTGGGCTTTTCCAAGCAGGGCAAAAAGCCGGGTTGACGAACGTCGTCATATTGCGCTCAAAACGCGTTTTTTCGATTTTCCCCATGGGGGCGAAACGAAAAAACACCCTTGGGATCGAATTCCTCGGGGTCGGTTTCATACCACCATTTTGAGTGGGCTTTTCCAAGCAGGCCAAAAAGCCGGGTTGACGAACGTCGTCATATTGCGCTCAAAACGCGTTTTTTCGATTTTCCCCATGGGGGCGAAACGAAAAAACACTCTTGGGATCGAATTCCACGGGGTCGGTTTCATACCACCATTTTGAGTGGGCTTTTCCAAGCAGGGCAAAAAGCCGGGTTGACGAACGTCGTCCAATTGGGTTCAATCGAATTTGTTTGACTTTCCCCATCGGGGCGAAATGAAAAAACACCCTTAAGATCGAATTCCACGAGGTCGGTTTCATACCACCATTTTGAGTGGGCTTTTCCAAGCAGGGCAAAAAGCCGGGGTGACGAACGTCGTCCAATTGCGCTCAAAACGCGTTTTTTCGATTTTCCCCATGGGGCCGAAACGAAAAAACACCCTTAAGATCGAATTCCACGAGGTCGGTTTCATACCACCATTTTGAGTGGGCTTTTCAAAGCAGGGCAAAAAGCCGGGGTGACGAACGTCGTCCAATTGCGCTCAAAACGCGTTTTTTCGATTTTCCCCATGGGGGCGAAACGAAAAAACACCCTTGGGATCGAATTCCATGGGGTCGGTTTCATACCACCATTTTGAGTGGGCTTTTCCAAGCAGGGCAAAAAGCCGGGTTGACGAACGTCGTCATATTGCGCTCAAAACGCGTTTTTTCGATTTTCCCCATGGGGGCGAAACGAAAAAACACCCTTGGGATCGAATTCCTCGGGGTCGGTTTCATACCACCATTTTGAGTGGGCTTTTCCAAGCAGGCCAAAAAGCCGGGTTGACGAACGTCGTCATATTGCGCTCAAAACGCGTTTTTTCGATTTTCCCCATGGGGGCGAAACGAAAAAACACTCTTGGGATCGAATTCCACGGGGTCGGTTTCATACCACCATTTTGAGTGGGCTTTTCCAAGCAGGGCAAAAAGCCGGGTTGACGAACGTCGTCCAATTGGGTTCAATCGAATTTGTTTGACTTTCCCCATCGGGGCGAAATGAAAAAACACCCTTAAGATCGAATTCCACGAGGTCGGTTTCATACCACCATTTTGAGTGGGCTTTTCCAAGCAGGGCAAAAAGCCGGGGTGACGAACGTCGTCCAATTGCGCTCAAAACGCGTTTTTTCGATTTTCCCCATGGGGCCGAAACGAAAAAACACCCTTAAGATCGAATTCCACGAGGTCGGTTTCATACCACCATTTTGAGTGGGCTTTTCCAAGCAGGGCAAAAAGCCGGGGTGACGAACGTCGTCCAATTGCGCTCAAAACGCGTTTTTTCGATTTTCCCCATGGGGGCGAAACGAAAAAACACACTTGGGATCGAATTCCTCGGGGTCGGTTTCATACCACCATTTTGAGTGGGCTTTTCCAAGCAGGCCAAAAAGCCGGGTTGACGAACGTCGTCATATTGCGCTCAAAACGCGTTTTTTCGATTTTCCCCATGGGGGCGAAACGAAAAAACACTCTTGGGATCGAATTCCACGGGGTCGGTTTCATACCACCATTTTGAGTGGGCTTTTCCAAGCAGGGCAAAAAGCCGGGTTGACGAACGTCGTCCAATTGGGTTCAATCGAATTTGTTTGACTTTCCCCATCGGGGCGAAATGAAAAAACACCCTTAAGATCGAATTCCACGAGGTCGGTTTCATACCACCATTTTGAGTGGGCTTTTCCAAGCAGGGCAAAAAGCCGGGGTGACGAACGTCGTCCAATTGCGCTCAAAACGCGTTTTTTCGATTTTCCCCATGGGGCCGAAACGAAAAAACACCCTTAAGATCGAATTCCACGAGGTCGGTTTCATACCACCATTTTGAGTGGGCTTTTCCAAGCAGGGCAAAAAGCCGGGGTGACGAACGTCGTCCAATTGCGCTCAAAACGCGTTTTTTCGATTTTCCCCATGGGGCCGAAACGAAAAAACACCCTTAAGATCGAATTCCACGAGGTCGGTTTCATACCACCATTTTGAGTGGGCTTTTCCAAGCAGGGCAAAAAGCCGGGGTGACGAACGTCGTCCAATTGCGCTCAAAACGCGTTTTTTCGATTTTCCCCATGGGGGCGAAACGAAAAAACACCCTTGGGATCGAATTCCATGGGGTCGGTTTCATACCACCATTTTGAGTGGGCTTTTCCAAGCAGGGCAAAAAGCCGGGTTGACGAACGTCGTCATATTGCGCTCAAAACGCGTTTTTTCGATTTTCCCCATGGGGGCGAAACGAAAAAACACCCTTGGGATCAAATTCCACGAGGTCCGTTTCATACCACCATTTTGAGTGGGCTTTTCCAAGCAGGGCAAAAAGCCGGGTTGACGAACGTCGTCATATTGCGCTCAAAACGCGTTTTTTCGATTTTCCCCATGGGGGCGAAACGAAAAAACACCCTTGGGATCGAATTCCACGAGGTCCGTTTCATACCACCATTTTGAGTGGGCTTTTCCAAGCAGGGCAAAAAGCCGGGTTGACGAACGTCGTCATATTGCGCTCAAAACGCGTTTTTTCGATTTTCCCCATGGGGGCGAAACGAAAAAACACCCTTGGGATCGAATTCCACGAGGTCCGTTTCATACCACCATTTTGAGTGGGCTTTTCCAAGCAGGGCAAAAAGCCGGGTTGACGAACGTCGTCATATTGCGCTCAAAACGCGTTTTTTCGATTTTCCCCATGGGGGCGAAACGAAAAAACACCCTTGGGATCGAATTCCTCGGGGTCGGTTTCATACCACCATTTTGAGTGGGCTTTTCCAAGCAGGCCAAAAAGCCGGGTTGACGAACGTCGTCATATTGCGCTCAAAACCCGTTTTTTCGATTTTCCCCATGGGGGCGAAACGAAAAAACACTCTTGGGATCGAATTCCACGGGGTCAGTTTCATACCACCATTTTGAGTGGGCTTTTCCAAGCAGGGCAAAAAGCCGGGTTGACGAACGTCGTCCAATTGGGTTCAATCGAATTTGTTTGACTTTCCCCATCGGGGCGAAATGAAAAAACACCCTTAAGATCGAATTCCACGAGGTCGGTTTCATACCACCATTTTGAGTGGGCTTTTCCAAGCAGGGCAAAAAGCCGGGGTGACGAACGTCGTCCAATTGCGCTCAAAACGCGTTTTTTCGATTTTCCCCATGGGGCCGAAACGAAAAAACACCCTTAAGATCGAATTCCACGAGGTCGGTTTCATACCACCATTTTGAGTGGGCTTTTCCAAGCAGGGCAAAAGGCCGGGTTGACGAACGTCGTCATATTGCGCTCAAAACGCGTTTTTTCGATTTTCCCCATGGGGGCGAAACGAAAAAACACCCTTGGGATCGAATTCCATGGGGTCGGTTTCATACCACCATTTTGAGTGGGCTTTTCCAAGCAGGGCAAAAAGCCGGGTTGACGAACGTCGTCATATTGCGCTCAAAACGCGTTTTTTCGATTTTCCCCATGGGGGCGAAACGAAAAAACACCCTTGGGATCGAATTCCTCGGGGTCGGTTTCATACCACCATTTTGAGTGGGCTTTTCCAAGCAGGCCAAAAAGCCGGGTTGACGAACGTCGTCATATTGCGCTCAAAACGCGTTTTTTCGATTTTCCCCATGGGGGCGAAACGAAAAAACACTCTTGGGATCGAATTCCACGGGGTCGGTTTCATACCACCATTTTGAGTGGGCTTTTCCAAGCAGGGCAAAAAGCCGGGTTGACGAACGTCGTCCAATTGGGTTCAATCGAATTTGTTTGACTTTCCCCATCGGGGCGAAATGAAAAAACACCCTTAAGATCGAATTCCACGAGGTCGGTTTCATACCACCATTTTGAGTGGGCTTTTCCAAGCAGGGCAAAAAGCCGGGGTGACGAACGTCGTCCAATTGCGCTCAAAACGCGTTTTTTCGATTTTCCCCATGGGGCCGAAACGAAAAAACACCCTTAAGATCGAATTCCACGAGGTCGGTTTCATACCACCATTTTGAGTGGGCTTTTCCAAGCAGGGCAAAAAGCCGGGGTGACGAACGTCGTCCAATTGCGCTCAAAACGCGTTTGTTCGATTTTCCCCATGGGGGCGAAACGAAAAAACACCCTTGGGATCGAATTCCACGAGGTCGGTTTCATACCACCATTTTGAGTGGGCTTTTCCAAGCAGGGCAAAAAGCCGGGTTGACGAACGTCGTCATATTGCGCTCAAAACGCGTTTTTTCGATTTTCCCCATGGGGGCGAAACGAAAAAACACCCTTGGGATCGAATTCCACGAGGTCCGTTTCATACCACCATTTTGAGTGGGCTTTTCCAAGCAGGGCAAAAAGCCGGGTTGACGAACGTCGTCATATTGCGCTCAAAACGCGTTTTTTCGATTTTCCCCATGGGGGCGAAACGAAAAAACACCCTTGGGATCGAATTCCATGGGGTCGGTTTCATACCACCATTTTGAGTGGGCTTTTCCAAGCAGGGCAAAAAGCCGGGTTGACGAACGTCGTCATATTGCGCTCAAAACGCGTTTTTTCGATTTTCCCCATGGGGGCGAAACGAAAAAACACCCTTGGGATCGAATTCCACGAGGTCCGTTTCATACCACCATTTTGAGTGGGCTTTTCCAAGCAGGGCAAAAAGCCGGGTTGACGAACGTCGTCATATTGCGCTCAAAACGCGTTTTTTCGATTTTCCCCATGGGGGCGAAACGAAAAAACACCCTTGGGATCGAATTCCTCGGGGTCGGTTTCATACCACCATTTTGAGTGGGCTTTTCCAAGCAGGCCAAAAAGCCGGGTTGACGAACGTCGTCATATTGCGCTCAAAACCCGTTTTTTCGATTTTCCCCATGGGGGCGAAACGAAAAAACACTCTTGGGATCGAATTCCACGGGGTCAGTTTCATACCACCATTTTGAGTGGGCTTTTCCAAGCAGGGCAAAAAGCCGGGTTGACGAACGTCGTCCAATTGGGTTCAATCGAATTTGTTTGACTTTCCCCATCGGGGCGAAATGAAAAAACACCCTTAAGATCGAATTCCACGAGGTCGGTTTCATACCACCATTTTGAGTGGGCTTTTCCAAGCAGGGCAAAAAGCCGGGGTGACGAACGTCGTCCAATTGCGCTCAAAACGCGTTTTTTCGATTTTCCCCATGGGGCCGAAACGAAAAAACACCCTTAAGATCGAATTCCACGAGGTCGGTTTCATACCACCATTTTGAGTGGGCTTTTCCAAGCAGGGCAAAAAGCCGGGGTGACGAACGTCGTCCAATTGCGCTCAAAACGCGTTTTTTCGATTTTCCCCATGGGGGCGAAACGAAAAAACACCCTTGGGATCGAATTCCATGGGGTCGGTTTCATACCACCATTTTGAGTGGGCTTTTCCAAGCAGGGCAAAAAGCCGGGTTGACGAACGTCGTCATATTGCGCTCAAAACGCGTTTTTTCGATTTTCCCCATGGGGGCGAAACGAAAAAACACCCTTGGGATCGAATTCCACGGGGTCGGTTTCATACCACCATTTTGAGTGGGCTTTTCCAAGCAGGGCAAAAGGCCGGGTTGACGAACGTCGTCATATTGCGCTCAAAACGCGTTTTTTCGATTTTCCCCATGGGGGCGAAACGAAAAAACACCCTTGGGATCGAATTCCACGAGGTCCGTTTCATACCACCATTTTGAGTGGGCTTTTCCAAGCAGGGCAAAAAGCCGGGTTGACGAACGTCGTCATATTGCGCTCAAAACGCGTTTTTTCGATTTTCCCCATGGGGGCGAAACGAAAAAACACCCTTGGGATCGAATTCCTCGGGGTCGGTTTCATACCACCATTTTGAGTGGGCTTTTCCAAGCAGGCCAAAAAGCCGGGTTGACGAACGTCGTCATATTGCGCTCAAAACCCGTTTTTTCGATTTTCCCCATGGGGGCGAAACGAAAAAACACTCTTGGGATCGAATTCCACGGGGTCAGTTTCATACCACCATTTTGAGTGGGCTTTTCCAAGCAGGGCAAAAAGCCGGGTTGACGAACGTCGTCCAATTGGGTTCAATCGAATTTGTTTGACTTTCCCCATCGGGGCGAAATGAAAAAACACCCTGAAGATCGAATTCCACGAGGTCGGTTTCATACCACCATTTTGAGTGGGCTTTTCCAAGCAGGGCAAAAAGCCGGGTTGACGAACGTCGTCATATTGCGCTCAAAACGCGTTTTTTCGATTTTCCCCATGGGGGCGAAACGAAAAAACACCCTTGGGATCGAATTCCTCGGGGTCGGTTTCATACCACCATTTTGAGTGGGCTTTTCCAAGCAGGGCAAAAAGCCGGGTTGACGAACGTCGTCCAATTGGGTTGAAACGAATTTGTTTGACTTTCCCCATAGGGGCGAAATGAAAAAACACCCTTAAGATCGAATTCCACGAGGTCGGTTTCATACCACCATTTTGAGTGGGCTTTTCCAAGCAGGGCAAAAAGCCGGGGTGACGAACGTCGTCCAATTGCGCTCAAAACGCGTTTTTTCGATTTTCCCCATGGGGGCGAAACGAAAAAACACCCTTGGGATCGAATTCCATGGGGTCGGTTTCATACCACCATTTTGAGTGGGCTTTTCCAAGCAGGGCAAAAAGCCGGGTTGACGAAGGTCGTCCAATTGAGTTCAAAACGAACTTGTTCGACTTTCCCCATCGGGGCGAAACGAAAAAACACCCTTAAGATCGAATTCCACGAGGTCGGTTTCATACCACCATTTTGAGTGGGCTTTTCCAAGCAGGGCAAAAAGCCGGGTTGACGAACGTCGTCCAATTGGGTTCAAACGAATTTGTTTGACTTTCCCCATCTGGGCAAAATGAAAAAACACCCTTAAGATCGAATTCCACGAGGTCGGTTTCATACCACCATTTTGAGTGGGCTTTTCCAAGCAGGGCAAAAAGCCGGGTTGACGAACGTCGTCATATTGCGCTCAAAACGCGTTTTTTCGATTTTCCCCATGGGGGCGAAACGAAAAAACACCCTTGGGATCGAATTCCTCGGGGTCGGTTTCATACCACCATTTTGAGTGGGCTTTTCCAAGCAGGCCAAAAAGCCGGGTTGACGAACGTCGTCATATTGCGCTCAAAACGCGTTTTTTCGATTTTCCCCATGGGGGCGAAACGAAAAAACACTCTTGGGATCGAATTCCACGGGGTCGGTTTCATACCACCATTTTGAGTGGGCTTTTCCAAGCAGGGCAAAAAGCCGGGTTGACGAACGTCGTCCAATTGGGTTCAATCGAATTTGTTTGACTTTCCCCATCGGGGCGAAATGAAAAAACACCCTTAAGATCGAATTCCACGAGGTCGGTTTCATACCACCATTTTGAGTGGGCTTTTCCAAGCAGGGCAAAAAGCCGGGGTGACGAACGTCGTCCAATTGCGCTCAAAACGCGTTTTTTCGATTTTCCCCATGGGGCCGAAACGAAAAAACACCCTTAAGATCGAATTCCACGAGGTCGGGTTCATACCACCATTTTGAGTGGGCTTTTCCAAGCAGGGCAAAAAGCCGGGGTGACGAACGTCGTCCAATTGCGCTCAAAACGCGTTTTTTCGATTTTCCCCATGGGGGCGAAACGAAAAAACACCCTTGGGATCGAATTCCATGGGGTCGGTTTCATACCACCATTTTGAGTGGGCTTTTCCAAGCAGGGCAAAAAGCCGGGTTGACGAAGGTCGTCCAATTGAGTTCAAAACGAACTTGTTCGACTTTCCCCATCGGGGCGAAACGAAAAAACACCCTTAAGATCGAATTCCACGAGGTCGGTTTCATACCACCATTTTGAGTGGGCTTTTCCAAGCAGGGCAAAAAGCCGGGTTGACGAACGTCGTCCAATTGGGTTCAAACGAATTTGTTTGACTTTCCCCATCTGGGCAAAATGAAAAAACACCCTTAAGATCGAATTCCACGAGGTCGGTTTCATACCACCATTTTGAGTGGGCTTTTCCAAGCAGGGCAAAAAGCCGGGTTGACGAACGTCGTCATATTGCGCTCAAAACGCGTTTTTTCGATTTTCCCCATGGGGGCGAAACGAAAAAACACCCTTGGGATCGAATTCCTCGGGGTCGGTTTCATACCACCATTTTGAGTGGGCTTTTCCAAGCAGGCCAAAAAGCCGGGTTGACGAACGTCGTCATATTGCGCTCAAAACGCGTTTTTTCGATTTTCCCCATGGGGGCGAAACGAAAAAACACTCTTGGGATCGAATTCCACGGGGTCGGTTTCATACCACCATTTTGAGTGGGCTTTTCCAAGCAGGGCAAAAAGCCGGGTTGACGAACGTCGTCCAATTGGGTTCAATCGAATTTGTTTGACTTTCCCCATCGGGGCGAAATGAAAAAACACCCTTAAGATCGAATTCCACGAGGTCGGTTTCATACCACCATTTTGAGTGGGCTTTTCCAAGCAGGGCAAAAAGCCGGGGTGACGAACGTCGTCCAATTGCGCTCAAAACGCGTTTTTTCGATTTTCCCCATGGGGCCGAAACGAAAAAACACCCTTAAGATCGAATTCCACGAGGTCGGGTTCATACCACCATTTTGAGTGGGCTTTTCCAAGCAGGGCAAAAAGCCGGGGTGACGAACGTCGTCCAATTGCGCTCAAAACGCGTTTTTTCGATTTTCCCCATGGGGGCGAAACGAAAAAACACCCTTGGGATCGAATTCCATGGGGTCGGTTTCATACCACCATTTTGAGTGGGCTTTTCCAAGCAGGGCAAAAAGCCGGGTTGACGAACGTCGTCATATTGCGCTCAAAACGCGTTTTTTCGATTTTCCCCATGGGGGCGAAACGAAAAAACACTCTTGGGATCGAATTCCACGGGGTCGGTTTCATACCACCATTTTGAGTGGGCTTTTCCAAGCAGGGCAAAAAGCCGGGTTGACGAACGTCGTCCAATTGGGTTCAATCGAATTTGTTTGACTTTCCCCATCGGGGCGAAATGAAAAAACACCCTTAAGATCGAATTCCACGAGGTCGGTTTCATACCACCATTTTGAGTGGGCTTTTCCAAGCAGGGCAAAAAGCCGGGGTGACGAACGTCGTCCAATTGCGCTCAAAACGCGTTTTTTCGATTTTCCCCATGGGGCCGAAACGAAAAAACACCCTTAAGATCGAATTCCACGAGGTCGGTTTCATACCACCATTTTGAGTGGGCTTTTCCAAGCAGGGCAAAAAGCCGGGTTGACGAACGTCGTCATATTGCGCTCAAAACGCGTTTTTTCGATTTTCCCCATGGGGGCGAAACGAAAAAACACTCTTGGGATCGAATTCCACGGGGTCGGTTTCATACCACCATTTTGAGTGGGCTTTTCCAAGCAGGGCAAAAAGCCGGGTTGACGAACGTCGTCCAATTGGGTTCAATCGAATTTGTTTGACTTTCCCCATCGGGGCGAAATGAAAAAACACCCTTAAGATCGAATTCCACGAGGTCGGTTTCATACCACCATTTTGAGTGGGCTTTTCCAAGCAGGGCAAAAAGCCGGGGTGACGAACGTCGTCCAATTGCGCTCAAAACGCGTTTTTTCGATTTTCCCCATGGGGCCGAAACGAAAAAACACCCTTAAGATCGAATTCCACGAGGTCGGTTTCATACCACCATTTTGAGTGGGCTTTTCCAAGCAGGGCAAAAAGCCGGGGTGACGAACGTCGTCCAATTGCGCTCAAAACGCGTTTTTTCGATTTTCCCCATGGGGGCGAAACGAAAAAACACCCTTGGGATCGAATTCCATGGGGTCGGTTTCATACCACCATTTTGAGTGGGCTTTTCCAAGCAGGGCAAAAAGCCGGGTTGACGAACGTCGTCATATTGCGCTCAAAACGCGTTTTTTCGATTTTCCCCATGGGGGCGAAACGAAAAAACACCCTTGGGATCGAATTCCACGGGGTCGGTTTCATACCACCATTTTGAGTGGGCTTTTCCAAGCAGGGCAAAAAGCCGGGTTGACGAACGTCGTCATATTGCGCTCAAAACGCGTTTTTTCGATTTTCCCCATGGGGGCGAAACGAAAAAACACCCTTGGGATCGAATTCCACGGGCTCGGTTTCATACCACCATTTTGAGTGGGCTTTTCCAAGCAGGGCAAAAAGCCGGGTTGACGAACGTCGTCCAATTGGGTTCAATCGAATTTGTTTGACTTTCCCCATCGGGGCGAAATGAAAAAACACCCTTAAGATCGAATTCCACGAGGTCGGTTTCATACCACCATTTTGAGTGGGCTTTTCCAAGCAGGGCAAAAAGCCGGGGTGACGAACGTCGTCCAATTGCGCTCAAAACGCGTTTTTTCGATTTTCCCCATGGGGCCGAAACGAAAAAACACCCTTAAGATCGAATTCCACGAGGTCGGTTTCATACCACCATTTTGAGTGGGCTTTTCCAAGCAGGGCAAAAAGCCGGGGTGACGAACGTCGTCCAATTGCGCTCAAAACGCGTTTTTTCGATTTTCCCCATGGGGGCGAAACGAAAAAACACCCTTGGGATCGAATTCCACGGGGTCGGTTTCATACCACCATTTTGAGTGGGCTTTTCCAAGCAGGGCAAAAAGCCGGGTTGACGAACGTCGTCATATTGCGCTCAAAACGCGTTTTTTCGATTTTCCCCATGGGGGCGAAACGAAAAAACACCCTTGGGATCGAATTCCACGGGCTCGGTTTCATACCACCATTTTGAGTGGGCTTTTCCAAGCAGGGCAAAAAGCCGGGTTGACGAACGTCGTCCAAATGGGTTCAATCGAATTTGTTTGACTTTCCCCATCGGGGCGAAATGAAAAAACACCCTTAAGATCGAATTCCACGAGGTCGGTTTCATACCACCATTTTGAGTGGGCTTTTCCAAGCAGGGCAAAAAGCCGGGGTGACGAACGTCGTCCAATTGCGCTCAAAACGCGTTTTTTCGATTTTCCCCATGGGGGCGAAACGAAAAAACACCCTTGGGATCGAATTCCACGGGGTCGGTTTCATACCACCATTTTGAGTGGGCTTTTCCAAGCAGGGCAAAAAGCCGGGTTGACGAACGTCGTCCAATTGGGTTCAATCGAATTTGTTTGACTTTCCCCATCGGGGCGAAATGAAAAAACACCCTTAAGATCGAATTCCACGAGGTCGGTTTCATACCACCATTTTGAGTGGGCTTTTCCAAGCAGGGCAAAAAGCCGGGGTGACGAACGTCGTCCAATTGCGCTCAAAACGCGTTTTTTCGATTTTCCCCATGGGGCCGAAACGAAAAAACACCCTTAAGATCGAATTCCACGAGGTCGGTTTCATACCACCATTTTGAGTGGGCTTTTCCAAGCAGGGCAAAAAGCCGGGGTGACGAACGTCGTCCAATTGCGCTCAAAACGCGTTTTTTCGATTTTCCCCATGGGGGCGAAACGAAAAAACACCCTTGGGATCGAATTCCATGGGGTCGGTTTCATACCACCATTTTGAGTGGGCTTTTCCAAGCAGGGCAAAAAGCCGGGTTGACGAACGTCGTCATATTGCGCTCAAAACGCGTTTTTTCGATTTTCCCCATGGGGGCGAAACGAAAAAACACCCTTGGGATCGAATTCCACGGGGTCGGTTTCATACCACCATTTTGAGTGGGCTTTTCCAAGCAGGGCAAAAAGCCGGGTTGACGAACGTCGTCATATTGCGCTCAAAACGCGTTTTTTCGATTTTCCCCATGGGGGCGAAACGAAAAAACACCCTTGGGATCGAATTCCACGGGCTCGGTTTCATACCACCATTTTGAGTGGGCTTTTCCAAGCAGGGCAAAAAGCCGGGTTGACGAACGTCGTCCAAATGGGTTCAATCGAATTTGTTTGACTTTCCCCATCGGGGCGAAATGAAAAAACACCCTTAAGATCGAATTCCACGAGGTCGGTTTCATACCACCATTTTGAGTGGGCTTTTCCAAGCAGGGCAAAAAGCCGGGGTGACGAACGTCGTCCAATTGCGCTCAAAACGCGTTTTTTCGATTTTCCCCATGGGGGCGAAACGAAAAAACACCCTTGGGATCGAATTCCACGGGGTCGGTTTCATACCACCATTTTGAGTGGGCTTTTCCAAGCAGGGCAAAAAGCCGGGTTGACGAACGTCGTCCAATTGGGTTCAATCGAATTTGTTTGACTTTCCCCATCGGGGCGAAATGAAAAAACACCCTTAAGATCGAATTCCACGAGGTCGGTTTCATACCACCATTTTGAGTGGGCTTTTCCAAGCAGGGCAAAAAGCCGGGTTGACGAACGTCGTCCAATTGCGCTCAAAACGAACTTGTTCGACTTTCCCCATCGGGGCGAAACGAAAAAAAACCCTTAAGATCGAATTCCACGGGGTCGGTTTCATACCACCATTTTGAGTGGGCTTTTCCACGCAGGGCAAAAAGCCGGGTTGACGAACGTCGTCCAATTGGGTTCAATCGAATTTGTTTGACTTTCCCCATCGGGGCGAAATGAAAAAACACCCTTAAGATCGAATTCCACGAGGTCGGTTTCATACCACCATTTTGAGTGGGCTTTTCCAAGCAGGGCAAAAAGCCGGGTTGACGAACGTCGTCCAATTGCGCTCAAAACGAACTTGTTCGACTTTCCCCATCGGGGCGAAACGAAAAAAAACCCTTAAGATCGAATTCCACGGGGTCGGTTTCATACCACCATTTTGAGTGGGCTTTTCCAAGCAGGGCAAAAAGCCGGGTTGACGAACGTCGTCCAATTGGGTTCAATCGAATTTGTTTGACTTTCCCCATCGGGGCGAAATGAAAAAACACCCTTAAGATCGAATTCCACGAGGTCGGTTTCATACCACCATTTTGAGTGGGCTTTTCCAAGCAGGGCAAAAAGCCGGGTTGACGAACGTCGTCCAATTGGGTTCAATCGAATTTGTTTGACTTTCCCCATCGGGGCGAAATGAAAAAACACCCTTAAGATCGAATTCCACGAGGTCGGTTTCATACCACCATTTTGAGTGGGCTTTTCCAAGCAGGGCAAAAAGCCGGGTTGACGAACGTCGTCCAATTGCGCTCAAAACGAACTTGTTCGACTTTCCCCATCGGGGCGAAACGAAAAAAAACCCTTAAGATCGAATTCCACGGGGTCGGTTTCATACCACCATTTTGAGTGGGCTTTTCCAAGCAGGGCAAAAAGCCGGGTTGACGAACGTCGTCCAATTGGGTTCAATCGAATTTGTTTGACTTTCCCCATCGGGGCGAAATGAAAAAACACCCTTAAGATCGAATTCCACGAGGTCGGTTTCATACCACCATTTTGAGTGGGCTTTTCCAAGCAGGGCAAAAAGCCGGGGTGACGAACGTCGTCCAATTGCGCTCAAAACCCGTTTTTTCGATTTTCCCCATGGGGGCGAAACGAAAAAACACCCTTGGGATCGAATTCCATGAGGTCGGTTTCATACCACCATTTTGAGTGGGCTTTTCCAAGCAGGGCAAAAAGCCGGGTTGACGAACGTCGTCATATTGTGCTCAAAACGCGTTTTTTCGATTTTCCCCATGGGGGCGAAACGAAAAAAAACCCTTGGGATCGAATTCCACGGGCTCGGTTTCATACCACCATTTTGAGTGGGCTTTTCCAAGCAGGGCAAAAAGCCGGGTTGACGAACGTCGTCCAATTGGGTTCAATCGAATTTGTTTGACTTTCCCCATCGGGGCGAAATGAAAAAACACCCTTAAGATCGAATTCCACGAGGTCGGTTTCATACCACCATTTTGAGTGGGCTTTTCCAAGCAGGGCAAAAAGCCGGGTTGACGAACGTCGTCCAATTGCGCTCAAAACGAACTTGTTCGACTTTCCCCATCGGGGCGAAACGAAAAAAAACCCTTAAGATCGAATTCCACGGGGTCGGTTTCATACCACCATTTTGAGTGGGCTTTTCCAAGCAGGGCAAAAAGCCGGGTTGACGAACGTCGTCCAATTGGGTTATATCGAATTTGTTTGACTTTCCCCATCGGGGCGAAATGAAAAAACACCCTTAAGATCGAATTCCACGAGGTCGGTTTCATACCACCATTTTGAGTGGGCTTTTCCAAGCAGGGCAAAAAGCCGGGTTGACGAACGTCGTCCAATTGCGCTCAAAACGAACTTGTTCGACTTTCCCCATCGGGGCGAAACGAAAAAAAACCCTTAAGATCGAATTCCACGGGGTCGGTTTCATACCACCATTTTGAGTGGGCTTTTCCAAGCAGGGCAAAAAGCCGGGTTGACGAACGTCGTCCAATTGGGTTCAATCGAATTTGTTTGACTTTCCCCATCGGGGCGAAATGAAAAAACACCCTTAAGATCGAATTCCACGAGGTCGGTTTCATACCACCATTTTGAGTGGGCTTTTCCAAGCAGGGCAAAAAGCCGGGTTGACGAACGTCGTCCAATTGCGCTCAAAACGAACTTGTTCGACTTTCCCCATCGGGGCGAAACGAAAAAAAACCCTTAAGATCGAATTCCACGGGGTCGGTTTCATACCACCATTTTGAGTGGGCTTTTCCAAGCAGGGCAAAAAGCCGGGTTGACGAACGTCGTCCAATTGGGTTCAATCGAATTTGTTTGACTTTCCCCATCGGGGCGAAATGAAAAAACACCCTTAAGATCGAATTCCACGAGGTCGGTTTCATACCACCATTTTGAGTGGGCTTTTCCAAGCAGGGCAAAAAGCCGGGGTGACGAACGTCGTCCAATTGCGCTCAAAACCCGTTTTTTCGATTTTCCCCATGGGGGCGAAACGAAAAAACACCCTTGGGATCGAATTCCATGAGGTCGGTTTCATACCACCATTTTGAGTGGGCTTTTCCAAGCAGGGCAAAAAGCCGGGTTGACGAACGTCGTCATATTGTGCTCAAAACGCGTTTTTTCGATTTTCCCCATGGGGGCGAAACGAAAAAACACCCTTGGGATCGAATTCCACGGGCTCGGTTTCATACCACCATTTTGAGTGGGCTTTTCCAAGCAGGGCAAAAAGCCGGGTTGACGAACGTCGTCCAATTGGGTTCAATCGAATTTGTTTGACTTTCCCCATCGGGGCGAAATGAAAAAACACCCTTAAGATCGAATTCCACGAGGTCGGTTTCATACCACCATTTTGAGTGGGCTTTTCCAAGCAGGGCAAAAAGCCGGGTTGACGAACGTCGTCCAATTGCGCTCAAAACGAACTTGTTCGACTTTCCCCATCGGGGCGAAACGAAAAAAAACCCTTAAGATCGAATTCCACGGGGTCGGTTTCATACCACCATTTTGAGTGGGCTTTTCCAAGCAGGGCAAAAAGCCGGGTTGACGAACGTCGTCCAATTGGGTTATATCGAATTTGTTTGACTTTCCCCATCGGGGCGAAATGAAAAAACACCCTTAAGATCGAATTCCACGAGGTCGGTTTCATACCACCATTTTGAGTGGGCTTTTCCAAGCAGGGCAAAAAGCCGGGTTGACGAACGTCGTCCAATTGCGCTCAAAACGAACTTGTTCGACTTTCCCCATCGGGGCGAAACGAAAAAAAACCCTTAAGATCGAATTCCACGGGGTCGGTTTCATACCACCATTTTGAGTGGGCTTTTCCAAGCAGGGCAAAAAGCCGGGTTGACGAACGTCGTCCAATTGGGTTCAATCGAATTTGTTTGACTTTCCCCATCGGGGCGAAATGAAAAAACACCCTTAAGATCGAATTCCACGAGGTCGGTTTCATACCACCATTTTGAGTGGGCTTTTCCAAGCAGGGCAAAAAGCCGGGTTGACGAACGTCGTCCAATTGCGCTCAAAACGAACTTGTTCGACTTTCCCCATCGGGGCGAAACGAAAAAAAACCCTTAAGATCGAATTCCACGGGGTCGGTTTCATACCACCATTTTGAGTGGGCTTTTCCAAGCAGGGCAAAAAGCCGGGTTGACGAACGTCGTCCAATTGGGTTCAATCGAATTTGTTTGACTTTCCCCATCGGGGCGAAATGAAAAAACACCCTTAAGATCGAATTCCACGAGGTCGGTTTCATACCACCATTTTGAGTGGGCTTTTCCAAGCAGGGCAAAAAGCCGGGGTGACGAACGTCGTCCAATTGCGCTCAAAACCCGTTTTTTCGATTTTCCCCATGGGGGCGAAACGAAAAAACACCCTTGGGATCGAATTCCATGAGGTCGGTTTCATACCACCATTTTGAGTGGGCTTTTCCAAGCAGGGCAAAAAGCCGGGTTGACGAACGTCGTCATATTGTGCTCAAAACGCGTTTTTTCGATTTTCCCCATGGGGGCGAAACGAAAAAACACCCTTGGGATCGAATTCCACGGGCTCGGTTTCATACCACCATTTTGAGTGGGCTTTTCCAAGCAGGGCAAAAAGCCGGGTTGACGAACGTCGTCCAATTGGGTTCAATCGAATTTGTTTGACTTTCCCCATCGGGGCGAAATGAAAAAACACCCTTAAGATCGAATTCCACGAGGTCGGTTTCATACCACCATTTTGAGTGGGCTTTTCCAAGCAGGGCAAAAAGCCGGGGTGACGAACGTCGTCCAATTGCGCTCAAAACGAACTTGTTCGACTTTCCCCATCGGGGCGAAACGAAAAAAAACCCTTAAGATCGAATTCCACGGGGTCGGTTTCATACCACCATTTTGAGTGGGCTTTTCCAAGCAGGGCAAAAAGCCGGGTTGACGAACGTCGTCCAATTGGGTTATATCGAATTTGTTTGACTTTCCCCATCGGGGCGAAATGAAAAAACACCCTTAAGATCGAATTCCACGAGGTCGGTTTCATACCACCATTTTGAGTGGGCTTTTCCAAGCAGGGCAAAAAGCCGGGTTGACGAACGTCGTCCAATTGCGCTCAAAACGAACTTGTTCGACTTTCCCCATCGGGGCGAAACGAAAAAAAACCCTTAAGATCGAATTCCACGGGGTCGGTTTCATACCACCATTTTGAGTGGGCTTTTCCAAGCAGGGCAAAAAGCCGGGTTGACGAACGTCGTCCAATTGGGTTCAATCGAATTTGTTTGACTTTCCCCATCGGGGCGAAATGAAAAAACACCCTTAAGATCGAATTCCACGAGGTCGGTTTCATACCACCATTTTGAGTGGGCTTTTCCAAGCAGGGCAAAAAGCCGGGTTGACGAACGTCGTCCAATTGCGCTCAAAACGAACTTGTTCGACTTTCCCCATCGGGGCGAAACGAAAAAAAACCCTTAAGATCGAATTCCACGGGGTCGGTTTCATACCACCATTTTGAGTGGGCTTTTCCAAGCAGGGCAAAAAGCCGGGTTGACGAACGTCGTCCAATTGGGTTCAATCGAATTTGTTTGACTTTCCCCATCGGGGCGAAATGAAAAAACACCCTTAAGATCGAATTCCACGAGGTCGGTTTCATACCACCATTTTGAGTGGGCTTTTCCAAGCAGGGCAAAAAGCCGGGGTGACGAACGTCGTCCAATTGCGCTCAAAACCCGTTTTTTCGATTTTCCCCATGGGGGCGAAACGAAAAAACACCCTTGGGATCGAATTCCATGAGGTCGGTTTCATACCACCATTTTGAGTGGGCTTTTCCAAGCAGGGCAAAAAGCCGGGTTGACGAACGTCGTCATATTGTGCTCAAAACGCGTTTTTTCGATTTTCCCCATGGGGGCGAAACGAAAAAACACCCTTGGGATCGAATTCCACGGGCTCGGTTTCATACCACCATTTTGAGTGGGCTTTTCCAAGCAGGGCAAAAAGCCGGGTTGACGAACGTCGTCCAATTGGGTTCAATCGAATTTGTTTGACTTTCCCCATCGGGGCGAAATGAAAAAACACCCTTAAGATCGAATTCCACGAGGTCGGTTTCATACCACCATTTTGAGTGGGCTTTTCCAAGCAGGGCAAAAAGCCGGGGTGACGAACGTCGTCCAATTGCGCTCAAAACCCGTTTTTTCGATTTTCCCCATGGGGGCGAAACGAAAAAACACCCTTGGGATCGAATTCCATGAGGTCGGTTTCATACCACCATTTTGAGTGGGCTTTTCCAAGCAGGGCAAAAAGCCGGGTTGACGAACGTCGTCATATTGTGCTCAAAACGCGTTTTTTCGATTTTCCCCATGGGGGCGAAACGAAAAAACACCCTTGGGATCGAATTCCACGGGCTCGGTTTCATACCACCATTTTGAGTGGGCTTTTCCAAGCAGGGCAAAAAGCCGGGTTGACGAACGTCGTCCAATTGGGTTCAATCGAATTTGTTTGACTTTCCCCATCGGGGCGAAATGAAAAAACACCCTTAAGATCGAATTCCACGAGGTCGGTTTCATACCACCATTTTGAGTGGGCTTTTCCAAGCAGGGCAAAAAGCCGGGGTGACGAACGTCGTCCAATTGCGCTCAAAACGCGTTTTTTCGATTTTCCCCATGGGGGCGAAACGAAAAAACACCCTTGGGATCGAATTCCACGGGGTCGGTTTCATACCACCATTTTGAGTGGGCTTTTCCAAGCAGGGCAAAAAGCCGGGTTGACGAACGTCGTCCAATTGCGTTCAAAACGAACTTGTTCGACTTTCCCCATCGGGGCGAAACGAAAAAACACCCTTAAGATCAAATTCCACGACGTCGGTTTCATACCACCATTTTGAGTGGGCTTTTCCAAGCAGGGCAAAAAGCCGGGTTGACGAACGTCGTCCAATTGGGTTCAAACGAATTTTTTTGACTTTCCCCATAGGGGCGAAATGAAAAAACACCCTTAAGATCGAATTCCACAAGATTGGTTTCATACCACCATTTTGAGTGGGCTTTTCCAAGCAGGGCAAAAAGCCGGGTTGACGAACGTCGTCCAATTGGGTTCAATCGAATTTGTTTGACTTTCCCCATCGGGGCGAAATGAAAAAACACCCTTAAGATCGAATTCCACGAGGTCGGTTTCATACCACCATTTTGAGTGGGCTTTTCCAAGCAGGGCAAAAAGCCGGGGTGACAAACGTCGTCCAATTGCGCTCAAAACGAACTTGTTCGACTTTCCCCATCGGGGCGAAACGAAAAAAAACCCTTAAGATCGAATTCCACGAGGTCGGTTTCATACCACCATTTTGAGTGGGCTTTTCCAAGCAGGGCAAAAAGCCGGGGTGACGAACGTCGTCCAATTGCGCTCAAAACCCGTTTTTTCGATTTTCCCCATGGGGGCGAAACGAAAAAACACCCTTGGGATCGAATTCCATGAGGTCGGTTTCATACCACCATTTTGAGTGGGCTTTTCCAAGCAGGGCAAAAAGCCGGGTTGACGAACGTCGTCATATTGCGCTCAAAACGCGTTTTTTCGATTTTCCCCATGGGGGCGAAACGAAAAAACACCCTTGGGATCGAATTCCACGGGCTCGGTTTCATACCACCATTTTGAGTGGGCTTTTCCAAGCAGGGCAAAAAGCCGGGTTGACGAACGTCGTCCAATTGGGTTCAATCGAATTTGTTTGACTTTCCCCATCGGGGCGAAATGAAAAAACACCCTTAAGATCGAATTCCACGAGGTCGGTTTCATACCACCATTTTGAGTGGGCTTTTCCAAGCAGGGCAAAAAGCCGGGGTGACGAACGTCGTCCAATTGCGCTCAAAACGCGTTTTTTCGATTTTCCCCATGGGGGCGAAACGAAAAAACACCCTTGGGATCGAATTCCACGAGGTCGGTTTCATACCACCATTTTGAGTGGGCTTTTCCAAGCAGGGCAAAAAGCCGGGGTGACGAACGTCGTCCAATTGCGCTCAAAACGCGTTTTTTCGATTTTCCCCATGCGGGCGAAACGAAAAAACACCCTTGGGATCGAATTCCATGGGGTCGGTTTCATACCACCATTTTGAGTGGGCTTTTCCAAGCAGGGCAAAAAGCCGGGTTGACGAACGTCGTCCAATTGCGTTCAAAACGAACTTGTTCGACTTTCCCCATCGGGGCGAAACGAAAAAACACCTTTAAGATCGAATTCCACGAGGTCGGTTTCATACCACCATTTTGAGTGGGCTTTTCCAAGCAGGGCAAAAAGCCGGGTTGAAGAACGTCGTCCAATATCGTTCAAAACGAACTTGTTCGACTTTCCCCATCGGAGCGAAACGAAAAAACACCCTTGCGATCGAATTCCACGATGTCGGTTTCATACCACCATTTTGAGTGGGCTTTTCCAAGCAGGGCAAAAAGCCGGGTTTACGAATGTCGTCCAATTGGGTTCAAACGAACTTGTCGGACTTTCTCCATCGGGGCGAAACGAAAAAAAACCCTTGGGATCGAATTCCATGGGGTCGGTTTCATACCACCATTTTGAGTGGGCTTTTCCAAGCAGGGCAAAAAGCCGGGTTGACGAACGTCGTCCAATTGGGTTCAAACGAATTTTTTTGACTTTCCCGATAGGGGCGAAATGAAAAAACACCCTTAAGATCGAATTCCACGAGGTCGGTTTCATACCACCATTTTGAGTGGGCTTTTCCAAGCAGGGCAAAAAGCCGGGTTGACGAACGTCGTCATATTGCGCTCAAAACGCGTTTTTTCGATTTTCCCCATGGGAGAGAAACGAAAAAACACCCTTGGGATCGAATTCCACGGGGTCAGTTTCATACCACCATTTTGAGTGGGCTTTTCCAAGCAGGGCAAAAAGCCGGGTTGACGAATGTCGTCATATTGCGCTCAAAACGCGTTTTTTCGATTTTCCCCATGGGGGCGAAACGAAAAAACACCCTTGGGATCGAATTCCACGGGGTCGGTTTCATACCACCATTTTGAGTGGGCTTTTCCAAGCAGGGCAAAAAGCCGGGTTCACGAACGTCGTCCAATTGGGTTCAATCGAATTTGTTTGACTTTCCCCATCGGGGCGAAATGAAAAAACACCCTTAAGATCGAATTCCACGAGGTCGGTTTCATACCACCATTTTGAGTGGGCTTTTCCAAGCAGGGCAAAAAGCCGGGGTGACGAACGTCGTCCAATTGCGCTCAAAACGCGTTTTTTCGATTTTCCCCATGGGGGCGAAACGAAAAAACACCCTTAAGATCGAATTCCACGAGGTCGGTTTCATACCACCATTTTGAGTGGGCTTTTCCAAGCAGGGCAAAAAGCCGGGGTGACGAACGTCGTCCAATTGCGCTCAAAACGCGTTTTTTCGATTTTCCCCATGGGGGCGAAACGAAAAAACACCCTTGGGATCGAATTCCATTGGGTCGGTTTCATACCACCATTTTGAGTGGGCTTTTCCAAGCAGGGCAAAAAGCCGGGTTGACGAACGTCGTCCAATTGCGTTCAAAACGAACTTGTTCGACTTTCCCCATCGGGGCGAAACGAAAAAACACCCTTAAGATCGAATTCCACGAGGTCGGTTTCATACCACCATTTTGAGTGGGCTTTTCCAAGCAGGGCAAAAAGCCGGGTTGACGAACGTCGTCCAATTGCGTTCAAAATGAACTTGTTCGACTTTCCCCATCGGGGCGAAACGAAAAAACACCCTTAAGATCAAATTCCACGAGGTCGGTTTCATACCACCATTTTGAGTGGGCTTTTCCAAGCAGGGCAAAAAGCCGGGTTGACGAACGTCGTCCAATTGCGTTCAAAACGAACTTGTTCGACTTTCCCCATCGGGGCGAAACGAAAAAACACCCTTAAGATCGAATTCCACGGGGTCGGTTTCATACCACCATTTTGAGTGGGCTTTTCCAAGCAGGGCAAAAAGCCGGGTTCACGAACGTCGTCCAATTGGGTTCAATCGAATTTGTTTGACTTTCCCCATCGGGGCGAAATGAAAAAACACCCTTAAGATCGAATTCCACGAGGTCGGTTTCATACCACCATTTTGAGTGGGCTTTTCCAAGCAGGGCAAAAAGCCGGGTTGACGAACGTCGTCCAATTGCGTTCAAAACAAACTTGTTCGACTTTCCCCATCGGGGCGAAACGAAAAAAAACCCTTGGGATCGAATTCCATGGGGTCGGTTTCATACCACCATTTTGAGTTGGCTTTTCCAAGCAGGGCAAAAAGCCGGGTTGACGAACGTCGTCCAATTGCGCTCAAAACGCGTTTTTTCGATTTTCCCCATGGGGGCGAAACGAAAAAACACCCTTGGGATCGAATTCCATGGGGTCGGTTTCATACCACCATTTTGAGTGGGCTTTTCCAAGCAGGGCAAAAAGCCGGGTTGACGAACGTCGTCCAATTGCGTTCAAAACGAACTTGTTCGACTTTCCCCATCGGGGCGAAACGAAAAAACACCCTTAAGATCGAATTCCACGAGGTCGGTTTCATACCACCATTTTGAGTGGGCTTTTCCAAGCAGGGCAAAAAGCCGGGTTGACGAATGTCGTCCAATTGGGTTCAAACGAACTTGTCGGACTTTCTCCATCGGGGCGAAACGAAAAAAAACCCTTGGGATCGAATTCCATGGGGTCGGTTTCATACCACCATTTTGAGTGGGCTTTTCCCAGCAGCGCAAAAAGCCGGGTTGACGAAGGTCGTCCAATTGCGTTCAAAACTCGTTTTTTCGACTTTCCCCATAGGGGCAAAACGAAAAAACACCCTTCAACAAGTTCGTTATCATACCACCATTTTGGGAGGGCTTTACCAAGGGCGGAAAACGCCGGGTTGACGAAAAACGTCCAATTGCGTTGAAAACTCGTTTTTTCGAGTTTCCCCATATGGGCGAAAGGAAAAAACACCCTTTGGATCGAATTCCACGAGGTCGGTTTGACACCACCATTTTGGGTGGGCTTTTCTCAGCAGCGCAAAAAGCCGGGTTGACGAAGGTCGTCCAATTGCGTTCAAAACTCGTTTTTTGGACTTTTCCCATAGGGGTGAAACGAAAAATCACCCTTGGGATCGAATTCCACGAGGTCGGTTTCATACCACCATTTTGGGTGGGATTTTCCAAGCAGCGCGAAACGCCGGTTTGACGTAGGTCGTCCAATTGCGTTGAAAATTCGTTTTTTAGACTTTCCCCATTGGGGCGAAACGAAGAAACACCCTTTGGATCAAATTACACGAGGTCGGTTTCATACCACCATTTTCGGTGGGCTTTTCCCAGCAGCGCAAAACTCCGTGTTGACGAAGGTCGTCCAATTGCGTTTAAAACTCGTTTTGTCGAGATTCCCCATCGGGGCGAAACGAAACAACACCCTTGGGATCGAATTCCACGAGGTCGGTTTCATACCACCATTTTGGGTGGGCTTTACCAACCAGCGGAAAACGCCGGGTTGACGAAGGTCGTCCAATTGCGTTCAAAACTGGTTTATTCGACATTCCCCATCGGGGCGAAACGAAAAAGCACCCTTGGGATCGAATTCCACCAGGTCGGTTTCATACCACCATTTTGGGTGGGCTTTACCAAGCAGCGGAAAACGCCGGGATGACGAAGTTCTTCCAATTGGGTTGAAAACTCGTTTTGTCGAGTTTTCCCATCGGGACGAAACAAAAAAACACCCTTGGGATCGAATTCCACGAGGTCGGTTTCATACCAACATTTTTGCTGGGCCCTTGCAAGCAGTGCAAAAAGGCGGGTTGACGAAGGTCGTCCATTTGCCTTGAAAACTCGTTTTTTCGACTTTCCCCGTCGGAGCGAGACGAAAAAACACCCTTGGGATCGAATTCCACGAGGTCGGATTCATACCACCATTTTGGGTTGGTTTTACCAAGTAGCGGAAAACGCTGGGTTGACGAAGGTCGTCCTATTGCGTTCAAAACTCGTTTTTTTGAGATTCCCCATCGGGGCGAAACGAAAAAACACCCTTGGGATCGAATTCCACGAGTTTGGTTTCAAACCACAATTTTGGGTCGGCTTTTGCAAGCAGCGCAAAAAGCCAGCTGTGTAGTGCACAGAGTACAGTGTACCGTGTCTAGTGCACAGAGTACAGTGTACCGTGTCTAGTGCACAGAGTACAGTGTACCGTGTATAGTGCACAGAGTAGAGTGTACCGTGTATAGTGCAAAGTGCACAGAGTACAGTGTACCGTGTATAGTGCACAGTGCACAGAGTACAGTGTACCGTGTATAGTGCACAGTGCACAGAGTACAGTGTACCGTGTATAGTGCACAGCGCACAGAGTACAGTGTACCGTGTATAGTGCACAGAGTACTGTGTACCGTGTATGGTGTACAGTGCACAGAGTACAGTGTACCGTGTATAGTGCACAGTGCAGAGAGTACAGTGTACCGTGTATTGTGCACAGAGTACAGTGTACCGTGTATGGTGCACAGTGCACAGAGTACAGTGTACCGTGTATAGTGCACAGAGTACAGTGTACCGTGTATAGTGCACAGAGTACAGTGTACCGTGTATAGTGCACAGCGTAGAGTGTACCGTGTATAGTGCACAGTGCACAGAGTACAGTGTACCGTGCATAGTGCACAGTGCAGAGAGTACAGTGTACCGTGTATAGTGCACAGAGTACAGTGTACCGTGTATAGTGCAAAGAGTACAGTGTAACGTGTATAGTGCACAGAGTACAGTGTACCGTGTATAGTGCACAGTGCACAGAGTACAGTGTACCGTGTATAGAGCACAGTGCACTGAGTCCAGTGTACCGTGTATAGTGCACAGTGCACAGAGTACAGTGTACCGTGTATAGTGCACAGTGCACAGAGTACAGTGTACCGTGTATAGTGAACAGTGCACAGAGTACAGTGTACCGTGTATAGTGCACAGCGCACAGAGTACAGTGTACCGTGTATAGTGCACAGAGTACTGTATACCGTGTATGGTGTACAGTGCACAGAGTACAGTGTACCGTGTATAGTGCACAGTGCGGAGAGTACAGTGTACCGTGTATTGTGCACAGAGTACAGTGTACCGTGTATGGTGCACAGTGCACAGAGTACAGTGTACCGTGTATAGTGCACAGAGTACAGTGTACCGTGTATAGTGCACAGAGTACAGTGTACCGTGTATAGTGCACAGAGTAGAGTGTACCGTGTATAGTGCACAGTGCACAGAGTACAGTGTACCGTGCATAGTGCACAGTGCAGAGAGTACTGTGTACCGTGTATAGTGCACAGAGTACAGTGTACCGTGTATAGTGCAAAGAGTACAGTGTACCGTGTATAGTGCACAGAGTACAGTGTACCGTGTATAGTGCACAGTGCACAGAGTACAGTGTACCGTGTATAGAGCACAGTGCACTGAGTCCAGTGTACCGTGTATAGTGCACAGTGCACAGAGTACAGTGTACCGTGTATAGTGCACAGTGCACAGAGTACAGTGTACCGTGTATAGTGCACAGGGCACAGCGCACAGAGTACAGTGTAGATACCGTGTATATACCGTATATACTACTATACCGTGTATAGTGCACAGTGCACAGAGTACAGTGTACCGTGTATAGTGCACAGTGCACAGTGCACAGAGTACAGTGTACCGTGTATAGTGTACAGAGTACAGTCTACCGTGTATAGTGCACAGAGTAGAGTGTACCGTGTATAGTGCACAGTGCACAGAGTACAGTTTACCGTGCATAGTGCACAGTGCACTGAGTCCAGTGTACCGTGTATAGTGCACAGTGCACAGAGTACAGTGTACCGTGTATAGTGCACAGTGCACAGAGTACAGTGTACCGTGTATAGTGCACAGTGCACAGTGCACAGAGTACAGTGTACCGTGTATAGTGCACAGTGCACAATGCACAGAGTACAGTGTACCGTGTATAGTTCACAGCGCACAGAGTACAGTGTACCGTGTATAGTGCACAGAGTACTGTGTACCGTGTATGGTGTACAGTGCACAGAGTACAGTGTACCGTGTATAGTGAACAGAGTACAGTGTGCCGTGTATAGTGCACAGAGTACAGTGTACCGTGTATAGTTCACAGAGCACAGAGTACAGTGTACCGTGTATAGTACACAGTGCAAAGGGTACAGTGTACCGTGTATAGTGCACAGTGCACAGAGTACAGTGTACCGTGTTTAGTGCACAGGGCATAGAGTACAGTGTACCGTGTAAAGTGCAGAGTACAGTGTACTGTGTATAGTGAACAGTGCACAGAGTACAGTGTACCGTGTATAGTGCACAGTGCACAGCGTACAGTGTACCGTGTATAGTGCACAGCACACAGAGTACAGTGTACCGTGTATAGTGCACAGTGCACAGAGTACAGTGTACCGTGTATAGTGCACAGTGCACAGTGCACAGAGTACAGTGTACCATGTATAGTGCACAGTGCACAGTGCACAGAGTACAGTGTACCGTGTATAGTGCACAGCGCACAGAGTACAGTGTACCGTGTATAGTACACAGAGTACTGTGTACCGTGTATGGTGTACAGTGCACAGAGTACAGTGTACCGTGTATAGTGAACAGAGTACAGTGTGCCGTGTATAGTGCACAGAGTACAGTGTACTGTGTATAGTTCACAGTGCACAGAGTACAGTGTACCGTGTATAGTGCACAGTGCACAGAGTACAGTGTACCGTGTATAGTGCACAGTGCACAGTGCACAGAGTACAGTGTACCGTGTATAGTGCACAGTGCACAGTGCACAGAGTACAGTGTACCGTGTATAGTGCACAGCGCACAGAGTACAGTGTACCGTGTATAGTGCACAGAGTACTGTGTACCGTGTATGGTGTACAGTGCACAGAGTACAGTGTACCGTGTATAGTGAACAGAGTACAGTGTGCCGTGTATAGTGCACAGAGTACAGTGTACCGTGTATAGTTTACAGTGCACAGAGTACAGTGTACCGTGTATAGTACACAGTGCACAGGGTACAGTGTACCGTGTATAGTGCACAGTGCACAGAGTACCGTGTTTAGTGCACAGGGCATAGAGTACAGTGTACCGTGTATAGTGCAGAGTACAGTGTACTGTGTATAGTGCACAGTGCACAGAGTACAGTGTACCGTGTATAGTGCACAGTGCACAGCGTACAGTGTACCGTGTATAGTGCACAGCACACAGAGTACAGTGTACCGTGTATAGTGCACAGTGCACAGAGTACAGTGTACCGTGTATAGTGCACAGTGCACAGAGTACAGTGTACCGTGTATAGTGCACAGTGCACAGAGTACAGTATACCGTGAATAGTGCACAGTTTACAGAGTATAGTGTACCGTGTATAGTGCACAGAGTACAGTGTACCGTGTATAGTGTACAGTGCACAGAGTACAGTGCACAGAGTACAGTGTACCGTGTATAGTGAACATAGTACAGTGTACCGTGTATAGTGCACAGAGTACAGTGTACCGTGTTTAGTGCACAGTGCACAGAGTACAGTGTACCGTGTATAGTGCACAGTGCACAGAGTACAGTGTACCGTGTATAGTGCACAGCGCACAGAGTACAGTGTACCGTGTATAGTGCACAGAGTACTGTGTACCGTGTATGGTGTACAGTGCACAGAGTACAGTGTACCGTGTATAGTGAACAGAGTACAGTGTGCCGAGTATAGTGCACAGAGTACAGTGTACCGTGTATAGTGCACAGTGCACAGTGCACAAAGTACAGTGTACCGTGTATAGTGCACAGTGCACAGTGCACAGAGTACAGTGTACCGTGTATAGTGCACAGCGCACAGAGTACAGTGTACCGTGTATTGTGCACAGAGTACTGTGTACCGTGTATGGTGTACAGTGAACAGAGTACAGTGTACCGTGTATAGTGAACAGAGTACAGTGTGCCGTGTATAGTGCACAGAGTACAGTGTACTGTGTATAGTTCACAGTGCACAGAGTACAGTGTACCGTGTATAGTGCACAGTGCACAGAGTACAGTGTACCGTGTATAGTGCACAGTGCACAGTGCACAGAGTACAGTGTACCGTGTATAGTGCACAGTGCACAGTGCACAGAGTACAGTGTACCGTGTATAGTGCACAGCGCACAGAGTACAGTGTACCGTGTATAGTGCACAGAGTACTGTGTACCGTGTATGGTGTACAGTGCACAGAGTACAGTGTACCGTGTATAGTGAACAGAGTACAGTGTGCCGTGTATAGTGGACAGAGTACAGTGTACCGTGTATAGTTTACAGTGCACAGAGTAAAGTGTACCGTCTATAGTACACAGTGCACAGGGTACAGTGTACCGTGTATAGTGCACAGTGCACAGAGTACCGTGTTTAGTGCACAGGGCATAGAGTACAGTGTACCGTGTATAGTGCAGAGTACAGTGTACTGTGTATAGTGCACAGTGCACAGAGTACAGTGTACCGCGTATAGTGCACAGTGCACAGCGTACAGTGTACCGTGTATAGTGCACAGCACACAGAGTACAGTGTACCGTGTATAGTGCACAGTGCACAGAGTACAGTGTACCGTGTATAGTGCACAGTGCAAAGAGTACAGTGTACCGTGTATAGTGCACAGTGCGCAGAGTACAGTGTACCGTGAATAGTGCACAGTTTACAGAGTATAGTGTACCGTGTATAGTGCACAGAGTACAGTGTACCGTGTATAGTGTACAGTGCACAGAGTACAGTGCACAGAGTACAGTGTACCGTGTATAGTGAACATAGTACATTGTACCGTGTATAGTGCACAGAGTACAGTGTACCGTGTTTAGTGCACAGTGCACAGAGTACAGTGTACCGTGTATAGTGCACAGTGCACAGAGTACAGTGTACCGTGTATAGTGCACAGCGCACAGAGTACAGTGTACCGTGTATAGTGCACAGAGTACTGTGTACCGTGTATGGTGTACAGTGCACAGAGTACAGTGTACCGTGTATAGTGAACAGAGTACAGTGTGCCGTGTATAGTGCACAGAGTACAGTGTACCGTGTATAGGTCACAGTGCACAGAGTACAGTGTACCGTGTATAGTACACAGTGCACAGGGTACAGTGTACCGTGTATAGTGCACAGTGCACAGAGTACAGTGTACCGTGTTTAGTGCACAGGGCATAGAGTACAGTGTACCGTGTAAAGTGCAGAGTACAGTGTACTCTGTATAGTGCACAGTGCACAGAGTACAGTGTACCGTGTATAGTGCACAGTGCACAGCGTACAGTGTACCGTGTATAGTGCACAGCACACAGAGTACAGTGTACCGTGTATAGTGCACAGTGCAGAGAGTACAGTGCACCGTGTATAGTGCACAGTGCACAGAGTACAGTGTACCGTGTATAGTGCACGGTGCACAGAGTACAGTGTACCGTGTATAGTGCACAGTGCACAGAGTACAGTGTACCACGTATAGTGCACAGGGCACAGAGTACAGTGTACCGTGGATAGTGCACAGAGTACAGGGTACTGTGTATAGTGGACAGTGCACAGAGTACAGTGTACCGTGTATAGTGCACAGTGCAGAGTGTACCATGTATAGTGAACAGAGTACAGTGTACCGTGTATAGTACACAGTGCACAGAGTACAGTGTACCGTGTATAGTGCACAGAGTACAGTGTACCGTGCATAGTGCACAGTGCAGAGAGTACAGTGTACCGTGTATAGTGCACAGAGTACAGTGTACCGTGTATAGTGCAAAGAGTACATTGTACCGTGTATAGTGCACAGAGTACAGTGTACCGTGTATAGTGCACAGTGCGCAGAGTACAGTGTACCGTGTATAGAGCACAGTGCACTGAGTCCAGTGTACTGTGTATAGTGCACAGTGCACAGAGTACAGTGTACCGTGTATAGTGCACAGTGCACAGAGTACAGTGTACCGTGTATAGTGCACAGTGCACAGTGCACAGAGTACAGTGTACCGTGTATAGTGCACAGCGCACAGAGTACAGTGTATATACCGTGTATATACCGTATATACTACTATACCGTGTATAGTGCACAGTGCACAGTGTACAGTGTACCGTGTATAGTGCACAGTGCACAGTGCACAGAGGACAGTGTACCGTGTATAGTGCACAGAGTACAGTGTACCGTGTATAGTGCACAGAGTAGAGTGTACCGTGTATAGTGCACAGTGCACAGAGTACAGTGTACCGTGCATAGTGCACAGTGCACTGAGTCCAGTGTACAGTGTATAGTGCACAGTGCACAGAGTACAGTGTACCGTGTATAGTGCACAGTGCACAGAGTACAGTGTACCGTGTATAGTGCACAGTGCACAGTGCACAGAGTACAGTGTACCGTGTATAGTGCACAGTGCACAGTGCACAGAGTACAGTGTACCGTGTATAGTGCACAGCGCACAGAGTACAGTGTACCGTGTATAGTGCAAAAAGTACTGTGTACCGTGTATGGTGTACAGTGCACAGAGTACAGTGTACCATGTATAGTGAACAGAGTACAGTGTGCCGTGTATAGTGCACAGAGTACAGTGTACTGTGTATAGTTCACAGTGCACAGAGTACAGTGTACCGTGTATAGTACACAGTGCACAGGGTACAGTGTACCGTGTATAGTGCACAGTGCACAGAGTACCGTGTTTAGTGCACATGGCATAGAGTACAGTGTACCGTGTATAGTGCAGAGTACAGTGTACTGTGTATAGTGCACAGTGCACAGAGTACAGTGTACCGTGTATAGTGCACAGTGCACAGCGTACAGTGTACCGTGTATAGTGCACAGCACACAGAGTACAGTGTACCGTGTATAGTGCACAGTGCACAGAGTACAGTGTACCGTGTATAGTGCACAGTGCACAGAGTACAGTGTACCGTGTATAGTGCACAGTGCACAGAGTACAGTGTACCGTGTATAGTGCACAGTTTACAGAGTATAGTGTACCGTGTATAGTGCACAGAGTACAGTGTACCGTGTATAGTGTACAGTGCACAGAGTACAGTGCACAGAGTACAGTGTACCGTGTATAGTAATCATAGTACAGTGCACCGTGTATAGTGCACATAGTACAGTGTACCGTGTTTAGTGCACAGTGCACAGAGTACAGTGTACCGTGTATAGTGCACAGTGCACAGAGTACAGTGTACCGTGTATACCCGGGGGGGGGCACTTCCTATAACTGGGCTAATGGGGATGTGCCGCTGGATGGGGTCGCATTTTCACGACAGGACTGACTATAATGGGGCCGCTTTTTCAAGCACTTTTTATAGGGTGACTAGAATGGGGTCACACTTTTCTGGGATTTTGAGGGTAAGAAAATTCTGGCAAGTTGTGATTTATAAACGGAGAGATTCGCCAAAAAGAAAAAGTTACCGTATTCATTGCTGTTGTTTAGTATTTGACAAACGGCTCCCATTACGTGACTAAGTTGGGGTCATGAAAATTACATTTACCCAAAAGTGACTAAGATGTGGTCTATAATTGGCCATAGAATATGACTATAATGAGGTAGGGGTTCTGAGAGGCTAGCGGCACATACCCAACAAAGATTGGCCCAAGTAACCACCCCTGGCGTGTATAGTGCACAGTGCACAGAGTACAGTGTACCGTGTTTAGTGCACAGGGCATAGAGTACAGTGTACCGTGTAAAGTGCAGAGTACAGTGTACTGTGTATAGTGCACAGTGCACAGAGTACAGTGTACCGTGTATAGTGCACAGTGCACAGCGTACAGTGTACCGTGTATAGTGCACAGCACACAGAGTACAGTGTACCGTGTATAGTGCACAGTGCACAGAGTACAGTGCACCGTGTATAGTGCACACTGCACAGAGTACAGTGTACCGTGTATAGTGCACGGTGCACAGAGTACAGTGTACCGTGTATAGTGCACAGTGCAGAGAGTACAGTGTACCACGTATAGTGCACATGGCACAGAGTACAGTGTACCGTGGATAGTGCACAGAGTACACGGTACTGTGTATAGTGGACAGTGCACAGAGTACAGTGTACCGTGTATAGTGCACAGTGTACCATGTATAGTGAACAGAGTACAGTGTACCGTGTATAGTACACAGTGCACAGAGTACAGTGTACCGTGTATAGTGCACAGAGTACAGTGTACCGTTTATAGTGCACAGTGCACAGAGTACAGTGTACTGTGTATAGTGTACAGAGTACAGAGTACCGTGTATTAGAAAACAGTGCACAGTGCACAGAGTACAGTGTACCGTGTATAGTGCGCAGTGCACAGAGTACAGTGTACCGTGTATAGTGCACAGTGCACAGTGCACAGAGTACAGTGTACCGTGTATAGTGCACAGCGCACAGAGTACAGTGTACCGTGTATAGTGCACAGAGTACTGTGTACCGTGTATGGTGTACAGTGCACAGAGTACAGTGTACCGTGTATAGTGAACAGAGTACAGTGTGCCGTGTATAGTGCACAGAGTACAGTGTACCGTGTATAGTG
Source organism: Meandrina meandrites (assembly GCA_963693305.1). NCBI lineage: Eukaryota > Metazoa > Cnidaria > Anthozoa > Scleractinia > Meandrinidae > Meandrina > Meandrina meandrites. The sequence continues at coordinate 68,015,552 of OY855903.1, forward strand.
CACAGTGCACAGAGTACAGTGTACCGTGTATAGTACACAGTGCACAGGGTACAGTGTACCGTGTATAGTGCACAGTGCACAGAGTACAGTGTACCGTGTTTAGTGCACAGGGCATAGAGTACAGTGTACCGTGTATAGTGCACAGAGTACTGTGTACCGTGTATGGTGTACAGTGCACAGAGTACAGTGTACCGTGTATAGTGAACAAAGTACAGTGTGCCGTGTATAGTGCACAGAGTACAGTGTACCGTGTATAGTGCACAGTGCACAGAGTACAGTGTACCGTGTATAGTACACAGTGCACAGGGTACAGTGTACCGTGTATAGTGCACAGTGCACAGAGTACAGTGTACCGTGTTTAGTGCACAGGGCATAGAGTACAGTGTACCGTGTATAGTGCACAGAGTACAGTGTAAAGTGTATAGTGCACAGAGTACAGTGTACCGTGTATAGTGCACAGAGTAGAGTGTACCGTGTATAGTGCACAGTGCACAGAGTACAGTGTACCGTGCATAGTGCACAGTGCAGAGAGTACAGTGTACCGTGTATAGTGCACAGAGTACAGTGTACCATGTATAGTGCAAAGAGTACAGTCTACCGTGTATAGTGCACAGAGTACAGTGTACCGTGTATAGTGCACAGTGCACAGAGTACAGTGTACCGTGTATAGAGCACAGTGCACTGAGACCAGTGTACCATGTATAGTGCACAGTGCACAGAGTACAGTGTACCGTGTATAGTGCACAGTGCACAGAGTACAGTGTACCGTGTATAGTGCACAGTGCACAGTGCACAGAGTACAGTGTACCGTGTATTGTGCACAGCGCACAGAGTACAGTGTATATACCGTGTATATACCGTGTATATACCGTATATACTACTATACCGTGTATAGTGCACAGTGCACAGAGTACAGTGTACCGTGTATAGTGCACAGCGCACAGTGCACAGAGTACAGTGTACCGTGTATAGTGCACAGAGTGCAGTGTACCGTGTATAGTGCACAGAGTAGAGTGTACCGTGTATAGTGCACAGTGCACAGAGTACAGTGTACCGTGCATAGTGCACAGTGCACTGAGTCCAGTGTACCGTGTATAGTGCACAGTGCACAGAGTACAGTGTACCGTGTATAGTGCACAGTGCACAGAGTACAGTGTACCGTGTATAGTGCACAGTGCACAGTGCACAGAGTACAGTGTACCGTGTATAGTGCACAGTGCACAGTGCACAGAGTACAGTGTACCGTGTATAGTGCACAGCGCACAGAGTACAGTGTACCGTGTATAGTGCACAGAGTACTGTGTACCGTGTATGGTGTACAGTGCACAGAGTACAGTGTACCGTGTATAGTGAACAGAGTACAGTGTGCCGTGTATAGTGCACAGAGTACAGTGTACCGTGTATAGTGCACAGTGCACAGAGTACAGTGTACCGTGTATAGTACACACTGCACAGGGTACAGTGTTCCGTGTATAGTGTACAGTGCACAGAGTACAGTGTACCGTGTTAAGTGCACAGAGCATAGAGTACAGTGTACCGTGTATAGTGCAGAGTACAGTGTACTGTGTATTGTGCACAGTGCACAGAGTACAGTGTACCGTGTATAGTGCACAGTGCACAGCGTACAGTGTACCGTGTATAGTGCACAGCACACAGAGTACAGTGTACCGTGTATAGTGCACAGTGCACAGAGTACAGAGTACCGTGTATAGTGCACAGTGCACAGAGTACAGTGTACCGTGTATAGCGCACAGTGCACAGAGTACAGTGTACCGTGTATAGTGCACAGTGCACAGAGTACAGTGTACCGTGTATAGTGCACAGTGCACAGTGCACAGAGTACAGTGTACCGTGTATAGTGCATAGTGCACAGTGCACAGAGTACAGTGTACCGTGTATAGTGCACAGCGCACAGAGTACAGTGTATATACCGTGTATATACCGTATATACTACTATACCGTGTATAGTGCACAGTGCACAGAGTACAGTGTACCGTGTACAGTGCACAGTGCACAGTGCACAGAGTACAGTGTACCGTGTATAGTGTACAGAGTAGAGTGAACCGCGTATAGTGCACAGAGTAGAGTGTACCGTGTATAGTGCACAGTGCACAGAGTACAGTTTACCGTGCATAGTGCACAGTGCACTGAGTCTAGTGTACCGTGTATAGTGCACAGTGCACAGAGTACAGTGTACCGTGTATAGTGCACAGTGCACAGAGTACAGTGTACCGTGTATAGTGCACAGTGCACAGTGTACCATGTATAGTGAACAGAGTACAGTGTACCGTGTATAGTACAGAGTGCACAGAGTACAGTGTACCGTGTATAGTGCACAGAGTACAGTGTACCATTTATAGTGCACAGTGCACAGAGTACAGTGTACTGTGTATAGTGCACAGCGTACAGTGTACCGTGTATAGTGTACAGTGCACAGAGTACAGTGCACAGAGTACAGTGTACCGTGTATAGTGAACATAGTACAGTGTACCGTGTATAGTGCACAGTGCACAGAGTACAGTGTACCGTGTATAGTGCACAGTGCACAGAGTACAGTGTACCGTGTATAGTGGACAGTGCACAGAGTACAGTGTACCGTGTATAGTGCACAGAGTACAGTGTACCGTGTTTAGTGCACAGTGCACAGAGTACAGTGTACCATTTATAGTGCACAGTGCACAGAGTACAGTGTACTGTGTATAGTGCACAGCATACAGTGTACCGTGTATAGTGTACAGTGCACAGAGTACATTGCACAGAGTACAGTGTACCGTGTATAGTGAACATAGTACAGTGTACCGTGTATAGTGCACAGAGTACAGTGTACCGTGTTTAGTGCACAGTGCACAGAGTACAGTGTACCGTGTATAGTGCACAGTGCACAGAGTACAGTGTACCGTGTATAGTGCACAGAGTACAGTGTACCGTGTTTAGTGCACAGGGCATAGAGTACAGTGTACCGTGTAAAGTGCAGAGTACAGTGTACTGTGTATAGTGCACAGTGCACAGAGTACAGTGTACCGTGTATAGTGCACAGTGAACAGCGTACAGTGTACCGTGTATAGTGCACAGCACACAGAGTACAGTGTACCGTGTATAGTGCACAGTGCACAGAGTACAGTGCACCGTGTATAGTGCACAGTGCAAAGAGTACAGTGTACCGTGTATAGTGCACGGTGCACAGAGTACAGTGTACCGTGTATAGTGCAAAGTGCACAGAGTACAGTGTACCACGTATAGTGCACAGGGCACAGAGTACAGTGTACCGTGGATAGTGCACAGAGTACAGGGTACTGTGTATAGTGGACAGTGCACAGAGTACAGTGTACCGTGTATAGTGCACAGTGCACAGTGTACCATGTATAGTGAACAGAGTACAGTGTACCGTGTATAGTACAGAGTGCACAGAGTACAGTGTACCGTGTATAGTGCACAGAGTACAGTGTACCATTTATAGTGCACAGTGCACAGAGTACAGTGTACTGTGTATAGTGCACAGCGTACAGTGTACCGTGTATAGTGCACAGTGCACAGAGTACAGTGTACTGTGTATAGTGCACAGTGCACAGTGCACAGAGTACAGTGTACCGTGTATAGTGCACAGCGCACAGAGTACAGTGTACCGTGTATAGTGCACAGTGCACAGAGTACAGTGTACCGTGTATAGTGCACAGTGCACAGAGTACAGTGTACCGTGTATAGTGCACAGTGCACAGAGTACAGTGTACCGTGTATAGTGCACAGTGCACAGAGTACAGTGTACCGTGTATAGTGCACAGCGCACAGAGTACAGTGTACCGTGTATATGTCACAGAGTACTGTGTACCGTGTATGGTGTACAGTGCACAGAGTACAGTGTACCGTGTATAGTGCACAGTGCAAAGAGTTCAGTGTACCGTGTATTGTGCAGAGAGTACAGTGTACCGTGTATGGTGCACAGTGCACAGAGTAAAGTGTACCGTGTATAGTGCACAGAGTACAGTGTACCATGTATAGTGCACAGAGTACAGTGTACCGTGTATAGTGCACAGAGTAGAGTGTACCGTGTATAGTGCACAGTGCACAGAGTACAGTGTACCGTGCATAGTGCACAGTGCAGAGAGTACAGTGTACCGTGTATAGTGCACAGAGTACAGTGTACAGTGTATAGTGCAAAGAGTACAGTGTACCGTGTATAGTGCACAGAGTACAGTGTACCGTGTATAGTGCACAGTGCACAGAGTACAGTGTACCGTGTATAGAGCACAGTGAACTGAGTCCAGTGTACCGTGTATAGTGCACAGTTCACAGAGTACAGTGTACCGTGTATAGTGCACAGAGTACAGTGTACCGTGTTTAGTGCACAGGGCATAGAGTACAGTGTACCGTGTAAAGTGCAGAGTACAGTGTACTGTGTATAGTGCACAGTGCACAGAGTACAGTGTACCGTGTATAGTGCACAGTGAACAGCGTACAGTGTACCGTGTATAGTGCACAGCACACAGAGTACAGTGTACCGTGTATAGTGCACAGTGCACAGAGTACAGTGCACCGTGTATAGTGCACAGTGCACAGAGTACAGTGTACCGTGTATAGTGCACGGTGCACAGAGTACAGTGTACCGTGTATAGTGCAAAGTGCACAGAGTACAGTGTACCACGTATAGTGCACAGGGCACAGAGTACAGTGTACCGTGGATAGTGCACAGAGTACAGGGTACTGTGTATAGTGGACAGTGCACAGAGTACAGTGTAGCGTGTATAGTGCACAGTGCACAGTGTACCATGTATAGTGAACAGAGTACAGTGTACCGTGTATAGTACAGAGTGCACAGAGTACAGTGTACCGTGTATAGTGCACAGAGTACAGTGTACCATTTATAGTGCACAGTGCACAGAGTACAGTGTACTGTGTATAGTGCACAGCGTACAGTGTACCGTGTATAGTGCACAGTGCACAGAGTACAGTGTACTGTGTATAGTGCACAGTGCACAGTGCACAGAGTACAGTGTACCGTGTATAGTGCACAGCGCACAGAGTACAGTGTACCGTGTATAGTGCACAGTGCACAGAGTACAGTGTACCGTGTATAGTGCACAGTGCACAGAGTACAGTGTACCGTGTATAGTGCACAGTGCACAGAGTACAGTGTACCGTGTATAGTGCACAGTGCACAGAGTACAGTGTACCGTGTATAGTGCACAGCGCACAGAGTACAGTGTACCGTGTATATGTCACAGAGTACTGTGTACCGTGTATGGTGTACAGTGCACAGAGTACAGTGTACCGTGTATAGTGCACAGTGCAAAGAGTTCAGTGTACCGTGTATTGTGCAGAGAGTACAGTGTACCGTGTATGGTGCACAGTGCACAGAGTAAAGTGTACCGTGTATAGTGCACAGAGTACAGTGTACCATGTATAGTGCACAGAGTACAGTGTACCGTGTATAGTGCACAGAGTAGAGTGTACCGTGTATAGTGCACAGTGCACAGAGTACAGTGTACCGTGCATAGTGCACAGTGCAGAGAGTACAGTGTACCGTGTATAGTGCACAGAGTACAGTGTACAGTGTATAGTGCAAAGAGTACAGTGTACCGTGTATAGTGCACAGAGTACAGTGTACCGTGTATAGTGCACAGTGCACAGAGTACAGTGTACCGTGTATAGAGCACAGTGAACTGAGTCCAGTGTACCGTGTATAGTGCACAGTTCACAGAGTACAGTGTACCGTGTATAGTGCACAGTGCACAGTGCACAGAGTACAGTGTACCGTGTATAGTGCACAGCGCACAGAGTACAGTGTATATACCGTGTATATACCGTGTATATACCGTATATACTACTATACCGTGTATAGTGCACAGTGCACAGAGTACAGTGTACCGTGTATAGTGCACAGTGCACAGTGCACAGAGTACAGTGTACCGTGTATAGTGCACAGAGTACAGTGTACCGTGTATAGTGCACAGAGTAGAGTGTACCGTGTATAGTGCAAAGAGTACAGTGTACCGTGTATAGTGCACAGTGCACAGAGTACAGTGTACCGTGTATAGAGCACAGTGCACTGAGTCCAGTGTACCGTGTATAGTGCACAGTGCACAGAGTACAGTTTACCGTGCATAGTGCACAGTGCACTGAGTCTAGTGTACCGTGTATAGTGCACAGTGCACAGAGTACAGTGTACTGTGTATAGTGCACAGTGCACAGAGTACAGTGTACCGTGTATAGTGCACAGTGCACAGTGCACAGAGTACAATGTACCGTGTATAGTGCACAGTGCACAGTGCACAGAGTACAGTGTACCGTGTATAGTGCACAGCGCACAGAGTACTGTGTACCGTGTATAGTGCACAGAGTACTGTGTACCGTGTATGGTGTACAGTGCACAGTGTACAGTGTACCTTGTATAGTGAACAGAGTACAGTGTGCCGTGTATAGTGCACAGAGTACAGTGTACCGTGTATAGTTTACAGTGCACAGAGTACAGTGTACCGTGTATAGTACACAGTGCACAGGGTACAGTGTACCGTGTATAGTGCAATGTGCACAGAGTACAGTGTACCGTGTTTAGTGCACAGGGCATAGAGTGCAGTGTACCGTGTATAGTGCAGAGTACAGTGTACTGTGTATAGTGCACAGTGCACAGAGTACAGTGTACCGTGTATAGTGCACGGTGCACAGCGTACAGTGCACCGTGTATAGTGCACAGTGCACAGAGTACAGTGTACCGTGTATAGTGCACGGTGCACAGAGTACAGTGTACCGTGTATAGTGCACAGTGCACAGAGTACAGGGTACCACGTATAGTGCACAGGGCACAGAGTACCATGTATAGTGAACAGAGTACAGTGTACCGTGTATAGTACAGAGTGCACAGAGTACAGTGTACCGTGTATAGTGCACAGAGTACAGTGTACCATTTATAGTGCACAGTGCACAGAGTACAGTGTACTGTGTATAGTGCACATCGTACAGTGTACCGTGTATAGTGCACAGTGCACAGAGTACAGTGTACTGTGTATAGTGCAGAGTGCACAGTGCACAGAGTACAGTGTACCGTGTATAGTGCACAGCGCACAGAGTACAGTGTACCGTGTATAGTGCACAGTGCACAGAGTACAGTGTACCGTGTATAGTGCACAGTGCACAGAGTACAGTGTACCGTGTATAGTGCAATGTGCACAGTCCACAGAGTACAGTGTACCGTGTATAGTGCACAGCGCACAGAGTACAGTGTACCGTGTATAGTGCACAGAGTACTGTGTACCGTGTATAGTGCACAGTGCAGAGAGTTCAGTGTACTGTGTATTGTGCACAGAGTACAGTGTACCGTGTATGGTGCACAGTACACAGAGTACAGTGTACCGTGTATAGTGCACAGAGTACAGTGTAGCATGTATAGTGCACAGAGTACAGTGTACCGTGTATAGTGCACAGAGTAGAGTGTACCGTGTATAGTGCACAGTGCACAGAGTACAGTGTACCGTGCATAGTGCACAGTGCAGAGAGTACAGTGTACCGTGTATAGTGCACAGAGTACAGTGTACCGTGTATAGTGCAAAGAGTACAGTGTACCGTGTATAGTGCAAAGAGTACAGTGTACCGTGTATAGTGCACAGTGCACAGAGTACAGTGTACCGTGTATAGAGCACAGTGCACTGAGTCCAGTGTACCGTGTATAGTGCACAGTGCACAGAGTACAGTGTACCGTGTATAGTGCACAGTGCACAGAGTACAGTGTACCGTGTATAGTGCACAGTGCACAGTGCACAGAGTACAGTGTACCGTGTATAGTGCACAGTGCACAGTGCACAGAGTACAGTGTACCGTGTATAGTGCACAGCGCACAGAGTACAGTGTACCGTGTATAGTGCACAGAGTACTGTGTACCGTGTATGGTGTACAGTGCACAGAGTACAGTGTACCTTGTATAGTGAACAGAGTACAGTGTGCCGTGTATAGTGCACAGAGTACAGTGTACCGTGTATAGTTCACAGTGCAAAGAGTACAGTGTACCGTGTATAGTACACAGTGCACAGGGTACAGTGTACCGTGTATAGTGCACAGTGCACAGAGTACAGTGTACCGTGTTTAGTGCACAGGGCATAGAGTACAGTGTACCGTGTATAGTGCAGAGTACAGTGTACTGTGTATAGTGCTCAGTGCACAGAGTACAGTGTACCGTGTATAGTGCACGGTGCACAGCGTACAGTGTACCGTGTATAGTGCACAGCACACAGAGTACAGTGTACCGTGTATAGTGCACAGTGCACAGAGTACAGTGTACCGTGTATAGTGCACAGTGCACAGAGTACAGTGTACCGTGTATAGTGCACAGTGCACAGAGTACAGTGTACCGTGTATAGTGGACAGTGCACAGAGTACAGTGTACCGTGTATAGTGCACAGAGTACAGTGTACCGTGTATAGTGTACAGTGCACAGAGTACAGTGTACCGTGTATAGTGAACATAGTACAGTGTACCGTGTATAGTGCAGAGTGCACAGAGTACAGTGTACCGTGTATAGTGCACAGTGAACAGAGTACAGTGTACCGTGTATAGTGGACAGTGCACAGAGTACAGTGTACCGTGTATAGTGCACAGAGTACAGTGTACCGTGTATAGTGTACAGTGCACAGAGTACAGTGCACAGAGTACAGTGTACCGTGTATAGTGAACATAGTACAGTGTACCGTGTATAGTGCACAGAGTACAGTGTACCGTGTTTAGTGCACAGTGCACAGAGTACAGTGTACCGTGTATAGTGCACAGTGCACAGAGTACAGTGTACCGTGTATAGTGCACAGTGCACAGTGCACAGAGTACAGTGTACCGTGTTTAGTGCACAGGGCATAGAGTACAGTGTACCGTGTAAAGTGCAGAGTACAGTGTACTGTGTATAGTGTACAGTGCACAGAGTACAGTGTACCGTGTATAGTGCACAGTGCACAGTGTACAGTGTACCGTGTATAGTGCACAGCACACAGAGTACAGTGTACCGTGTATAGTGCACAGTGCACAGAGTACAGTGCACCATGTATAGTGCACAGTGCACAGAGTACAGTGTACTGTGCATAGTGCACAGTGCACAGTGCACAGAGTACAGTGTACCGTGTATAGTGCACAGCGCACAGAGTACAGTGTACCGTGTATAGTGCACAGTGCACAGAGTACAGTGTACCGTGTATAGTGCACAGTGCACAGAGTACAGTGTACCGTGTATAGTGCACAGTGCACAGAGTACAGTGTACCGTGTATAGTGCACAGCGCACAGAGTACAGTGTACCGTGTATAGTGCACAGAGTACTGTGTACCGTGTATGGTGTACAGTGCACAGAGTACAGTGTACCGTGTATAGTGCACAGAGTACTGTGTACCGTGTATGGTGTACAGTGCACAGAGTACAGTGTACCTTGTATAGTGAACAGAGTACAGTGTGCCGTGTATAGTGCACAGAGTACAGTGTACCGTGTATAGTGTACAGTGCACAGAGTAGAGTGCACAGAGTACAGTATACCGTGTATAGTGAACATAGTACAGTGTACCGTGTATAGTGCACAGTGCACAGAGTACAGTGTACCGGGTATAGTGCACAGTGCACAGAGTACAGTGTACCATGTATAGTGGAACGTGCACAGAGTACAGTGTACCGTGTATAGTGCACAGAGTACAGTGTACCGTGTATAGTGTACAGTGCACAGAGTACAGTGCACAGAGTACAGTGTACCGTGTATAGTGAACATAGTACAGTGTACAGTGTATAGTGCACAGAGTACAGTGTACCGTGTTTAGTGCACAGTGCACAGAGTACAGTGTACCGTGTATAGTGCACAGTGCACAGAGTACAGTGTACCGTGTATAGTGCACAGTGCACAGAGTACAGTGTACCGTGTTTAGTGCACAGGGCATAGAGTACAGTGTACCGTGTAAAGTGCAGAGTACAGTGTACTGTGTATAGTGCACAGTGCACAGAGTACAGTGTACCGTGTATAGTGCACAGTGAACAGCGTACAGTGTACCGTGTATAGTGCACAGCACACAGAGTACAGTGTACCGTGTATAGTGCACAGTGCACAGAGTACAGTGCACCGTGTATAGTGCACAGTGCACAGAGTACAGTGTACCGTGTATAGTGCACGGTGCACAGAGTACAGTGTACCGTGTATAGTGCACAGTGCACAGAGTACAGTGTACCACGTATAGTGCACAGGGCACAGAGTACAGTGTACCGTGGATAGTGCACAGAGTACAGGGTACTGTGTATAGTGGACAGTGCACAGAGTACAGTGTATCGTGTATAGTGCACAGTGCACAGTGTACCATGTATAGTGAACAGAGTACAGTGTACCGTGTATAGTACAGAGTGCACAGAGTACAGTGTACCGTGTATAGTGCACAGAGTACAGTGTACCATTTATAGTGCACAGTGCACAGAGTACAGTGTACTGTGTATAGTGCACAGCGTACAGTGTACCGTGTATAGTGCACAGTGCACAGAGTACAGTGTACTGTGTATAGTGCACAGTGCACAGTGCACAGAGTACAGTGTACCGTGTATAGTGCACAGCGCACAGAGTACAGTGTACCGTGTATAGTGCACAGTGCACAGAGTACAGTGTACCGTGTATAGTGCACAGTGCACAGAGTACAGTGTACCGTGTATAGTGCACAGTGCACAGAGTACAGTGTACCGTGTATAGTGCACAGTGCACAGTGCACAGAGTACAGTGTACCGTGTATAGTGCACAGCGCACAGAGTACAGTGTACCGTGTATAGTGCACAGAGTACTGTGTACCGTGTATGGTGTACAGTGCACAGAGTACAGTGTACCGTGCATAGTGCACAGAGTACTGTGTACCCTGTATGGTGTACAGTGCACAGAGTACAGTGTACCTTGTATAGTGAACAGAGTACAGTGTGCCGTGTATAGTGCACAGAGTACAGTGTACCGTGTATAGTTCACAGTGCACAGAGTACAGTGTACCGTGTATAGTACACAGTGCACAGAGTACAGTGTACCGTGTTTAGTGCACAGGGCATAGAGTACAGTGTACCGTGTATAGTGCAGAGTACAGTGTACTGTGTATAGTGCACAGTGCACAGAGTACAGTGTACCGTGTATAGTGCACGGTGCACAGCGTACAGTGTACCGTGTATAGTGCACAGCACACAGAGTACAGTGTACCGTGTAGTGCACAGTGCACAGAGTACAGTGTACCGTGTATAGTGCACAGTGCACAGAGTACAGTGTACCGTGTATAGTGCACAGTGCACAGAGTACAGTGTACCGTGTATAGTGGACAGTGCACAGAGTACAATGTACCGTGTATAGTGCACAGAGTACATTGTACCGTGTATAGTGTACAGTGCACAGAGTACAGTGCACAGAGTACAGTGTACCGTGTATAGTGAACATAGTACAGTGTACCGTGTATAGTGCACAGAGTACAGTGTACAGTGTTTAGTGCACAGTGCACAGAGTACAGTGTACCGTGTATAGTGCACAGTGCACAGAGTACAGTGTACCGTGTATAGTGCACAGTGCACAGAGTACAGTGTACCGTGTTTAGTGCACAGGGCATAGAGTAGAGTGTACCGTGTAAAGTGCAGAGTTGAGTGTACTGTGTATAGTGCACAGTGCACAGAGTACAGTGTACCGTGTATAGTGCACAGTGAACAGCGTACAGTGTACCGTGTATAGTGCACAGCACACAGAGTACAGTGTACCGTGTATAGTGCACAGTGCACAGAGTACAGTGCACCGTGTATAGTGCACAGTGCACAGAGTACAGTGTACCGTGTATAGTGCACGGTGCACAGAGTACAGTGTACCGTGTATAGTGCACAGTGCACAGAGTACAGTGTACCACGTATAGTGCACAGGGCACAGAGTACAGTGTACCGTGGATAGTGCACAGAGTACAGGGTACTGTGTATAGTGGACAGTGCACAGAGTACAGTGTACCGTGTATAGTGGACAGTGCACAGTGTACCATGTATAGTGAACAGAGTACAGTGTACCGTGTATAGTACAGAGTGCACAGAGTACAGTGTACCGTGTATAGTGCACAGAGTACAGTGTACCATTTATAATGCACAGTGCACAGAGTACAGTGTACTGTGTATAGTGCACAGCGTACAGTGTACCGTGTATAGTGCACAGTGCACAGAGTACAGTGTACTGTGTATAGTGCAGAGTGCAGAGTGCACAGAGTACAGTGTACCGTGTATAGTGCACAGCGCACAGAGTACAGTGTACCGTGTATAGTAAACAGTGCACAGAGTACAGTGTACCGTGTATAGTGCACAGTGCACAGAGTACAGTGTACCGTGTATAGTGCACAGTGCACAGAGTACAGTGTACCGTGTATAGTGCACAGTGCACAGTGCACAGAGTACAGTGTACCGTGTATAGTGCACAGCGCACAGAGTACAGTGTACTGTGTATAGTGCACAGAGTACTGTGTACCGTGTATGGTGTACAGTGCACAGAGTACAGTGTACCGTGTATAGTGCACAGTGCAGAGAGTTCAGTGTACCGTGTATTGTGCACAGAGTACAGTGTCCCGTGTATGGTGCACAGTACACAGAGTACAGTGTACCGTCTATAGTGCACAGAGTACAGTGTACCATGTATAGTGCACAGAGTACAGTGTACCGTGTATAGTGCACAGAGTAGAGTGTACCGTGTATAGTGCACAGTGCACAGAGTACAGTGTACCGTGCATAGTGCACAGTGCAGAGAGTACAGTGTACCGTGTATAGTGCACAGAGTACAGTGTACCGTGTATAGTGCAAAGAGTACAGTGTACCGTGTATAGTGCACAGAGTACAGTGTACCGTGTATAGTGCACAGTGCACAGAGTACAGTGTACCGTGTATAGAGCACAGTGCACTGTGTACCATGTATGGTGTACAGTGCACAGAGTACAGTGTACCTTGTATAGTGAACAGAGTACAGTGTGCCGTGTATAGTGCACAGAGTACAGTGTACCGTGTATAGTTCACAGTGCATAGAGTACAGTGTACCGTGTATAGTACACAGTGCACAGGGTACAGTGTACCGTGTATAGTGCACAGAGCACAGAGTACAGTGTACCGTGTTTAGTGCACAGGGCATAGAGTACAGTGTACCGTGTATAGTGCAGAGTACAGTGTACTGTGTATAGTGCACAGTGCACAGAGTACAGTGTACCGTGTATAGTGCATGGTGCACAGCGTGCAGTTTTCCGTGTATAGTGCACAGCACACAGAGCACAGTGTACCGTGTATAGTGCACAGTGCACAGAGTACAGTGTACCGTGTATAGTGCACAGTGCACAGAGTACAGTGTACCGTGTATAGTGCACAGTGCACAGAGTACAGTGTACCGTGTATAGTGGACAGTGCACAGAGTACAGTGTACCGTGTATAGTGCACAGAGTACAGTGTACCGTGTATAGTGTACAGTGCACAGAGTACAGTGCACAGAGTACAGTGTACCGTGTATAGTGAACATAGTACAGTGTACCGTGTATAGTGCACAGTGCACAGAGTACAGTGTACCGTGTATAGTGCACAGTGCACAGAGTACAGTGTACCGTGTATAGTGGACAGTGCACAGAGTACAGTGTACCGTGTATAGCGCACAGAGTACAGTGTACCGTGTATAGTGTACAGTGCACAGAGTACAGTGCACATAGTACAGTGTACCGTGTATAGTGAACATAGTACAGTGTACCGTGTATAGTGCACAGAGTACAGTGTACCGTGTTTAGTGCACAGTGCACAGAGTACAGTGTACCGTGTATAGTGCACAGTGCACAGAGTACAGTGTACCGTGTATAGTGCACAGTGCACAGAGTAAAGTGTACCGTGTTTAGTGCACAGGGCATAGAGTACAGTGTACCGTGTAAAGTGCAGAGTACAGTGTACTGTGTATAGTGCACAGTGCACAGAGTACAGTGTACCGTGTATAGTGCACAGTGAACAGCGTACAGTGTACCGTGTATAGTGCACAGCACACAGAGTACAGTGTACCGTGTATAGTGCACAGTGCACAGAGTACAGTGCACCGTGTATAGTGCACAGTGCACAGAGTACAGTGTACCGTGTATAGTGCACGGTGCACAGAGTACAGTGTACCGTGTATAGTGCACAGTGCACAGAGTACAGTGTACCACGTATAGTGCACAGGGCACAGAGTACAGTGTACCGTGGATAGTGCACAGAGTACAGGGTACTGTGTATAGTGGACAGTGCACAGAGTACAGTGTACCGTGTATAGTGTACAGTGCACAGTGTAGCATGTATAGTGAACAGAGTACAGTGTACCGTGTATAGTACACAGTGCACAGAGTACAGTGTACCGTGTATAGTGCACAGAGTACAGTGTACCGTTTATAGTGCACAGTGCACAGAGTACAGTGTACTGTGTATAGTGCACAGAGTACAGTCTACCGTGTATTAGAAAACAGTGCACAGTGCACAGAGTACAGTGTACCGTGTATCGTGCACAGTGCACAGAGTACAGTGTACCGTGTATAGTGCACAGTGCACAGTGCACAGAGTACAGTGTACCGTGTATAGTGCACAGCGCACAGAGTACAGTGTACCGTGTATAGTGCACAAGGTACTGTGTACCGTGTATGGTGTACAGTGCACAGGGTACAGTGTACCGTGTATAGTGAACAGAGTACAGTGTGCCGTGTATAGTGCACAGAGTACAGTGTACCGTGTATAGTTCACAGTGCACAGAGTACAGTGTACCGTGTATAGTGCACAGTGCACAGAGTACAGTGTACAGTGTATAGTGCACAGAGTACTGTGTACCGTGTATGGTGTACAGTGCACAGAGTACAGTGTACCGTGTATAGTGAACAGAGTACAGTGTGCCGTGTACAGTGCACAGAGTGCAGTGTACCGTGTATAGTGCACACAGTAGAGTGTACCGTGTATAGTGCACAGTGCACAGAGTACAGTGTACCGTGCATAGTGCACAGTGCAGAGAGTACAGTGTACTGTGTATAGTGCACAGAGTACAGTGTACCGTGTATAGTGAACAGAGTAAAGTGTACCGTGTATAGTGCACAGTGCACAGAGTACAGTGTACCGTGTATAGTACACAGGGCACAGGGTACAGTGTACCGTGTATAGTGCACAGTGCACAGAGTACAGTGTACCGTGTTTAGTGCACAGGGCATAGAGTACAGTGTACCGTGTATAGTGCACAGAGTACAGTGTACCGTGTATAGTGCACAGAGTACAGTGTACCGTGTATAGTGCACAGAGTAGAGTGTACCGTGTATAGTGCACAGTGCACAGAGTACAGTGTACCGTGCATAGTGCACAGTGCAGAGAGTACAGTGTACCGTTTATAGTGCACAGAGTACAGTGTACCGTGTATAGTGCAAAGAGTACAGTGTACCGTGTATAGTGCACAGAGTACAGTGTACCGTGTATAGTGCACAGTGCACAGAGTACAGTGTACCGTGTATAGAGCACAGTGCACTGAGTCCAGTGTACCGTGTATAGTGCACAGTGCACAGAGTACAGTGTACCGTGTATAGTGCACAGTGCACAGAGTACAGTGTACCGTGTATAGTGCACAGTGCACAGAGTACAGTGTACCATGTATAGTGCACAGCGCACAGAGTACAGTGTATATACCGTGTATATACCGTGTATATACCGTATATACTACTATACCGTGTATAGTGCACAGTGCACAGAGTACAGTGTACCGTGTATAGTGCACAGTGCACAGTGCACAGAGTACAGTGTACCGTGTATAGTGCACAGAGTACAGTGTACCGTGTATAGTGCACAGAGTAGAGTGTACCGTGTATAGTGCACAGTGCACAGAGTACAGTGTACCGTGCATAGTGCACAGTGCACTGAGTCCAGTGTACCGTGTATAGTGCACAGTGCACAGAGTACAGTGTACCGTGTATAGTGCACAGTGCACAGAGTACAGTGTACCGTGTATAGTGCACAGTGCACAGTGCACAGAGTACAGTGTACCGTGTATAGTGCACAGCGCACAGAGTACAGTGTACCGTGTATAGTGCACAGAGTACTGTGTACCGTGGATGGTGTACAGTGCAGAGAGTACAGTGTACCGTGTATAGTGAACAGAGTACAGTGTGCCGTGTATAGTGCACAGAGTACAGTGTACCGTGTATAGTGCACAGTGCACAGAGTACAGTGTACCGTGTATAGTACACAGTGCACAGGGTACAGTGTACCGTGTATAGCGCACAGTGCACAGAATACAGTGTACCGTGTTTAGTGCACAGGGCATAGAGTACAGTGTACCGTGTATAGTGCACAGAGTACTGTGTACCGTGTATAGTGCACAGAGTACAGTGTACCGTGTATAGTGCACAGAGTAGAGTGTACCGTGTATAGTGCACAGAGTACAGTGTACCGTGCATAGTGCACAGTGCAGAGAGTACAGTGTACCGTGTATAGTGCACAGAGTACAGTGTACCGTGTATAGTGAACAGAGTACAGTGTACCGTGTATAGTGCACAGTGCACAGAGTAAAGTGTACCGTGTATAGTACACAGTGCACAGGGTACAGTGTACCGTGTATAGTGCACAGTGCACAGAGTACAGTGTACTGTGTTTAGTGCACAGGGCATAGAGTACAGTGTACCGTGTATAGTGCACAGAGTACAGTGTACAGTGTATAGTGCACAGAGTACAGTGTACCGTGTATAGTGCACAGAGTAGAGTGTACCGTGTATAGTGCACAGTGCAGAGAGTACAGTGTACCGTGTATAGAGCACAGTGCACTGAGTCCAGTGTACCGTGTATAGTGCACAGAGTACTGTGTACCATGTATGGTGTACAGTGCACAGAGTACAGTGTACCGTGTATAGTGCACAGTGCACAGAGTACAGTGTACCGTGTATAGTGCACAGCGCACAGAGTACAGTGTATATACCGTGTATATACCGTGTATATACCGTGTATATACCGTATATACTACTATACCGTGTATAGTGCACAGTGCACAGAGTACAGTGTACCGTGTATAGTGCACAGTGCACAGTGCACAGAGTACAGTGTACCGTGTATAGTGCACAGTGCACAGTGCAAAGAGTACAGTGTACCGTGTATAGTGCACAGTGCACAGTGCACAGAGTACAGTGTACCGTGTATAGTGCACAGCGCACAGAGTACAGTGTACCGTGTATAGTGCACAGAGTACTGTGTACCGTGGATGGTGTACAGTGCAGAGAGTACAGTGTACCGTGTATAGTGAACAGAGTACAGTGTGCCGTGTATAGTGCACAGAGTACAGTGTACCGTGTATAGTGCACAGTGCACAGAGTACAGTGTACCGTGTATAGTACACAGTGCACAGGGTACAGTGTACCGTGTATAGCGCACAGTGCACAGAATACAGTGTACCGTGTTTAGTGCACAGGGCATAGAGTACAGTGTACCGTGTATAGTGCACAGAGTACTGTGTACCGTGTATAGTGCACAGAGTACAGTGTACCGTGTATAGTGCACAGAGTAGAGTGTACCGTGTATAGTGCACAGTGCACAGAGTACAGTGTACCGTGCATAGTGCACAGTGCAGAGAGTACAGTGTACCGTGTATAGTGCACAGAGTACAGTGTACCGTGTATAGTGAACAGAGTACAGTGTACCGTGTATAGTGCACAGTGCACAGAGTACAGTGTACCGTGTATAGTACACAGTGCACAGGGTACAGTGTACCGTGTATAGTGCACAGTGCACAGAGTACAGTGTACTGTGTTTAGTGCACAGGGCATAGAGTACAGTGTACCGTGTATAGTGCACAGAGTACAGTGTACAGTGTATAGTGCACAGAGTACAGTGTACCGTGTATAGTGCACAGAGTAGAGTGTACCGTGTATAGTGCACAGTGCAGAGAGTACAGTGTACCGTGTATAGAGCACAGTGCACTGAGTCCAGTGTACCGTGTATAGTGCACAGAGTACTGTGTACCGTGTATGGTGTACAGTGCACAGAGTACAGTGTACCGTGTATAGTGCACAGTGCACAGAGTACAGTGTACCGTGTATAGTGCACAGCGCACAGAGTACAGTGTATATACCGTGTATATACCGTGTATATACCGTGTATATACCGTATATACTACTATACCGTGTATAGTGCACAGTGCACAGAGTACAGTGTACCGTGTATAGTGCACAGTGCACAGTGCACAGAGTACAGTGTACCGTGTATAGTGCACAGAGTACAGTGTACTGTGTATAGTGCACAGAGTAGAGTGTACCGTGTATAGTGCACAGTGCACAGAGTATAGTGTACCGTGCATAGTGCACAGTGCACTGAGTCCAGTGTACCGTGTATAGTGCACAGTGCACAGAGTACAGTGTACCGTGTATAGTGCACAGTGCACAGAGTACAGTGTACCGTGTATAGTGCACAGCGCACAGAGTACAGTGTACCGTGTGTAGTGCACAGAGTACTGTGTACCGTGTATGGTGTACAGTGCACAGAGTACAGTGTACCGTGTATAGTGAACAGAGTACAGTGTGCCGTGTATAGTGCACAGAGTACAGTGTACCGTGTATAGTGCACAGTGCACAGAGTACAGTGTACCGTGTATAGTACACAGTGCACAGGGTACAGTGTACCGTGTATAGTGCACAGTGCACAGAGTACAGTGTACCGTGTTTAGTGCACAGGGCATAGAGTACAGTGTACCGTGTATAGTGCAGAGTACAGTGTACTGTGTATAGTGCACAGTGCACAGAGTACAGTGTACCGTGTATAGTGCACAGTGCACAGCATACAGTGTACCGTGTATAGTGCACAGCGCACAGAGTACAGTGTATATACCGTGTATATACCGTGTATATACCGTGTATATACCGTATATACTACTATACCGTGTATAGTGCACAGTGCACAGAGTACAGTGTACCGTGTATAGTGCACAGTGCACAGTGCACAGAGTACAGTGTACCGTGTATAGTGCACAGAGTACAGTGTACTGTGTATAGTGCACAGAGTAGAGTGTACCGTGTATAGTGCACAGTGCACAGAGTATAGTGTACCGTGCATAGTGCACAGTGCACTGAGTCCAGTGTACCGTGTATAGTGCACAGTGCACAGAGTACAGTGTACCGTGTATAGTGCACAGTGCACAGAGTACAGTGTACCGTGTATAGTGCACTGCGCACAGAGTACAGTGTACCGTGTGTAGTGCACAGAGTACTGTGTACCGTGTATGGTGTACAGTGCACAGAGTACAGTGTACCGTGTATAGTGAACAGAGTACAGTGTGCCGTGTATAGTGCACAGAGTACAGTGTACCGTGTATAGTGCACAGTGCACAGAGTACAGTGTACCGTGTATAGTACACAGTGCACAGGGTACAGTGTACCGTGTATAGTGCACAGTGCACAGAGTACAGTGTACCGTGTTTAGTGCACAGGGCATAGAGTACAGTGTACCGTGTATAGTGCAGAGTACAGTGTACTGTGTATAGTGCACAGTGCACAGAGTACAGTGTACCGTGTATAGTGCACAGTGCACAGCATACAGTGTACCGTGTATAGTGCACAGCACACAGAGTACAGTGTACCGTGTATAGTGCACAGTGCACAGAGTACAGTGTACCGTGTAAAGTGCACAGTGCACAGAGAACAGTGTACCGTATATAGTGCACAGTGCACAGAGTACAGTGTACCGTGTATAGTGCACAGTGCACAGAGTACAGTGTACCGTGTATAGTGCACAGAGTACAGTGTACCGTGTATAGTGCACAGTGCACAGTGCACAGAGTACAGTGTACCGTGTATAGTGCACAGTGCACAGTGCACAGAGTACAGTGTACTGTGTATAGTGCACAGTGCACAGAGTACAGTGTACCGTGTATAGTGCACAGTGCACAGCGTACAGTGTACTGTGTATAGTGCACACAACACAGAGTACAGTGTACCGTATATAGTGCACAGTGCACAGAGTACAGGGCACCGTGTATAGAGCACAGTGCACAGAGTACAGTGTACCGTGTTAGTGCACAGTGCACAGAGTACAGTGTACCGTGTATAGTGCACAGTGCACAGAGTACAGTGTACCACGTATAGTGCACAGGGCACAGAGTACAGTGTACCGTGGATAGTGCACAGAGTACAGGGTACTGTGTATAGTGGACAGTGCACAGAGTACAGTGTACCGTGTATAGTGCACAGTGCACAGTGTACCATGTGTAGTGAACAGAGTACAGTGTACCGTGTATAGTACACAGTGCACAGAGTACAGTGTACCGTGTATAGTGCACAGAGTACAGTGTACCGTTTATAGTGCACAGTGCACAGAGTACAGTGTACTGTGTATAGTGCACAGAGTACAGTGTACCGTGTATTAGAAAACAGTGCACAGTGCACAGAGTACAGTGTACCGTGTATAGTGCACAGTGCACAGAGTACAGTGTACCGTGTATAGTGCACAGCGCACAGAGTACAGTGTACCGTGTATAGTGCACAGAGTACTGTGTACCATGTATGGTGTACAGTGCACAGAGTACAGTGTACCGTGTATAGTGAACAGAGTAGAGTGTGCCGTGTATAGTGCACAGAGTACAGTGTACCGTGTATAGTGTACAGTGCACAGAGTACAGTGCACAGAGTACAGTGTACCGTTTATAGTGAACATAGTACAGTGTACTGTGTATAGTGCACATAGTACAGTGTACCGTGTTTAGTGCACAGTGCACAGAGTACAGTGTACCGTGTATAGTGCACAGTGCACAGAGTACAGTGTACCGTGTATAGTACACAGTGCACAGGGTACAGTGTACGATGTATAGTGCACAGTGCACAGAGTACAGTATACCGTGTATAGTGCACAGAGTACTGTGTACCGTGTATGGTGTACAGTGCACAGAGCACAGTGTACCGTGTATAGTGAACAGAGTACAGTGTGCCGTGTATAGTGCACAGAGTACAGTGTACCGTGTATAGTGCACAGTGCACAGAGTACAGTGTACCGTGTATAGTACACAGTGAACAGGGTACAGTGTACCGTGTATAGTGCACAGTGCACAGAGTACAGTGTACTGTGTTTAGTGCACAGGGCATAGAGTACAGTGTACCGTGTATAGTGCACAGAGTACTGTGTACCGTGTATGGTGTACAGTGCACAGAGTACAGTGTACCGTGTATAGTGCACAGTGCAGAGAGTACAGTGTACCGTGTATTCTGGAGAGAGTACAGTGTACCGTGTATGGTGCACAGTGCAAAGAGTACAGTGTACCGTGTATAGTGCACAGAGTACAGTGTACCGGGTATAGTGCACAGAGTACAGTGTACCGTGTATAGTGCACAGAGTAGAGTGTACCGTGTATAGTGCACAGTGCACAGAGTACAGTGTACCGTGCATAGTGCACAGTGCAGAGAGTACAGTGTACCGTGTATAGTGCACAGGGTACAGTGTACCGTGTATAGTGCAAAGAGTACAGTGTACCGCGTATAGTGCACAGAGTACAGTGTACCATGTATAGTGCACAGTGCACAGAGTACAGTGTACCGTGTTTAGTGCACAGGGCATAGAGTACAGTGTACCGTGTATAATGCGCAGAGTACTGTGTACCGTGTATGGTGTACAGTGCACAGAGTACAGTGTACCGTGTATAGTGCACAGTGCACAGTGCACAGAGTACAGTGTACCGTGTATAGTGCACAGCGCACAGAGTACAGTGTACCGTGTATAGTGCACAGAGTACTGTGTACCGTGGATGGTGTACAGTGCAGAGAGTACAGTGTACCGTGTATAGTGAACAGAGTACAGTGTGCCGTGTATAGTGCACAGAGTACAGTGTACCGTGTATAGTGCACAGTGCACAGAGTACAGTGTACCGTGTATAGTACACAGTGCACAGGGTACAGTGTACCGTGTATAGCGCACAGTGCACAGAATACAGTGTACCGTGTTTAGTGCACAGGGCATAGAGTACAGTGTACCGTGTATAGTGCACAGAGTACTGTGTACCGTGTATAGTGCACAGAGTACAGTGTACCGTGTATAGTGCACAGAGTAGAGTGTACCGTGTATAGTGCACAGTGCACAGAGTACAGTGTACCGTGCATAGTGCACAGTGCAGAGAGTACAGTGTACCGTGTATAGTGCACAGAGTACAGTGTACCGTGTATAGTGAACAGAGTACAGTGTACCGTGTATAGTGCACAGTGCACAGAGTACAGTGTACCGTGTATAGTACACAGTGCACAGGGTACAGTGTACCGTGTATAGTGCACAGTGCACAGAGTACAGTGTACTGTGTTTAGTGCACAGGGCATAGAGTACAGTGTACCGTGTATAGTGCACAGAGTACAGTGTACAGTGTATAGTGCACAGAGTACAGTGTACCGTGTATAGTGCACAGAGTAGAGTGTACCGTGTATAGTGCACAGTGCAGAGAGTACAGTGTACCGTGTATAGAGCACAGTGCACTGAGTCCAGTGTACCGTGTATAGTGCACAGAGTACTGTGTACCGTGTATGGTGTACAGTGCACAGAGTACAGTGTACCGTGTATAGTGCACAGTGCACAGAGTACAGTGTACCGTGTATAGTGCACAGCGCACAGAGTACAGTGTATATACCGTGTATATACCGTGTATATACCGTGTATATACCGTATATACTACTATACCGTGTATAGTGCACAGTGCACAGAGTACAGTGTACCGTGTATAGTGCACAGTGCACAGTGCACAGAGTACAGTGTACCGTGTATAGTGCACAGAGTACAGTGTACTGTGTATAGTGCACAGAGTAGAGTGTACCGTGTATAGTGCACAGTGCACAGAGTATAGTGTACCGTGCATAGTGCACAGTGCACTGAGTCCAGTGTACCGTGTATAGTGCACAGTGCACAGAGTACAGTGTACCGTGTATAGTGCACAGTGCACAGAGTACAGTGTACCGTGTATAGTGCACAGCGCACAGAGTACAGTGTACCGTGTGTAGTGCACAGAGTACTGTGTACCGTGTATGGTGTACAGTGCACAGAGTACAGTGTACCGTGTATAGTGAACAGAGTACAGTGTGCCGTGTATAGTGCACAGAGTACAGTGTACCGTGTATAGTGCACAGTGCACAGAGTACAGTGTACCGTGTATAGTACACAGTGCACAGGGTACAGTGTACCGTGTATAGTGCACAGTGCACAGAGTACAGTGTACCGTGTTTAGTGCACAGGGCATAGAGTACAGTGTACCGTGTATAGTGCAGAGTACAGTGTACTGTGTATAGTGCACAGTGCACAGAGTACAGTGTACCGTGTATAGTGCACAGTGCACAGCATACAGTGTACCGTGTATAGTGCACAGCGCACAGAGTACAGTGTATATACCGTGTATATACCGTGTATATACCGTGTATATACCGTATATACTACTATACCGTGTATAGTGCACAGTGCACAGAGTACAGTGTACCGTGTATAGTGCACAGTGCACAGTGCACAGAGTACAGTGTACCGTGTATAGTGCACAGAGTACAGTGTACTGTGTATAGTGCACAGAGTAGAGTGTACCGTGTATAGTGCACAGTGCACAGAGTATAGTGTACCGTGCATAGTGCACAGTGCACTGAGTCCAGTGTACCGTGTATAGTGCACAGTGCACAGAGTACAGTGTACCGTGTATAGTGCACAGTGCACAGAGTACAGTGTACCGTGTATAGTGCACAGCGCACAGAGTACAGTGTACCGTGTGTAGTGCACAGAGTACTGTGTACCGTGTATGGTGTACAGTGCACAGAGTACAGTGTACCGTGTATAGTGAACAGAGTACAGTGTGCCGTGTATAGTGCACAGAGTACAGTGTACCGTGTATAGTGCACAGTGCACAGAGTACAGTGTACCGTGTATAGTACACAGTGCACAGGGTACAGTGTACCGTGTATAGTGCACAGTGCACAGAGTACAGTGTACCGTGTTTAGTGCACAGGGCATAGAGTACAGTGTACCGTGTATAGTGCAGAGTACAGTGTACTGTGTATAGTGCACAGTGCACAGAGTACAGTGTACCGTGTATAGTGCACAGTGCACAGCATACAGTGTACCGTGTATAGTGCACAGCACACAGAGTACAGTGTACCGTGTATAGTGCACAGTGCACAGAGTACAGTGTACCGTGTAAAGTGCACAGTGCACAGAGAACAGTGTACCGTATATAGTGCACAGTGCACAGAGTACAGTGTACCGTGTATAGTGCACAGTGCACAGAGTACAGTGTACCGTGTATAGTGCACAGAGTACAGTGTACCGTGTATAGTGCACAGTGCACAGTGCACAGAGTACAGTGTACCGTGTATAGTGCACAGTGCACAGTGCACAGAGTACAGTGTACTGTGTATAGTGCACAGTGCACAGAGTACAGTGTACCGTGTATAGTGCACAGTGCACAGCGTACAGTGTACTGTGTATAGTGCACACAACACAGAGTACAGTGTACCGTATATAGTGCACAGTGCACAGAGTACAGGGCACCGTGTATAGAGCACAGTGCACAGAGTACAGTGTACCGTGTTAGTGCACAGTGCACAGAGTACAGTGTACCGTGTATAGTGCACAGTGCACAGAGTACAGTGTACCACGTATAGTGCACAGGGCACAGAGTACAGTGTACCGTGGATAGTGCACAGAGTACAGGGTACTGTGTATAGTGGACAGTGCACAGAGTACAGTGTACCGTGTATAGTGCACAGTGCACAGTGTACCATGTGTAGTGAACAGAGTACAGTGTACCGTGTATAGTACACAGTGCACAGAGTACAGTGTACCGTGTATAGTGCACAGAGTACAGTGTACCGTTTATAGTGCACAGTGCACAGAGTACAGTGTACTGTGTATAGTGCACAGAGTACAGTGTACCGTGTATTAGAAAACAGTGCACAGTGCACAGAGTACAGTGTACCGTGTATAGTGCACAGTGCACAGAGTACAGTGTACCGTGTATAGTGCACAGCGCACAGAGTACAGTGTACCGTGTATAGTGCACAGAGTACTGTGTACCATGTATGGTGTACAGTGCACAGAGTACAGTGTACCGTGTATAGTGAACAGAGTAGAGTGTGCCGTGTATAGTGCACAGAGTACAGTGTACCGTGTATAGTGT
This sequence comes from Meandrina meandrites, assembly GCA_963693305.1. Classification (NCBI taxonomy): domain Eukaryota; kingdom Metazoa; phylum Cnidaria; class Anthozoa; order Scleractinia; family Meandrinidae; genus Meandrina; species Meandrina meandrites. Next base: position 68,040,649 of record OY855903.1, read on the forward strand.
ACAGTGCACAGAGTACAGTGCACAGAGTACAGTGTACCGTTTATAGTGAACATAGTACAGTGTACTGTGTATAGTGCACATAGTACAGTGTACCGTGTTTAGTGCACAGTGCACAGAGTACAGTGTACCGTGTATAGTGCACAGTGCACAGAGTACAGTGTACCGTGTATAGTACACAGTGCACAGGGTACAGTGTACGATGTATAGTGCACAGTGCACAGAGTACAGTATACCGTGTATAGTGCACAGAGTACTGTGTACCGTGTATGGTGTACAGTGCACAGAGCACAGTGTACCGTGTATAGTGAACAGAGTACAGTGTGCCGTGTATAGTGCACAGAGTACAGTGTACCGTGTATAGTGCACAGTGCACAGAGTACAGTGTACCGTGTATAGTACACAGTGAACAGGGTACAGTGTACCGTGTATAGTGCACAGTGCACAGAGTACAGTGTACTGTGTTTAGTGCACAGGGCATAGAGTACAGTGTACCGTGTATAGTGCACAGAGTACTGTGTACCGTGTATGGTGTACAGTGCACAGAGTACAGTGTACCGTGTATAGTGCACAGTGCAGAGAGTACAGTGTACCGTGTATTCTGGAGAGAGTACAGTGTACCGTGTATGGTGCACAGTGCAAAGAGTACAGTGTACCGTGTATAGTGCACAGAGTACAGTGTACCGGGTATAGTGCACAGAGTACAGTGTACCGTGTATAGTGCACAGAGTAGAGTGTACCGTGTATAGTGCACAGTGCACAGAGTACAGTGTACCGTGCATAGTGCACAGTGCAGAGAGTACAGTGTACCGTGTATAGTGCACAGGGTACAGTGTACCGTGTATAGTGCAAAGAGTACAGTGTACCGCGTATAGTGCACAGAGTACAGTGTACCATGTATAGTGCACAGTGCACAGAGTACAGTGTACCGTGTTTAGTGCACAGGGCATAGAGTACAGTGTACCGTGTATAATGCGCAGAGTACTGTGTACCGTGTATGGTGTACAGTGCACAGAGTACAGTGTACCGTGTATAGTGCACAGTTCAGAGAGTACAGTGTACCGTGTATTGTGCACAGAGTACAGTGTACCGTGTATGGTGCACAGTGCACAGAGTACAGTGTACCGTGTATAGTGCACAGAGTACAGTGTACCGTGTATAGTGCAAAGAGTACAGTGTACCGTGTATAGTGCACAGAGTAGAGTGTACCGTGTATAGTGCACAGTGCACAGAGTACAGTGTACCGTGCATAGTGCACAGTGCAGAGAGTACAATGTACCGTGTATAGTGCACAGAGTACAGTGTACCGTGTATATAGTGCAAAGAGTACAGTGTACCGTGTATAGTGCACAGAGTACAGTGTACCGTGTATAGTGCACAGTGCACAGAGTACAGTGTACCGTGTATAGAGCAGAGTGCACTGAGTCCAGTGTACCGTGTACAGTGCAGAGTGCACAGAGTACAGTGTACCGTGTATAGTGCACAGTGCACAGAGTACAGTGTACCGTGTATAGTGCAGAGTGCAAAGTGCACAGAGTACAGTGTACCGTGTATAGTGGACAGCGCACAGAGTACAGTGTATATACCGTGTATATACCGTGTATATACCGTATATACTACTATACCGTGTATAGTGCACAGTGCACAGAGTACAGTGTACCGTGTATAGTGCACAGTGCACAGTGCACAGAGTACAATGTACCGTGTATAGTGCACAGAGTACAGTGTACCGTGTATAGTGCACAGAGTAGAGTGTACCGTGTATAGTGCACAGTGCACAGAGTACAGTGTACCGTGCATAGTGCACAGTGCACTGAGTCCAGTGTACAGTGTATAGTGCACAGTGCACAGAGTAGAGTGTACCGTGTATAGGGCACAGTGCACAGAGTACAGTGTACCGTGTATAGTGCACAGAGTAGAGTGTACCGTGTATAGTGCACAGTGCACAGAGTACAGTGTACTGTGCATAGTGCACAGTGCACTGAGTCCAGTGTACAGTGTATAGTGCACAGTGCACAGAGTACAGTGTACCGTGTATAGTGCACAGTGCACAGCGTACAGTGTACCGTGTATAGTGCACAGCACACAGAGTACAGTGTACCGTGTATAGTGCACAGTGCACAGAGTACAGTGTACCGTGTATAGTGCACAGTGCACAGAGTACAGTGTACCGTGTATAGTGCACAGTGCACAGAGTACAGTGTACCGTGTATAGTGCACAGTGCACAGAGTATAGTGTACCGTGTATAGTGCACAGAGTACAGTGTACCGTGTATAGTGCACAGAGTACAGTGTACCGTGTTTAGTGCAGAGTGCACAGAGTACAGTGTACCGTGTATAGTGCACAGTGCACAGAGTACAGTGTACCGTGTATACGTGGGGGGGGGGGGGCACTTCCTATAAATGGGCTAATGGGGATGTGCCGCTGGATGGGGTCGCATTTTCACGACAGGACTGACTATAATGGGGCCGCTTTTTCAAGCACTTTTTATAGGGTGACTAGAATGGGGTCACAGTTTTCTGGGATTTTGAAGGTAAGAAAATTCTGGCAAGTTGTGATTTATGAACGGAAAGATTCGCCAAAAAGAAAAAGTTACCGTATTCATTGCTGTTGTTTAATATTTGACAAACGGCTCCCATTACGTGACTAAGTTGGGGTCATGAAAATTACATTTACCCAAAAGTGACTAAGATGGGGTCTATAATTGGCCATAGAATATGACTATAATGGGGTAGGGGTTCTGAGAGGCTAGCGGCACATACCCAACAAAGATTGGCCCAAGTAACCCCCCCGGGCGTGTATAGTGCACAGTGCACAGAGTACAGTGTACCGTGTTTAGTGCACAGGGCATAGAGTACAGTGTACCGTGTAAAGTGCAGAGTACAGTGTACTGTGTATAGTGCACAGTGCACAGAGTACAGTGTACCGTGTATAGTGCAAAGTGCACAGCGTACAGTGTACCGTGTATAGTGCACAGCACACAGAGTACAGTGTACCGTGTATAGTGCACAGTGCACAGAGTACAGTGCACCGTGTATAGTGCACAGTGCACAGAGTACAGTGTACTGTGTATAGTGCACGGTGCACAGAGTACAGTGTACCGTGTATAGTGCACAGTGCACAGAGTACAGTGTACCACGTATAGTGCACAGGGCACAGAGTACAGTGTACCGTGGATAGTGCACAGAGTACAGGGTACTGTGTATAGTGGACAGTGCACAGAGTACAGTGTACCGTGTATAGTGCACAGTGCACAGTGTACCATGTAGAGTGAACAGAGTAAAGTGTACCGTGTATAGTACACAGTGCACAGAGTACAGTGTACCGTGTATAGTGCACAGAGTACAGTGTACCGTTTATAGTGCACAGTGCACAGAGTACAGTGTACTGTGTATAGTGCACAGAAAAGAGTGTACCGTGTATACTGCACAGTGCACAGAGTACAGTGTACCGTGTATAGAGCACAGTGCACTGAGTCCAGTGTACCGTGTATAGTGCACAGTGCACAGAGTACAGTGTACCGTGTATAGTGCACAGTGCACAGAGTACAGTGTACCGTGTATAGTGCACAGTGCACAGTGCACAGAGTACAGTGTACCGTGTATAGTGCACAGCGCACAGAGTACAGTGTATACACCGTGTATATACCGTGTATATACCGTATATACTACTATACCGTGTATAGTGCACAGTGCACAGAGTACAGTGTACCGTGTATAGTGCACAGTGCACAGTGCACAGAGTACAGTGTACCGTGTATAGTGCAAAGAGTACAGTGTACTGTGTATAGTGCACAGAGTAGAGTGTACCGTGTATAGTGCACAGTGCACAGAGTACAGTGTACCGTGCATAGTGCACAGTGCACTGAGTCCAGTGTACCGTGTATAGTGCACAGTGCACAGAGTACAGTGTACCGTGTATAGTGCACAGTGCACAGAGTACAGTGTACCGTGTATAGTGCACAGTGCACAGTGCACAGAGTACAGTGTACCGTGTATAGTGCACAGTGCACAGTGCACAGAGTACAGTGTACCGTGTATAGTGCACAGCGCACAGAGTACAGTGTACCGTGTATAGTGCAGAGAGTACAGTGTACCGTGTATAGTGAACAGAGTACAGTGTGCCGTGTATAGTACACAGAGTACAGTGTACCGTGTATAGTGCACAGTGCACAGAGTACAGTGTACCGTGTATAGTACACAGTGCACAGGGCACAGTGTACCGTGTATAGTGCACAGTGCACAGAGTACAGTGTACCGTGTTTAGTGCACAGGGCATAGAGTACAGTGTACCGTGTATAGTGCAGAGTACAGTGTACTGTGTATAGTGCACAGTGCAAAGAGTACAGTGTACCGTGTATAGTGCACAGTGCACAGCATACAGTGTACCGTGTATAGTGCACAGCACACAGAGTACAGTGTACCGTGTATAATGCACAGTGCACAGAGTACAGTGTACCGTGTATAGTGCACAGTGCACAGAGTACAGTGTACCGTGTATAGTGCACAGTGCACAGAGTACAGTGTACCGTGTATAGTGCACAGTGCACAGAGTACAGTGTACCGTGTATAGTGCACAGAGTACAGTGTACCGTGTATAGTGTACAGTGCACAGAGTACAGTGCACAGAGTACAGTGTACCGTGTATAGTGAACATAGTACAGTGTACCGTGTATAGTGCACAGTGCACAGAGTACAGTGTACCGTGTATAGTACACAGTGCACAGGGTACAGTGTACCGTGTATAGTGCACAGTGCATAGAGTACAGTGTACTGTGTTTAGTGCACAGGGCATAGAGTACAGTGCACCGTGTATAGTGCAGAGTACAGTGTACTGTGTATAGTGCACAGTGCACAGAGTACAGTGTACCGTGTATAGTGCACAGTGCACAGCGTACAGTGTACGGTGTATAGTGCACAGCACACAGAGTACAGTGTACCGTGTATAGTGCACAGTGCACAGAGTACAGTGTACCGTGTATAGTGCACAGTGCACAGAGTACAGTGTACCGTGTATAGTGCACAGTGCACAGAGTACAGTGTACCGTGTATAGTGCACAGTGCACAGTGCACAGAGTACAGTGTACCGTGTATAGTGCACAGAGTACAGTGTACCGCGTATAGTGTACAGTGCACAGAGTACAGTGCACAGAGTACAGTGTACCGTGTATAGTGAACATAGTACAGTGTACAGTGTATAGTGCACAGAGTACAGTGTACCGTGTTTAGTGCACAGTGCACAGAGTACAGTGTACCATGTATAGTGCACAGTGCACAGAGTACAGTGTACCGTGTATAGTGCACAGTGCACAGAGTACAGTGTACCGTTTTTAGTGCACAGGGCATAGAGTACAGTGTACCGTGTATAGTGCAGAGTACAGTGTACTGTGTATAGTGCACAGTGGACAGAGTACAGTGTACCGTGTATAGTGCACAGTGCACATAGTACAGTGTACCGTGTTTAGTGCACAGGGCATAGAGTACAGTGTACCGTGTATAGTGCAGAGTACAGTGTACTGTGTATAGTGCACAGTGCACAGAGTACAGTGTACCGTGTATAGTGCTCAGCACACAGAGTACAGTGTACCGTGTATAGTGCACAGCACACAGAGTACAGTGTACCGTGTATAGTGCACAGTGCACAGAGTACAGTGCACCGTGTATAGTGCACAGTGCACAGAGTACAGTGTACCGTGTATAGTGCACAGTGCACAGAGTACAGTGTACAGTGTATAGTGCACAGTGCACAGTGCACAGAGTACAGTGTACCGTGTATAGTGCACAGCGCACAGAGTACAGTGTACCGTGTATAGTGCACAGAGTACTGTGTACCGTGTATGGTGTACAGTGCACAGAGTATAGTGTACCGTGTATAGTGAACAGAGTACAGTGTGTCGTGTATAGTACACAGTGCACAGGGTACAGTGTACCGTGTATAGTGCACAGTGCACAGAGTACAGTGTACCGTGTTTAGTGCACAGGGCATAGAGTACAGTGTACCGTGTATAGTGCAGAGTACAGTGTACTGTGTATAGTGCACAGTGCACAGAGTACAGTGTACCGTGTATAGTACACAGTGCACAGGGTACAGTGTACCGTGTATAGTGCACAGTGCACAGAGTACAGTGTACCGTGTTTAGTGCACAGGGCATAGAGTACAGTGTACCGTGTATAGTGCAGAGTACAGTGTACTGTGTATAGTGCGCAGTGCACAGAGTACAGTGTACCGTGTATAGTGCACAATGCACAGAGTACAGTGTACCGTGTTTAGTGCACAGGGCATAGAGTACAGTGTACAGTGTACCGTGTATAGTGCAGAGTACAGTGTACTGTGTATAGTGCACAGTGCACAGAGTACAGTGTACCGTGTATAGTGCACAGTGCACAGCGTACAGTGTACCGTGTATAGTGCACAGCACACAGAGTACAGTGTACCGTGTATAGTGCACAGTGCACAGAGTACAGTGTACCGTGTATAGTACACAGTGCACAGGGTACAGTGTACCGTGTAAAGTGCACAGTGCACAGAGTACAGTGTACCGTGTATAGTGCACAGTGCACAGAGTACAGTGTACCGTGTATAGTGCACAGTGCACAGAGTACAGTGTACCGTGTAAAGTGCACAGTGCACAGAGTACAGTGTACCGTGTATAGTGCACAGAGTACAGTGTACCGTGTATAGTGTACAGTGCACAGAGTACAGTGCACAGAGTACAGTGTACCGTGTATAGTGAACATATTACAGTGTACCGTGCATAGTGCACAGAGTACAGTGTACCGTGTTTAGTGCACAGTGCACAGAGTACAGTGTACCGTGTATAGTGCACAGTGCACAGAGTACAGTGTACCGTGTATAGTGCACAGTGCACAGAGTACAGTGTACCGTGTTTAGTGCACAGGGCATAGAGTACAGTGTACCGTGTAAAGTGCAAAGTACAGTGTACTGTGTATAGTGCACAGTGCACAGAGTACAGTGTACCGTGTAGAGTGCACAGTGCACAGCGTACAGTGTACCGTGTATAGTGCACAGCACACAGAGTACAGTGTACCGTGTATAGTGCACAGTGCACAGAGTACAGTGCACCGTGTATAGTGCACAGTGCACAGAGTACAGTGTACCGTGTATAGTGCACAGTGCACAGAGTACAGTGTACCACGTATAGTGCACAGGGCACAGAGTACAGTGTACCGTGGATAGTGCACAGAGTACAGGGTACTGTGTATAGTGGACAGTGCACAGAGTACAGTGTACCGTGTATAGTGCACAGTGCACAGTGTACCATGTATAGTGAACAGAGTACAGTGTACCGTGTATAGTACACAGTGCACAGAGTACCGTGTACCGTGTATAGTGCACAGAGTACAGTGTACCGTGTATAGTGTACAGTGCACAGAGTACAGTGCACAGAGTACAGTGTACTGTGTATAGTGAACAGTGCACAGAGTACAGTGTACCGTGTATAGTGCACAGTGCACAGAGTACAGTGTACCGTGTTTAGTGCACAGGGCATAGAGTACAGTGTACCGTGTATAGTGCAGAGTACAGTGTACTGTGTATAGTGCACAGTGCACAGAGTACAGTGTACCGTTTATAGTGCACAGTGCACAGCGTACAGTGTACCGTGTATAGTGCACAGCACACAGAGTACAGTGTACCGTGTATAGTGCACAGTGCACAGAGTACAGTGTACCGTGTATAGTGCACAGTGCACAGAGTACAGTGTACCGTGTATAGTGCACAGTGCACAGAGTACAGTGTACCACGTATAGTGCACAGGGCACAGAGTACAGTGTACCGTGGATAGTGCACAGAGTACAGGGTACTGTGTATAGTGGACAGTGCACAGAGTACAGTGTACCGTGTATAGTGCACAGTGCACAGTGTACCATGTATAGTGAACAGAGTACAGTGTACCGTGTATAGTACACAGTGCACAGAGTACAGTGTACCGTGTATAGTGCACAGAGTACAGTGTACCGTTTATAGTGCACAGTGCACAGAGTACAGTGTACTGTGTATAGTGCACAGAGTACAGTGTACCGTGTATTAGAAAACAGTGCACAGTGCACAGAGTACAGTGTACCGTGTATAGGGCACAGTGCACAGAGTACAGTGTACCGTGTATAGTGCACAGAGTACAGTGTACCGTGTATAGTGCAAAGTGCACAGAGTACAATGTACCGTGTATAGTGCACAGTGTAGAGTGTACAGTGTATAGTGCACAGTGCACAGAGTACAGTGTACCGTGTATAGTGGACAGTGCCCCTGAGACAAGCAGTTGCCTTGGTCGCTCTGGCTCGCCCTGCAGGCAATCTGGAACCACCAAACTTGACATGGTCATGGCCAGAGAATTGGTCTAGGTAGTGGCGTTGTCCGTTTCCTTGTATCTTGTCGTGGGCCGGAGCGCCATCCACCGGATCTACCGGCAAGTAAGTGTGAAATGGCCAAAGTGAATTGCCGTAGGCCGCTGAGACCAGCCGTTGCCTTGGTCTCTCTGGCTCCGCCTGCAGGCAAGCTGGAGCCACCAAACTTCTCATGGTCATGGCCAGATGATTGGTCTAGGTACTGACCTTGTCCGTTTTCTAGTAACTTGTCGTGGGGCGGAGCGTTACCTACCGGATCTACGGGCAGGTAAGTGTGAAATGGCCAAAGTGAATTGCTGTAGGCTCCTGAGACAAGCAGTTGCCTTGGTCGCTCTGGCCCGGCCTGCAGGAAAGCTGGAACAACCAAACTTGGCATGATCATGGCCAGAGGATGGGTCTAGGTACTGGCGTTGTCCGTTTCCTCGTATCTTGTCGTGGACCGGAGCGCCACCCACCGGATCTACCGGCAAGTAAGTGTGAAATGGCCAAAGTGAAATGCTGTAGGCCCCTGTGACCAGGAGTTGTCTTGGTCACTCTGGCTCGGCCTGTAGGGAAGCTGGAGTCACCAATCTTGGCATGGTAGTGGCCAAAGCATTTGTCCAGGTACTGGCGTTGTCTGTTTCCTCGTATCTTGTCGTGGGCCGGAGCGCCATCCACCGGATCTACCGGCAAGTAAGTGTGAAATGGCCAAAGTGAATTGCTGTTGGCCGCTGAGACCAGCCATTGCCTTGGTCGCTCTGGCTCCGCCTGCAGGCAAGCTGGAGCCACCAAACTTCTCATGATCATGGCCAGAGGATTGGTCTAGGTACTGAACTTGTCCGTTTTCTCGTATCTCGTCGTGGGCCGGAGCGTTACCCACCGGATCTACCGGTAGGGAAGTGTGAAATGGCCAAAGTGAATTGCTGTAGGCCCCTGAGACAAGCAGTTGCCTTGGTCGCTCTGGCCCGGCCTGCAGGAAATCAAGAACAACCAAACTTGGCATGGTCATGGCCAGAGGATGGGTCGAGGTACTGGCGTTGTTCGTTTCCTCGTATCTTGTCGTGGGCCGGAGCGCCAGCCACCGGATCTACCGACAAGTAAGTGTGAAATGGCCAAAGTGAAATGCTGTAGGCCCCTGTGACCAGCCGTTGCCTTGGTCACTCTGGCTCGGCCTGTAGGGAAGCTGGAGCCACCAAACTTGGCATGGTAAAGGCCAAAGCATTTGTCTAGGAACTGGGGTTGTGCGTTTCCTCGTATCTTATCCTGGGCCGGAGCGCCATCCACCGGATCTACCGGCAAGTAAGTGTGAAATGGCCAAAGTGAATTGCTGTAGGCCCCTGAGACCAGCAGTTGCCTTGGTCGCTCTGGCTCAGCCTGTAGGGAAGCTGGAGCCACCAAACTTGGCATGATAATGGCCAAGGGATTTGTCTAGGTACTGGCGTTGTCCGTTTCCTCGTATCTGGTCGTGGTCCGGAGTGCCACCCACCGGATCTACCGGCAAGTAAGTGTGAAATGGCCAAAGTGAATTGCTGTAGGCCCCTGAGACCAGCAGTTGCCTTGGTCACTCTGGCTCGGCGTGCAGGCAAGCTGGAACAACCAAACTTGGCATGATCATGGCCAGGCGATTGGTCTAGGTACTAGCGTTGTCCGTTTTCTCGTATTTTGTCTTGGTCCGGAGCGCTACCCACCGGATCTACCGGCAAGTAAGTGTGAAATGGCCAAAGTGAATTGCTGTAGGCCCCTGAGACCAGCAGTTGCCTTGGTCACTCTGGCTCGGCGTGCAAGCAAGCTGGAACAACCAAACTTGGCATGATCATGGCCAGGCGATTGGTCTAGGTACTAGCGTTGTCCGTTTTCTCGTATTTTGTCTTGGACCGGAGCGCTACCCACCGGATCTACCGGCAAGTAAGTGTGAAATGGCCAAAGTGAATTGCTGTAAGCCCCTGAGACCAGCAGTTGCTTTTGTCGCTTTAGCTCGGCCTGCTATCAAGCTGGAGCAACTAAACTTCCTATGGTCATGGCCAGCGGATTGGTCTAGGTACTGGCGTTGTCCGTTTTCTCGTATCTTGTCGTGAACCGGAGCACCACCCACCGGATCTACCGGCAAGTAAGTGTGAAATGGCCAAAGTGAATTGCTGTAGGGCCCTGAGACCAGCAGTTGCCTTGGTCGCTCTGGCTCGGCCTGCAGGCAAGCTGGAACCACTAAACTTGGTATGGTCATGGCCAGAGAATTGGTCTAGGTACTGGCGTTGTCCGTTTTCTCGCATCTTGTCGTGGGCCGGAGCGCCACCCACCTTTAATGCATAGTTTCCTTCAATGAACATTTTCTCTTTTCTCTCTGTTAATGTAATTGAAGTTCAGTTACTGAAGGAAAACTGTGACATAGTCACATATTTTTTTGTATGAATTACTTTTATTTAGCATTTCTCCAAGATAATGTCTAACAATCCTATTATGTACAAGTACATATAAACATCAATACCTAATGGGCTTGTACCTATAACAATAAAGATTAAAGTCGCAAGTAACAAGAAGTAACTGTATCTCAACCTGAAAGTTACATATGTCATCTAACATAGACATCAAGATATCTTACAACCCTCAAGTACATAATTTGTACAAGTACATTTTAACTTCAACTCCTAATGGGCTTGTACCTATACGTCCACTATACGTCTCATTCTAACAGTTATCTTTTTTGCTGCAACACATGTGGCAATTTTCGCCATTAAAGGTGACTGACAGTAGTTACACCCAGTTTCATCCTGTTTTTTGGGGGGACCACAAAAACAAAATTCCCTGGTTTAAGACCTTTTAAGAATGTACTGCAATTTTGTTTTGGAATACTTAACCAAATGTGGGTTTTATTACCTGAGCCAGATAAGGGACATATGTTCATGTAAGAACACCTTCTCCTATCTTTCCCTGGGAAGAGAAAACTCTGCATAATTTGCAAGTTTCTTGTGTTTGGCTTCCCCCCCTTGCATGGTGTTTATGCCCAGACCACTCCCAAATGCACCGAACAAGGACCTGGAATGATATGGGACAGATAAACCCACTGTCCACTTGCTAAGGGTGACACTGGTAGAAAACAGTGAACTGCAAAAAAAATACTCCTGACAGGATTTCTCTAAGTCATAAATGCCCTTTTGGTCAATAACAGTTACTCTGTTCATGAGTAAGAAGGCATTTCTGAGTTTGAGACCAGAAAATGCAAGAGCATACAGCTTAACATTCCGAGCTTCTGTGTCACTTGGGGAAGTTAATGCTTCGACCACATCCATAACATTGCTGCAAAATTTTCCAGTTTCCTCAGCAGTGAATCTACACTCAAATGGTTTCTCCTTTCTTTTCTCTCTAAACCACTTAACCATTTTCTTGTACAGTTTGTGAAACTTTACCTTGTTTCTTACTGCACGAAGATACTTAAGAAAGCAGCAATCAAATGGCAATTAGTAAACTGTGACTATGGAAGCGGCAGGATTGGTTCGGGTAAGTGCAATATTCATGACTACCTTATTCCATTGCTGCCAACAGTTATTTCCCAACTGTAATGGTTCACATTTAGCTTTGTCAACTACAGGGCCTAAAACAGGTTCAAACTCTTGCCTAGAATGTTTACCCGCAATGAATTTGGTGACCAGATTTCTTTGGTGTTTAATTGGCTTGTTAACAACAATTGTTTGGTTGTAGTTCTCAACCAATTTAGCAACTTTAACTCTCTGGTAATATGACCATTGCCTCCAAGTACATGTACTATTTTCCTCAAAATGCCATTCACATTTGTCAAATCATCCTGCTTAACATTTGCAAATTGACTAGGGTAGGTGGCTGAATGTCAAGAAGCTCAAACTTTAAGTTAATAGCAATATCATGTCCCTGAATTCCCTCCTAAAAACCTTGAAATCGTCAAGGTTTCCATTGTCATGTTCTTGTCCTTAAGTTTTTCGGAAATCTCATTCTTTTTCGTCGCTTAATTAAACAAATTAAACCTGATTGATGAAGCTTGCTAACAACAAACAACACAAGAAACCAGTTCATTCAACAAAGTAGAAAAGGCGCGAATCGTGACGTCAATGAGCGATATGACACTCGCAAGCGTGTCATACGGAAAATACTCCACTCGGGTCCCGGATGCAGTGGTGTATGGATTCTACGAGTGGTTTAGTTCCCAGTAAAACAATCTCTTCCATATAATAAATATTAATCCTACATAGGATTGCTTTAATCGTACGAAGTATTTATATTCTTCCTATCTAGGATTAATCTTTGTCCAAAGATTCCGAAGATTGGCATTATTTAAAGATCAAAGGCGTGCGCGGATTCGCTGGCCCAGAGGTGCTTGCTCCTATTCATTAACTTCTAGGGTCAACATCGTGGTATCTACCAGCTCTAGCATATGCAAGTGATTGTCATGTGACTGGTGTGATCAGTGTTATGTCCCGTCAGTTCTGTGTAATGTCTGCAGTGTGTGTGTTATCATAGCTGTATATCAGTATCTCTGAACATTCACGGGAATTTTATCTCGATTATAAGAGACGTAAATATTAATCCGGATTGTATTATTAATAATAATCTAATCCTTCCAATTTTTTGCCGTGCCTTAATCTATTACCGGATTATAATAAGCTATTACTGGATTATAATAATCTATTACCGGATTATAATAATCTATTACCGGGCTATAATAAGCCTATTATAATCTATTATTATTATAATCAACGGATTAATATTAATCCGAGTTGTCCTGTTTATTATCAAGAGATGGAACTACATTTTCATAGATTTCCTTTGACCCCTTTGACATTTCTGTGAGTTCTTTAGTTGTTGCATAGTTTACGACAGTATTAAAGAGCCCTGCCAAAAATACTTTTCTTTTTTTTGAAGGTGACAATCATGGATTGCCATGAATTTTAGAAGCACTTTCCATAGTTTACTGCCTTCTTTTTCTTCCTGAACTTGGAGGAAGGTCCAACACTTCACTATTACCATATTTAAAGCTAGTGATCTTGAAGTGCTGATCCTCTTGGTAGATGAACTTTTTCATTTTCAAGCAGGCCTCTCTGCAACATATAAAAAACTATACATGTAATAATCATATTATTTTAATAAATTCATACTTCCAAGGTTTGATAGTGGGTGCATAAATGAATATGTTATTAACCAATCTTCTTAAGGATGGATAATGGATAATAAGCAGATAAATAAATATAAATTTAACAGTAAAACTTATTGTAAGCAATCCCCTCTCATTTAAAAATATATCAGCTTTATAAAAGACAATGACTTACCTTTCGCCTTAATGGATTTTATTTTCAATGTCAGCACAGCTTTCTGTCAAGCTTTCCTTCATGGTCTGGAATTGAGTACTTTTGCTTACGGCATTCACGTCCCTTCCTCTTTCGCGAGCCTTTTAGCCCTTGCAAAAGCACTGATGTTAAGACCTCCCTTTCTCACTTTATGCCCTTGGTCTAAAATCCCTGCGGATGAATCACACAGCACCAAATTTCACATGACAGAGGCCAAGGACACAGAAAACATTGCTATCGTTTCACTTTGTCAAAGTATTTCTTAAAAAGCCAAAAATATATATAGTGTACGAAAACGTTAATAATAAAGGTTCAATTCACAAACAAAAAAATATATATATATCCCTCAAACAACGACCAAATAACATGTAAAAGCCACCTACTTATCATTGCCGCTAAAATAGTCTAGAATCCGTGTTTTCGTATGGTTTTGGTCCAATTGTAAACTTCAAGCCTTGCTTGTAAACATTGGCGACCATACAAGAGTGATATTTACCTCAAGTTTTGAAACAATGGCCGAAACTCTTACCCACCTCTGCTGCGATTTTGGACCATGAGGCTTTGCGTGCAAAAAAACAAGATGGCGGCCCTTAGGGCTTGGAGGGTGTAAAATCCCCAGTGTGATTTGTAGCACAGAGAAGAAACTGAAAACTCAATTTTAAATGGAGACAGTGAGACTGAAGTGACAAAAATGTATAATATAACTTCTAATAAATATTCCATACTTGACCAGCCACAATATCAACAAACCAATTCTCATCTCTGATAGATCTCAATAGATTTTCTTATACCTTAATATGGGATCGATTTCCCTTTGATAATCAGTCTACTAATTCTCATAACCTTCCCTCTTGATGAAGTATTAATATTGTAAGGAGAAGTTTGATTTTGGTTTGATTGTGAACTAAAGGGTTAATGCAAATGAACAATAGTGTTAGAAAAGGATATATTATAATAAATTATCCACTCTCACTGTTTCCATACGTCCAGGTCGCAGTGCGTTTATGTTAACGTCAACGCCAGTCAGTTTGAGAAAGAGATTTTTCACATGTGAGGAGAAGGAGGCACCGGCAAATCTCTCTGCATTTCTCTTTTTAGAAAGATAAGTAAAACAAATCTCAAACTGTATTATGGTTTTTGCTAACTCCATTCAGGAGGAGTGCATGACAGAAAAAGAGCCCTTGCAGAATGACCATTAATGCCCATTTACTCCATGATTTTGAAGAATCATTCTCACCGAACGCAAAATCAGGGCAATTTAACCCAGGAAGGCCGGGTGGAATGTTGTTTCTTTAACACAAAATCCACCATGTGGGACTAACAATTCTTTAAGAATGTCTAAGAGCCTAGATTAACGCGTTCCAAACTAAAATGGGTTTTTCCAAACTTCCTTTTTTCCGTCGACTACAAGAGTATGGCTCGGAGTCTGTATTGTGTTCATTGTGGATCATAATATTTTCAACAACAACCTAAGTGGTATTGTGAAGAAAGCCTTTATTTCAGCAGGGCAATTTGATATACAGTTAAGTTACACGTGAACATCAGAGTTCTCAATTAAAATTTTGAATTTAGTGGAAATTTTTCTAGGATCAATCTGAACCCAAGATGCAAAAATTCTGCATCTTGCTAAGTGACAAAATAGCCCAAAATTCACTGAAACCAAGATGCAAAAATTCTTCACTTTGCTAAATGACTAAATGGCCCAACATTCACTGAAACCAGGATGCAAACATTTTGTTTGTTGATACAATACCTATACACTGTACTAACTAGCAATGATGCTGACAACAAAATTCTTATGAAGCCATCTCACAGTGGTGGATCAATACCTTCAGATATGCGAAAGGAGTGGGGGCAATCAACTCCAAAAATAATTTGTCTGCACCCTAGGGGTCTCTTTTTGGCCTACAAATAAGGTAGAGGCCTGGGCATCCTTGGCCCCTTTCCTAGATCTGCCACTGTCTTAGTAAGCATATTATCATGTGGAAGGGAATTAACGATCTTTTACATCTTCATCTAGTGCTATTCTGTAAAATAAAAAAAAAACATTGACTTATTAAACATTTCATTATCTGACACCAAAGTCCTTTTCCCTCTCCTTACACAGGGTGGAAATTTGATGTGCATATTTCTTACAAACCTCATGTTTCTCTCTTATAGGGAATGCATTTCTTGCCATGCTCAATAATGGAAGGCAGGCAATTTTGTTGAGCACGTGATCAACATGTTGTCTGCCAGAAGTTGACAGTGGAGTCAAGCAACATCAGCAAGGACAGTACCAATAAAAGATATATAATTACAAATTAAAATAACAATAGTACATTTTTAGAATCCAAAAATACTAGTTTCAGAATTTTTTACTATGCATTGTCTAGATAGCTGCCGGGTTGCCACAGATTAGAAAATTTAAGGGAATTAGAATTCGTAAAATTCAGAGAATTATCTTTTGACTTAAGGTGATTTTGAATTTGGAAAAATAGTCAATGTCATTTTAAAACCTCAGATTTACTACATGTGATAATTACTGTATGTTGTAATATTTGGCCTGGGAAAAGTGAGCAAGTTTTGAAACTGGTGTGTGTGGCATCCCAGAGATTGTCTGATATTTTTGTTTCATGCGTACTATTTTCAAATAATGTAGTTTGTACAGTAAGAAAAAAGTAGGATGTTAGTAATGTAAATGAAAACTTGTTAATGTTGGTTAGGGAAAGCCTGCTTAAGGAACTTCTTGATTCCTTTTCCAGCAAAGCTGAGATTGCTGCAGACTTTCGTTACGTAAATAGATTTATGCTGCATATGCAAAGGCAAATAAAATGTTAATTTGCTGATAAAATCAGCAGATATTTTGTGAATTTTGTGCTATATAGTCATGTACATGTACAAAGATGCATAATTTTTGCATCTTGGTTTCAGTGAATTTTGGGTGATTTAGTCAGTTAGCAAGATGCGAAATTTGTGCATGTTGGTTTCAGTGAATTGTGGGCTATTTTGTCATTTAGCTAGATGCAGAATTTTTGCAATCCCTGTTTCAGTGAATTTTGGGCTATTTTGTCATTTAGCTAGATAGAGAACTTTTGCATGTTGGTTTCAGTGGATTTTTGTGCTATTCAGTCAATTAGCTACAATGCGGGACATAAATCTTGGGACATGTGCCACAATTGTGGGCAAAATCACTGCTAGCAACCCCCTTCTCCCAAGCAATGTTCAGATTTGCCTATGCCACACAGCAAGTTCAGGGCATTTATCTTTTTCATCATTGCTTGGGAAAGGGGGCGGGCGCTTGGGAGTGGGGAACAGGGGACTTGGGAGCGTATAGACTCTTTTTTAAAACCCTCTAAAGATCTATTGCACTATTCAATGCTTTTTTTAGAAATGTCCCAAGTATTTTTGACCTCCATTGTAGATGCAGAATTTTTGCACATTTGTTTTAGTGAAATTTTGGCTATTCAGTCATTTAGCCAGCTGCAGAATTTTTGCATGTCGGTTTCAGTGAAATTTAGGCTATTTAGTCATTTAGATGCATAATTTCTGCACTTTAGGTCCTTTGCTTTTTGTGTTGTGATACCTTAACTGAGTTGTTCTGCCGCGTTGAGGCCTTTGGACAAGAATAGCTTTTCATTACTGCAATAATAGAGGCCAAATTTCGTCTCAGTGTATTGAACGTAGTTTTCACTGTAGATTTTTAGTTTAAATATCTATTCCTAATAAATATTAGGATTTATGACAACTGTTTTAAATTGTGCTTTCAGTGTTTTTGAGGGAATTACCCCAGCATATTTTATGCTTGCCGTCGAGTATTTTCATTTTCTGGCGTAAAATACTTTTTCTGTCGTGTAAAATTGACCTTTTTCGACTGAATTTCTGATTTTGGAAAAAGCCATATTAGTTTGCAACGCGTTGATTTATTCAAACAGAAAGCAAAACATTCTTGGATGAAAGTTCTGGGGTCTTTGAGGCAATTAAAAAAAAATTCTATTTTATTTAGAATTAAAGCAACGTTCTGGAAGGCAAACGCACAATGCTTTTGCTGATTTACCCTGCCTTCGGTATTTCTTGGAGGTTGCTTCACAATGTTGTCAAACTTATACGCTGTTTGTGGGTTTTGGGTTTGTGTTAGTGTCAGGGCAATTGCTAGAATTGTTAACTTGCCTAATCCGGCGGGAATGGTTTTGGTTGAAAAAACACCCTGGGGAAATTTTAGCTAAACTCGATAGTTTGCCTAACGCCGGAAAGATGTTTTTGCTCGAAAAAACTCCCTTGGGTAATTTTAGATAAAAACCTTGGAAACGAATCGAGCACGATCTACTAAAACGTTACAAAACAAGGTTTTTGAAGCTTACCTTGCCCTGCAGCGTGTGTTTCTTAAAGTATTTTGTGGCCATCTTCTCTAGTAGAGTTTACTAAACGTCTTTACCCGGAGAAAGTCGTCAAAAATCCAGTGTTTACAACATGGCAGGATGCGACCGCCATGTTTGAGTCTGATTTGCATGAACAGAGTAGGACTGGAGACCGTCACGTGACGTAGTTGACGCGGGAAGGTCAAATAAGATGGCGGGTGCTGTGAATGAAATGTTGGCGGTGTTGTGAGCAGAAGTGCGTCCGCCTGGTGGTTGAAGGACATCATTAAGTCCGGATGCCCGCGAGTCCAAAGCATCTCTCGAAGAACTGAGCGGTGTTCTGAGCTTTGTTATGCACAACAGCGCTGTTTAAGCACTCGAGGTGAAGGTTGTCAGGCAAACTCAGATGGATCCAGGCGGGAAGTCTAAGGCAGTTTTCTTGTCGAGAACTTTGTCAGCGTGAATTTGAGAGCGTCCTGTTGGGTGCTGGGTTTACAAAGTTGCCGAGAAGCGAACTGGTTTAAGACTTGTAAAAATGCTAACCCTGTGCGGGGCCGGCCTGTCCGCGTCAAAAAGTTTTATGTGAATCATTAATAATTCATAAGTTGACAAAACACTGTACTGAGAAGCTTGCGGTGAGCCGCGGCGTGAAAACAAGCGCAATGGAAGTCGGCCAGGAAGGAGAAGGACACAATCGATCCGATATTTGGGACTCGGCTGTCCTTGGAAAGTGAAAATTTGTGTCTGCGATCAGACTGACAATCGGTCGATAGATTTTAAAACAAGTGCGTGCGATCTCCTGGTGATTTACAGGGATATTGTATACTGTGATATAATGGAAGGACTGCAGAAGTGAGATCCAAAAGTGCTTTACTGGGAGCTAGGTATGATCTCAGGGAAAACCCGATCGCTGCCATGTTTATCGCGAGTTCCGGAAGACAAGAACCAGACCGGACTGGACTGGACTCTGAGACGAATTAAAGGGAGCGATGATCAAGCAGCAACAAGAATACGTTTTCTGGCAACTGAGAGCTTGCGGCGGGCGGCCAAAAGCCTCTTGCGCTTGACCACTGGCATGGCATTGATGCAGGCTGAGGACTTTTGAAAAAGGCTTGGGGTTAAACTGGGCCTAACCCTAACCCCAAGCCTAACCCTAACCCAAACACAAACCCTAACCCTACCAACAACGGAATACGTTTTCTGGCAACTGAGAGCTTGCGGCGGGCGGCCAAAAGCCTCTTGCGCTTGACCACTGGCATGGCATTGATGCAGGCTGAGGACTTTTGAAAAAGGCTTGGGGTTAAACTGGGCCTAACCCTAACCCCAAGCCTAACCCTAACCCAAACACAAACCCTAACCCTACCAACAACGGAATACGTTTTCTGGCAACTGAGAGCTTGCGGCGGGCGGCCAAAAGCCTCTTGCGCTTGACCACTGGCATGGCATTGATGCAGGCTGAGGACTTTTGAAAAAGGCTTGGGGTTAAACTGGGCCTAACCCTAACCCCAAGCCTAACCCTAACCCAAACACAAACCCTAACCCTACCAACAACGGAATACGTTTTCTGGCAACTGAGAGCTTGCGGCGGGCGGCCAAAAGCCTCTTGCGCTTGACCACTGGCATGGCATTGATGCAGGCTGAGGACTTTTGAAAAAGGCTTGGGGTTAAACTGGGCCTAACCCTAACCCCAAGCCTAACCCTAACCCAAACACAAACCCTAACCCTACCAACAACGGAATACGTTTTCTGGCAACTGAGAGCTTGCGGCGGGCGGCCAAAAGCCTCTTGCGCTTGACCACTGGCATGGCATTGATGCAGGCTGAGGACTTTTGAAAAAGGCTTGGGGTTAAACTGGGCCTAACCCTAACCCCAAGCCTAACCCTAACCCAAACACAAACCCTAACCCTACCAACAACGGAATACGTTTTCTGGCAACTGAGAGCTTGCGGCGGGCGGCCAAAAGCCTCTTGCGCTTGACCACTGGCATGGCATTGATGCAGGCTGAGGACTTTTGAAAAAGGCTTGGGGTTAAACTGGGCCTAACCCTAACCCCAAGCCTAACCCTAACCCAAACACAAACCCTAACCCTACCAACAACGGAATACGTTTTCTGGCAACTGAGAGCTTGCGGCGGGCGGCCAAAAGCCTCTTGCGCTTGACCACTGGCATGGCATTGATGCAGGCTGAGGACTTTTGAAAAAGGCTTGGGGTTAAACTGGGCCTAACCCTAACCCCAAGCCTAACCCTAACCCAAACACAAACCCTAACCCTACCAACAACGGAATACGTTTTCTGGCAACTGAGAGCTTGCGGCGGGCGGCCAAAAGCCTCTTGCGCTTGACCACTGGCATGGCATTGATGCAGGCTGAGGACTTTTGAAAAAGGCTTGGGGTTAAACTGGGCCTAACCCTAACCCCAAGCCTAACCCTAACCCAAACACAAACCCTAACCCTACCAACAACGGAATACGTTTTCTGGCAACTGAGAGCTTGCGGCGGGCGGCCAAAAGCCTCTTGCGCTTGACCACTGGCATGGCATTGATGCAGGCTGAGGACTTTTGAAAAAGGCTTGGGGTTAAACTGGGCCTAACCCTAACCCCAAGCCTAACCCTAACCCAAACACAAACCCTAACCCTACCAACAACGGAATACGTTTTCTGGCAACTGAGAGCTTGCGGCGGGCGGCCAAAAGCCTCTTGCGCTTGACCACTGGCATGGCATTGATGCAGGCTGAGGACTTTTGAAAAAGGCTTGGGGTTAAACTGGGCCTAACCCTAACCCCAAGCCTAACCCTAACCCAAACACAAACCCTAACCCTACCAACAACGGAATACGTTTTCTGGCAACTGAGAGCTTGCGGCGGGCGGCCAAAAGCCTCTTGCGCTTGACCACTGGCATGGCATTGATGCAGGCTGAGGACTTTTGAAAAAGGCTTGGGGTTAAACTGGGCCTGGGTTTAGGGTTAGGGTTAGGGTTAGGGTTAGGGTTAGGGTTAGGGTTAGGGTTAGGTTAGGTTAGGGTTAGGTTAGGGTTAGGGTTAGGGTTAGGGTTAGGGTTAGGGTTAGGTTTTAGGTTAGGGTTAGGTTAGGGTTAGGGTTAGGGTTAGGGTTAGGGTTAGGGTTAGGTTAGGGTTAGGGTTAGGGTTAGGGTTAGGGTTAGGGTTAGGGTTAGGGTTAGGGTTAGGGTTAGGGGTTAGGGTTAGGGTTAGGGTT